>CM059433.1:1722605-2132605 GCA_030390025.1 Squalus acanthias
CCCACAACCCCAACCCCAACCCCACAACCCCAACCCCACAACCCCAACCCCACAACCCCAGCCCCACAACCCCAACCCCACAACCCCAGCCCCACAACCCCAACCCCACAACCCCAGCCCCAACCCCACAACCCCAGCCCCACAACCCCAACCCCACAACCCCAGCCCTACAACCCCAACCCCAGCACCCCAGCCCCACAACCCCAACCCCAGCCCCACAACCCCAACCCCACAACCCCAGCCCCACAACCCCAACCCCACAACCCCAGCACCCCAGCCCCACAACCCCAACCCCACAACCCCAGCCCCACAACCCCAACCCCACAACCCCAACCCCAGCACCCCAGCCCCACAACCCCAACCCCAGCCCCACAACCCCAGCCCCACAACCCCAGCCCCACAACCCCAGCCCCACAACCCCAGCACTGGCAGTGAGAAATCGACCCGACTGACTTGAAAACATTGCTCATGTTGGTTATTAGTTGACGATTGATGAGTAAATTATGTTTAGTATGCGCATGCTTAACTGCTGTTAGAATCCAAAGATTTTGGGTATCGTAAGGGAGATATTTCCCGGGGGGGAACTTTAACCCCCAAAAAATGGGTGGGTTGGGGCCGGGATTCAGTTTTTTAGCACTAACTTCCCACCCGACCCCAACCCGCCTCCAACCCGCCCACTTCCGGTATTAACGGAGGTGGGACGGGGGTGGGGGGGGGGGGGAGGGGGGGCAGCCAACCTGCTCCCAGGAGGCGGGTCGCCCATTTAAATATTATAATGAGGCTGGCGTGCCTCAGATTGAATCAGCATTTCAAATTTAACTGTGGCTGGTCGGGTTTCACAGGCCTCGGGAAACCTGACAGCTAATGGAAGGCGAGGACTGCTGGATCCAGGAGGTGAGTGTCTTTTCACTTACCTCCCTGATCTAGTGTCCCTGGCTAGCCCACCCCTCATGATCGGAGAGCCCCAACGAGGCCTCCGGCACCCCCACTCCCCCTCTGGCTCCGACCCCCCCCCCTCCCCAAGGCCTCTGATCACACTCCCGGTCTTCTCCCCCCCCAACCAATAGTCTTCAGGCCAGCCCCCGGTCTTCTCTCCCTCTTCCTTGCCGATCATCCTCCGGCCCCCGATACTCTCTCCCTCCCCCCCCCACTGACCCGACTCCAGCCCTGATGTTCTCTCCCTCCCCCCCCCACCGACCCGACTCCAGCCCCGATGTTCTCTCCCTCCCCCCCCCACCGACCCGACTCCAGCCCTGATGTTCTCTCCCTCCCCCCCCCACCGACCCGACTCCAGCCCCGATGTTCTCTCCCTCCGCCCCGATGCATCTCCGGCCCCCGACCACCCCCCTGGCTCCCACCTGATCCCTCCCTCCCTCCTCTCTGCGGTCTAGTGCCACAGCCCTGCCTGTCCGCAGCCAGCCAGCCTCTCCATCTGGCTGGCTGTGGGCGGGAAACAGAGGTTTCAAATGCAAAACAGGCCCAGCCGTTTAGTTCTCCCGGGTTTCCTGACTGCTTCCTAGCCCCACCACTCCAAACCTGCCCCTGATTGAAATTCCGGCCCCTGTGTGAGCTCAGTATAAGAAAAAAGTAAATAGACATGAATAGAAAGGGGAACAAAACTTTTCTGAGCACGAGTGGATGTTTGGATGAGGGTCACAGCTTTCGATGGGCTGTTACATTGAACCGCTGAAGGACACCCATATTGTGATGATTTTAACAGATGGATTAAAAAATCCGCAAACATTTTGGGTTTTCTGAGACTCAGTTCAAATTAAATCTGTATAAATTCTAAAACTATATAAATAAATAAAAGGAAATTCCTGCATCTGTGGAAGTTGCAGATACCTCTTAACCCATTTCAGAACATAAGAAATAGGAGCAGGAGTCGGCCATACGGCCCCTCGAGCCTGCTCCGCCACACGGACCCTCGAGCCTGCTCCGCCATTTGGCCCCTCGAGCCTGTTCCACCATACGGCCCCTCGAGCCTGCTCCGCCACACGGCCCCTCGAGCCTGCTCCGCCACACGGACCCTCGAGCCTGCTCCGCCACACGGCCCCTCGAGCCTGCTCCACCACACGGCTCCTTCGAGCCTGCTCCGCCATTCAATAAGATCATGGCTGACCTTCGACCTCAACTCCACTTTCCCGCCCGATCCCCATATCCCTTGATTCCCCTCGAGTCCAAAATTCTATCTCAGCCTCGAATATACTCAACGATTCAGCATCCACAGTCCTCTGGGGCAGAGAATTCCAAAGCTTCACAACCCTGTGAAGAAATTCCTCCTCATCTCAGTCTTAAATGGCTGACCTATTGGCCAGAATTTTGCCCACCTGGGCGGGTCCAGTGCGGCCGGTGTCCGTGGCGGGTCGCGACCCCGCTGCTGGCTCCATCCCGCTGTAAAAAATGAACTTACCTTCATGGGGCCTATTAAGCCCCGCCCAGCATGTCACCTGCCCAATGAGATGGAGCGGGTCTGGTGACATCATTCATGACGTGGTTTCAGCTGGGATCTTTAAAGGGACCCTGGCCACATTAGATTTGAAGTTTAATCTAACACAGTGCTGTTAGTGCACTCCAGCATTGAGAGCTGCAAACACCGACAATTACTGCACAGAGGCAGAGGGCTGCACCCGGGTTCTCCGATGACTCCCTCCATATGCTTATGGAGGGTGTCAGAGCATGTAAGGAGGTCCTCTTCCCTTCCGATGGTTGGAAGAGACATCCACAGGAGACCAAGACAGCCTGGTTGCAGATTGCAGAGGAGGTCACAAGCAGGGATGTGGTCAGGAGGACCTGGGTGCAGTGCTGCAAACACTTCAATGATCTCAGTAGATCAGGAAACGTTAGTACAAAGCCACACTCACCTACATCCTGCTGTGCCTCTCATCACATCCCCATCACTCTGCCTTCCCTACCCTACTCCTGCACATCCTTACTCACACCAACTTACCCTTGCACCTCCACCCATCCCTCTCTATCTACATTATCACATCCCCATCTCACGAGCCACCCCTCACACTCACCCTCATCCTAGTGCAATCATACCAACTAACACACAAGGGTAAGCACTTGGGTGCTTTATGCAATGTTTATGTAAAGTTTCTGTTAATGTGGTGTCAAATATAAAAATCTTTATTTTCAAAACTTTGTATTCTTGGACAAATCTGTGAGTGCCCTTTGGAAGTGGCTTAGTGAGTTGCAGTGAATGGTGAGACATAACGGTACCTCCCGCAATGATGGTGAGTGTGAAAGGAATGGCTTGGGCATTGTAGGGATGCTTTATGGTGTTGGTGTGGGGTGGTGCCAACCTGGCGCATCATGTGGCAGCCAGGGTGTACAGCGTAAAGTGAAGTAAATCTGGCCATGGTGAGGCCATCCCTGGACTCCCGGGCAGCAATGTGCTCGGGTGCTGATGCCCTCTGTCTTGTGCAGCATCAGGTGATTGCGGAGAAGGTTGGTTTTGTTGTTGGTGCTGCTGGTGTTCGTGGTCCGATTCTGAGGACCAAGGTGAGAGAGTATAAACGGCACCCATGTTGATGGAATAGATGGCAGATGAAGTACAGATGACAGAAGCAATCTGTCAATGGAGAGAGAGTTCTTCCAATGAGGTGAGACTGGATGGAGACTTTGCTGGAAAGACTTGCAGCCTGCAGAATCTGTGCTGGAAATGGACTGAGCAACAGCTTCTGCCTGAGGAAAGTGATCACCTGTCAGGTGGGAGCTTTTACTGAACATTTGATGCTGTCAAGTAATCAGCTGGAGCAATGGCCACTGAACTCCCTGCCTCAGGTTGACATGGTTCCCGAGCTGCGTGAATCCCGTGGCCATGCAGGGAAACTTAAAAGGTAAGTGAAAAAAGACTCTTCAGTGCCTGTCAACTACCTGATAATGATTTCAATTGAGTCGCCCGCTGCTGCCGGCCGGGTCGGGTCGGGTCGACTCTGCGATGACAGACGCGCCGGGGGGAAAGGTGCGTGGGGGCGGACTGACAGCGAGTTCCCGACTTGCGGTCAAAAAAAACAACTTTCCCACCCGACCCGCCACCGATCACGCCCGCTACCACCCCGGAAAATTCCGGCAATGTTCCTGAGACTATGCCCCCTAGTTCTAAACTCGCCAAAAAAAGGCCAGAATTGCACAAACTCTTATCTATTTCTTAGCATTGAATGCATTTACTGCTATTGCTTTTACATCAGCACATTCTCAAAGGTTGAGAGAAACATACAGTTGTGGTATTTGGTATGTAGATCAATATACCTCCAGTTTACTTTACATAAATATTTGTAAAAGTTAATTAAAATTATGATTTATTACAAGGCCAAAGGAAAACAAAAGGAGTTGGAATAGGCTGAGATCACTGTTCAACTACTTATGAAGTTGACACAATATTGTTCCATGTATAATATTTTTTAACAAGATACAAGATGTAGTTGTTTTCATGCTTTTATCCAGATTCACCTGTGTTTTACATTTGAAACAATAGTATGAAGAAGATCAGCCTCTCTGCCAATGACAAACCTACAGCAGGTTCCATCCTGGAATAGGGGGGCTGAGAACTGATGTTTGCATGAGATAATAAAAGAAAGAAAGACTTGCATTTATACAGCACCTTTCACAATCTCAGGACATCCCAAAGCACTTTACAGCCAATGAAGTACTTTTGAAGTGTAGTCACTGTTGTAATGTGGGAAACGCAGCAGCCAATTTGCGCACAGCAAGCTCCCACAAACATCAATGTGATAATGACCAGATAATCTGGTTTTTAGTGATGTTGATTGAGGGATAAAGGTGGCCAGGACACCAGGTATAACTCCCCTGCTCTTCTTCCAAATAGTGCCATGGGATCTTTTACATCCACCTGAGAGAGCAGACGGGGCCTCGGTTTAACGTCTCATCTGAAAGACGGCACCTCCGACAGTGCAGCGCTCCCTCAGCACTGCATTGGGAGTGTCAGCCTAGCTTTATGTGCTCAAGTCTCTGGAGTGGGACTTGAACCCACGACCTTCATGACTCAGAGGCGAGTGTGCTACCCACTGAGCCACGGCTGACAAATGTGCTGTGTAACATTGGGCCGTATATTCCGATCCCTACAGGTGTGTACGCGCTGTGTACACACCCGTAGGGACATCGGAAATGTTGGTTTCAGGCATGCCAAGCGCATGTGCTGAAAACCGGCATTTCCAATCTGTGAAGAAAGCTCTTGACAGATCGGACACCTAGTTCCACTTTCTGCAGACCCTCCGCCCGCAGAAAACCCTTAGAAATCTTACGTCTGGTAGAAGCAGGCGTAAGGCATAAGGCCTGCTTTTACCAGCATAAGAGTTGAAAAAAAGTTAAAAAAAAAAGAATTTTCAGTCATTTCTAATTTAAAAATACTTTTAAAAAAGGTAAGTTTATTTTTAGCCCCGTAAAAAACTTTAATTATTTTTTTCAAAAAATTAAATTTTTGTTTAAAATATTAAATTTATTGTAATTTCAACTCATTTTAAAAATGTGATTTAAAAAAAAATTATTTAATGTTTTACAGTGTTTTTGGGATCATCTCCATTCATATATTTGACGGGTCTACCTGTCAAGTGTATGAAGGGAGATTCCCTTCTCCTATTGGCTCCCCATGGCCCATGTGATCCCAGGGACGCATTGCGAACCGCCTGCGCCCCCGGGATACGTGGGCCCTGCGCACTTGGAGTTTGGAGAGGCCCAGGAGCGGAAGTATACGCACCTCGGGAGCCCTCAGGTAAGCTCATAGATTTTTTCCCGATCGGAGGCCTCCGCACACAGGAAGTCTCCGATCGGAAAATACGGCCCAGTATTGCATGCATTACCATGGCGCGGATCATAAAACTCCTTCTTAGATTTAATATTCCTTCAAAAATATCGAGTAACAGCGTATTTCTATAGGTGCCCAACAAGAGCACTTAAAAAATGTAATAGATGAGAAAGTTGACATTTTCTTGAGGTCCAGACAGTGAATACCAGCAATGACACAAGTAGCGTTTGGTTTGATGTGCAATTAGTGCCAATAGGTGCAGCAGATCGTTTACAGCACAGAGTTTGTGTGCGCTCATTGAAAAAGTAAGAGATATTTTAATCTGAACAGCCATATTAGTAGTTGATCTCATTACATAATCCTTAAAGAGATGGCTCTGGAATGTATGGATAAATAACAGGGTCATGACCTTAGTTGCTTGCAGATGTTGCTCCAGTTTGACACCTGCAAATCATTTGGCAGTCCATGTTTATTTGGTATTGCTGAGTGCTACCAGTCTTCCCTCCGCTTGTTTTTCCTCCACATAGCCGCTCCCTGGAGATAGCAGAGCCAAGAAGATACTTTAGTTTGATCTTTCTGAGATACACACTTTTTTTTTAAATTATGAGGATCACGAGAATATCATTATTGCTGCACAAAGCAATTGTGTAAACAAAATAGCCAGTTTTCAGAGTTCCAGGAGTTCGCAGTGAAGGAAGTTAAGAAGCAACCAAATGGCTTTACACATTGTATTCAGAACAGAATGGATGGACTCTTCCAGGTTACAGATGAAAATGAGAAGTCGCACAACACCAGGTTATAGTCCAACAGTTTTATTTGAAATTACTTCAAAGTAATTTCAAATAAAACTGTTGGACTATAACCTGGTGTTGTGCGACTTCTCATTTTTGTCCACCCCAGTCCAACACCGGCATCTCCGCATCAAGGTTACAGACGGACCAGGCTATGCAGGCAAGTTTCAACCATCTCCATTTTATTGTTGAACACAACACTGAAATAAAGCCACCCAGCAGAGCAAGTTTCCATGGGGAAAAAAAGAAGAAATTAAATCAAATGGGAGCAAAGTCAACGACTGCTACCAGGCTCAAGCAGAGAATGGCCACTCATTGTTCAGAGATTCTGCCTGTACATTAGGGCAGAAAATTGTGTTAAAATGTCTAAATCCGGATAGAACCAAATCTTATAGACGAGGAACCCACCAAAAAGATGTCACTGTCTCGTAATTCCGAATCCAGAAGGAGTAGGTGCCAGCCTGCAGACTGAGTGAGATATCGGTACCAAAAACCATCAGAATATACAGGAAAGGGTTAAACTGAATGCATTGAAAAAGAAAAAATGGTTTTGAATAGGAAATAGTCCTGATGAGGAGAATGTGAAAGGATTATCTGCAGCAATTGAGAAATTTGTACAGCTCTTATCTTCAGACACTCCCTATGGTCTTAAGGAAATAGAGATAGGAAATATCTCCACAAATTCAGATAACCTTATCGCCTCCTATATATCCTCTAATGGCTTTGAGCCATGATAGCTCCATTTTTAAAATGCAATGAACTAAAAGTAGACAAACAAATATTACATAGGATTACATCGGATTACATAGGATATTCGGCACAGAAACAGGCCATTCGGCCCAACCAGTCCATACCGGCGTTTATGCTCCACTCGAGCCTCCTCCCGTCTTTCCTCATCTAAATCTATCAGCATAACCCTCTATTCCCTTCTCCCTCATATGCTTGTCCAGCCTCCCCTTAAATGCATCTATACTATTCGCTTCAACCACTCCCTGTGGTAGCGAGTTCCACATTCTCACCACTCTCTGGGTAAAGAAGTTTCTTCTGAATTCCCTATTGGATTTCTTGGGCCTTATACTAAACATCCGTAAGACAAACGTCCTCTACCAACCTGCCCCCGCCACACAGTACTGCCCCCCGATTATCAAAATCCACGACAAGGCCTTGGACAACGTGGACCACTTTCCATACCTCGAGAGCCTACTGCCAACAAGGGCAGACGTCGATGACGAAGTCCAACACCGCCTTCAGTGTGCCAGTGCAGCCTTCGGTCGCCTGAGGAAAAGAGTGTTTGAAGACCAGGACCTCAAACCCAGCACCAAGCTCATGGTCTACAGAGCAGCAGTGATACCCTCCCTCCTGTATGCCTCAGAGACATGGACCATGTACAGCAGGCACCTCAAAGCACTGGAGAGGTACCACCAACGCTGCCTCTGCAAGATCCTGCAAATCCATTGGCAGGATAGGCGCACCAACATCAATGTTCTCGCTCAGGCCAACATCCCCAGCATTGAAACTTTGACCACGCTCGATCAGCTCCGTTGGACAGGTCACATCGTCCACATGCCCGTACGAGACTCCCAAAACAAGCGCTCTACTCGGAGCTCCGACACGGCAAGAGAGCCCCAGGTGGGCAGAGGAAACGCTTCAAGGACACTCTCAAAGCCTCCTTGAAAAAGTGCAACATCCCCACCGACACCTGGGAATCCCTGGCCCAAGACCGTACAAAGTGGAGGAGAAGCATCCGGGAAGGCGCCAAACACCTCGAGTCTCTTCGCCGGGAGCAAGCGGAAGCCAAGTGCAAACAGCAGAAGGAGCGCACGTCAACCCAAGCACCCCACCCACCCGCCCCTTCAACCACCATCTGCCCCACCTGTGACAGAGACTGTAGGTCCCATATTGGGCTCATCAGTCACCTGAGAACTCATTTTTAATGTGGAAGCAAGTCATCCTCGGTTCCGAGGGACTGCCTAAGAGAGAGAGATTGGATTTCTTGGTGACTATCTTATATTGATGGCCTCTAGTTATGCTCTTCCCCACAAGTGGAAACATTCTCTCTGTATCCACTCTATCAAAACCTTTCATAATTTTAAAGATCTCTATTAGGTCACCCCTCAGCCTTCTTTTTTCAAGAGAAAAGAGACCCAGCCTGTTCGTCCTTTCCGGATATGTATACCCTCGCATTTCTGGTCTCATCCTTGTAAATCTTCTCTGCACCTCTCCAGTGCCTCTATATCCTTTTGTAATATATATATATATATATAATATGGCGACCAGAACTGTACGCAGTACTCTCTAAGTGTGGTCTAACCAAGGTTCGATACAGGTTTAGTCAAAACTGTTACTTGTAGGCTTTGAATTTACACATTTTTTTGGGGGGGGTGGGGCGGTGCATTCTGGGGCAGGACGCACTTCCACCGGGTTTCTGCCCTGTAATGTCCGATGTGTCTGAGGCCAACCATGTGTGCTCACTGAGGCTGCTGGGAGTGTAGTAACATATATTCAAATGAGGATGACCAGCGTGGGAGAGTCCAAAACCCGGGACTCGAACCCCCAATGGATCAATCGTAATTAATGATGAATTAAAGGAGGATGTTGCTCAGATCAGCTGGTGATGATGGAAGGGCTTTACTTTGGAGCCTGCACCTTGAAGGAACTTTGAGGACTAATTGCTGGAGTTACAGAAGAGCTTTTGGAGCATTTACTTTTGCTTTGCTTTTCACCTGGACAGAACGCCTCCGACAGCCTGCAAGACCACTAGGGAAATATTCCATCGCCACGAAGTAAGAGGTTCTGAGGTACAGCTCTGGGTTTCCCAATGGACATTCCCTTGTTTCCAATATTATTGGAGCAGCAATACAGGATGGGGGAATGGAGGGTGAGGCAGCATTGGAGCAGAGGATGTGCCTTACAAAGTATCACCCCTCCAAAAACAATTTGCAGCCCATACAGCTCGAATGAAGACCTTAGTGAGGAGCTCTGCATGATAAGGGGGTGCTTAACCCAGAGGCTGTAGGACAGCTGTGCCACCTTCTGTACAAAGACCTGCAGCCAAGATCATCTGCCTGTGAAAGTAAAATAAGCCAACTTTTATGCCACTGCCTCATTTCTAGCAGCCACTGGGAACCAGGTGTACATTTGTCAGGTTACTGACACCATTTCTAGGACAGCAAGGGAGTTCATTCAGTGTGGCATGAATGCTAGGGGGCAGCGTGATAGGGCCGTACAGTTTTATTAAGTTGCTGGGTTCCCTAAAGCACAGGGTGCAGTAGATGGGATTCACACAGCATTTTGAGCTTGTACAGCAAAACCCTACAGCAGAATCTGGATCCTGGGATTCTTGTCTGGCATGGTCCTCATCATCCTCATCCTTTCATCAGCATTGTAATCTACCAAGAAATTCCTTCCCTCTCTCTCCTCCTCCTCTACATCATTTTCCACTGTCTCCCCATTGCTGTGATGGATCTGCAGGAAAGGATGGCATAAACTAGGAATGAGTGAACATAACCTCCTGAGATGAAGGAGCCAGTTAAGATTGAGGAGGCTTCTGGCTGACTGTTTCTCAAGTGCACGGTGCTCATCAGTGACATCATCTGTAGACACAGCGTCAGGGTCCACAGGAGTGCTGACGACAACCAGCTCTACCTCACTACAACCCCTCTCAACCCTTCATCTGCCTTTGTGTCGTCAGCTTGTTCGACATTCAGTCCTGGATTACGGCAATTTCCTCCAGTTAAACATTGGGAATTCTGAGCACTCTTACTCCTCCTGGCCCCACAAAATCTGTAAAAAAAACAAACGTACCTCTTGGGAGAGACCTCTAGCGGGGCCTTTAAAGATCGCCGGTGAGACATCTCAACACCTGAAGAAAGTGGGGCTGGCTTGCCCCATGCATTCTTTGCCCATTTCTCCTTGAATATTGCATTTGGGGTCCTACAACAGGCGTACAAGCCCAGTTTACAGATTTAAGTAGCCGCCCACCTGTTTTGGACTGGAGTGATGTGTGCCAATTTTAAAGGCCTTCCTGAAAGTGAGAAGTCGCACAACACCAGGTTATAGTCCAACAGTTTTATTTGAAATCACAAGCTTTCGGAGCGGCTGCTCCTTCGTCAGGTGAAGTTGACCTGACGAAGGAACAGCAGCTCCGAAAGCTTGTGATTTCAAATAAAACTGTTGGACTATAACCTGGTGTTGTGCGACTTCTCACTTTTGTCCACCCCAGTCCAACACCGGCATCTCCGCATCATTCCTGAAAGTTGATTGAGGTGAGTGAACGAGTGCACAAGGTCCCCACCAGACTGTCAACAGTCGGTCGCCCATTTCTCAGGTAAGAAACGGGTAGTCGTCAGTTGAAAGTCTCCCTCAATGTATTGGTGCCCATGGTGCTTGTTGTAGCAGCTTCTCAAAGTGTGCTAGGTGAAAGAGATAACAGTATTAGGTTCCTCATCCTTGACTTGTTAAACAAATCAGTTCAGTGTGTAAGCTAATTAGTACTATCCCTTGTTGTAGCAGCTGTTCATTTCAAACTCCTATAAAATTTCTTGCTTTCTACTCTCTGCCTTACAACATCAAGAATTCAGTCTAATTACTCACCATGAACCATTCTTTTTATGAGAAATAGACAGGGCTTATAGTGATTATTTGTGTATTCAGTTGGCAATTAAATATGACAATGTTTGCATGTTACTTTTCACTAAGTAATTATATATTACAGTATACCTCTGTCAATGACATGCACTGTGACGCATTTATTTTTAATCATTTATTTTCTGTCAAGTACAATAATGTTCTAGTTGGTATGGCACTGTGTACTCAAAAATTACACAGCAATTAATATTAATAATATTTTTTAAAGAAAAATGTTCAAAATAAAGGAATTATGTATGTATATAGGAGAATAATTGTATTTATAAAATTTTAATGCAAGACCTACAAAGAATTGTAACTAACTTAATCTTGATACCCTTACCTAACAAAAATCTCTGAATCAAAGACGGATAAATGAAGTTGAGGTGCAGATTAGCCATGGTCTGATTGAATAGCAGAACAGCTTTGAAAGGCTGAATGGCCCACACCTGATTTTGCTCATGAATGGTCTAGCTCTAATTTTAAGACCGTGCCCCCTTGATCTGAATTCCCCCACCAGAGGAAATAGTTTCTCTGTATCTACCCTATCGAATCCCGTTATCATTTTTACGGGTGTAAAATGGGTGCTCCAAAGACAGCTGAAAAACTTCCCACCCTCGCCATTTTTCAGGAGTCCCTGGCGGCTGCCTAAAGCAGGCGTTAGGCTTGTTACATATGTATCTGAGAGTCCTAATGCCTATCTGAGGCTCTCTCTGCTAAGTTGGTTTGGATTGAGCGGGGTCAGTGTCAAGCCTGCTCCATTCAAGGATTTCTTTAGGCGGCAGCAGCAGTAGGCAGGAAGGGAATGGGTGACCACCAGGCAGAGCAGTAGGCGCAGGCAGGGTAGTGCAGGGGTCCCCTGTGGCCATCCCCCTCTCAAACAGATATACCGCTTTGGATATTGTTGAGGGAGATGGCTTATCAGGGGAAGACAGTAGCAGCCAACTTCCTAGCACCGTAGGTGGTTCTGCTGCACAGGATGGGAGGGAAAAGAGTGGGAGAGTTATAGTGATAGGGGATTCTATTGTAAGGGAATAGATAGGTGTTTCTGCGGCCGCAAACGAGACTCCAGGATGGTATGTTGCATCCCTGGTGCAAGGGTCAAGGATGTCTCAGAGCGGCTACAGAGCATTTTGGAAGGGGAGGGTGAACAGCCAGTTGTCGTGGTGCATATAGGTACCAACGATATAGGTAAAAAACGGGATGAGGTCCTAAAAGCAGAATATAGGGAGTTAGGAGGTAAATTAAAAAATAGGACCTCAAAGGTAGTAATCTCAGGATTGCTACCGGTGCCACGTGCTAGTCAGAGTAGAAAAAGGAGGATATTTCAGATGAATACGTGGCTAGAGGAATGGTGCAAGGGGGAGGGTTTCAAATTCCTGGGGCATTGGAACCGGTTCTGGGGGAGGTGGGACCAGTACAAACCGGACGGTCTATACCTGGGCAGGGCCGGGACCGATGTCCTAGGGGGAGTGTTTGCTAGTGCTCTGGGGGAGGGTTTAAACTAAAATGGCAGGGGTTTGGGAACCTGAGCAGGGAGACAGAGGAAAGGGAAACAAGGATAAAACAAAAGATAGGAAGGAGAAAAACAAAAGTGGTAGTCAGAGAAAACAACGGTTTAAATCAAATATGGCCACAGTAAATACTAATTCTAATAGGTCTAAGAGTGTTAAAAAAACAAGCCTGAAGGCTTTGTGTCTTAATGCAAGGAGCATTCGGAACAAGGTGGATGAATTCACTGCGCAAATAGAGGTAAACGAATATGATTTGATTGGGATTACCGAAACATGGCTCCAGGGTGGCCAAGGCTGGGAACTCAACATCCAGGGGTACTCAATATTCAGGAAAGATAGGCAAAAAGGAAAGGGAGGTGGGGTAGCATTGCTGGTTAAAGAGGGGATTAACACAATTGAAAGGAAGGATATTAGCTCTGATGATGCGGAATCTGTATGGGTTGAACTGAGAAATAACAAGGGGCAGAAAACGTTAGTGGGAGTGATATATAGACCTCCAAACAGTAATGCGGAGGTTGGGGATGGCATTAAAAGGGAAATTAGAGAAGCATGCAATAAGGGCACAGCAGTCATCATGGGTGACTTTAATCTACATATAGATTGAGCTAACCAAATTAGTAACAATACTATGGAGGAGGAATTCCTGGAGTGTTTACGGGATGGTTTCCTGGACCAATATGTCGAGGAACCAACCAGAGATCAGGCCATCTTAGACTGGGTATTATACAATGAGAAAGGATTAATTAGCAATCTTGTTGTGCGAGGCCCCTTGGATCGGAGCGATCATAATATGATAGAATTCTTCATTAGGATGGAGAGTGAAGTAGTTGACTCAGAGACTAGGGTCCTAAATTTAAATAAAGGAAACTACGATGGTATGAGGTGCGAGTTGGGTAGGATTGATTGGGGAATGTCACTCAAAGGGTTGATGGTGGATAGGCAATGGCAAACATTCAAAGACCGCATGGACGAACTACAGAATTTGTTCATCCCAGTTTGGCATAAGAATAAAACAAAAAGGGTGACTCAACTGTGGCTAACAAGGGAAATTAGGGATAGCATAAGATCCAAGGAGAGGGCATATAAATTGGCCAGAAAAAGCAGTAACCCTGAGGATTGGGAGCAGTTTAAGATTCAACAAAGGAGGACAAAGGGATTAATTAAGAAGGGGAAAATAGAATGCAAGAGTAAGCTTGCAGGGAACATAAAAACTGACTGTAAAAGCTTTTGTAGATATGTGAAGAGAAAAAGATTAGTGAAATAAAGCATAGGTCCCTTGCAGTCAGAATCAGGGGAACTTATAATGGGGAACAAAGAAATGTCAGACCAATTAAATACATATTTTGGTTCTGTCTTCACAAAGGAGGACACAAATAACCTCCCAGAGATGTTGGGGAACATAGGGTCTGATGAAAGGGAGGAACTGAAAGAAATCAGTATTTGTAGGGAAATGGTGTTAGGGAAATTGAAGGGATTGAAGGCCGATAAATCCCCAGGGCCTGATAATCTACATCCTAGGGTACTTAAGGAAGTGGCCCTAGAAATAGTAGATGCATTGCTGATCATCTTCCAACATTCGATGGAATCTGGAACAGTACCCATGGATTGGAGGGTAGCTAATGTTACCCCACTATTCAAAAAGGGTGGTAGAGAGAAAACGGGGAATTATAGACCGGTAAGCCTGACATCGGTAGTGGGGAAAATGCTAGAGTCCATTATAAAAGATGTAATAGCTGAGCACTTGGAAAACAGTGACAGGATCGGACAAAGTCAACATGGATTATTTTGGATTTACAAAAGGTAAATCATGCTTGACTAATCTACTGGAATTTTTTGAGGATGTAACTGGTAAAATAGATAAGGGAGAACCAGTGGATGTGGTGTATTTGGACTTCCAGAAGGCTTTCGATAAGGTCCCGCATAAGAGATTAGCGTGTAAAGTTAAGGCACATGGGATTGGGGGCAAGGTATTGATGTGGATAGAGAACTGGTTGGCAGACAGAAAGCACAGGGCTGGATTTTGAAACTGGGGTCGGGTTGGTGTCGTGAATCACACATTCTGGCTTGTAAACCCGCCTCCATCGAGATGTGGCCAACCCACTGTATTTTCCCTTGATTGACCTTGTTGAGCCCGCCCAGTGGGCTCAGCAGGCCAATTAAGGGCCACCCGGCAACAGGTGACGTCACAGATTGACATTTCATCTGTCAAGAGCTTTTGACAGATGAAATATCTGCGTTTGACAGCTCTGTGAAGCTGTCAAACACTGACAATGGCCCAGAAATTGATCTCGCTCTGTTCCCGCGAGGGTAAGGCTTCCCCGCGATCTCTCACTCCGCTTGTGCTTTTTCAGATCCAGCTCGCATGAACTTGATGTTCCAGACATCAGCTGGGCAGTGCTTGCGTATCCCACCGGCGTAGTGAATTCGTGCGAACTGTGGGATCACGTGACTCAGTTAGAGCCAATGGCAGCACACCATCTTCCATTCATAAGTTTCACATACGTGCTGTGAAATCTATGAATCTTACACCCCCCCAAAATAACAGCTAAACCTCAATTAAATTAAAAAAAAAACCATCACATTAATAAAATAAGTATAGTTAAATAAATTAACCATTTTAAATAAAAAATTAAATTTTTGAAAAAATTTAAAATCTTTTAAAAAGTTATAAAAATAAACTTACCTGTCTTTAAAGTCTCTAAAAAAGATATAGCTGTTAAAAAATATTCAAAAAAATACTTAATTCACTACTTACCTTGTTAAAAGTGGGTCTTACTCCTCCTTTTTCCATTTCTAAAATCTTCCGTACTTACCTGCGCGTCCAAAGCATGAAGTGCACAGCGTGCGCGCAGCCTGTAGCGCGCACGCGATGCACCGAGGAACCGCCCCCTTTTCAAAAGACCAAGTGCCGGTTTTCAGCGCATGCGCAGGGCATGCAGAAAACCGGCAATTGGAGAGAGAATACGCGAGAGTACGCAGTGCGTACTCTCGCATCGCGGGATGAATTTTTGGCCCAATATGATTTCTAACTTCAGTCCTTCCTCTCAGGCTGAGTTAGAAATCATTCCACCACAGAAAACAGAAGGCTGCAGTTTTTGACAGGACCACAGCTTTTCTGCTTTCTGTGCCGGTGAGATTTCTGACTCCTGAGAACTAAAGGGCTGACAACTGCAGGAGGAAGTTAAGGTAAGTAAAACTTTTTCCCACACTTAGCACTTACCTTACACACTTACCTCTGCACACATGCACCCATCACTCACCTGCCCACCGTACATATCGACCCCTCCAACCCCTGCAGACCCACAGTCCGCCCCGATAACTTGGCGTGGTTACCACCTGTCGGGAAGCCCACATTTCACCTGTCAATATATAGAGATTATCAAAAAAACTGCCTGTTAACTACCTGTTAACAGGCAGTTAATTGTCACTAATCCCTTCCCACTTCGGGGAGTCGGGTCTTAGCACAGGTCGGGTACCCGCCGCCAGTGAAACTGGCATGGAGGCGGGTTGGAGGCGGGATGGGGTCGGGACCCCCGAATCTGCAACTTTAACCCCCCCGCCTCCAAACCCGACTCTACGGGTCATTGAAAATCCAGCCCAAAGAGTTGGAATAAACGGGTCTTTTTCCGAGTGGCAGGCAGTGACTAGTGGGGTACCGCAGGGATCGGTCCTTGGACCCCAGCTATTCACAATATATATTAATGATCTAGATGAGGGAACTAGATGTAATATCTCCAAGTTTGCAGATGACACAAAGCTGGGTGGGAGTGTGTGCTGCGAGGAGGATACCGAGAAACTCCAGTATGATTTGGACAGGCTGGGTGATTGGGCAGAAGCGTGGCAGATGCAATATAACGTGGATAAATGCGAGGTTATCCACTTTGGTGGCAATAACAGAAAGGCAGATTATTATCTGAATGGCAATAGATTGGGAGAAGGGGAAGTGCAACGAGACCTGGGTGTCCTTGTGCACCAGTCACTGAAGGTAAGCATGCAGGTGCAGCAGGCAGTTAAGAAGGCAAATGGTATGTTGGCCTTCATAGCGAGAGGGTTTGAGTACAGGAACAGGGATGTCTTGCTGCAGTTGTACAGGGCCTTGGTGAGACCACACCTTGAGTATTGTGTGCAGTTTTGGTCGCCTTTTCTGAGGAAGGATGTTCTTGCCATGGAGGGAGTGCAGCGAAGATTTACCAGACTGATACCTGGGATGGCAGGAATGACGTATGAAGAGAGATTGGGTCGATTAGGCTTATACTCGCTGGAGTTTCGAAGAATGAGAGGGGATCTCATTGAAACTTATAAAATTCTAACAGGACTAGACAGACTGGATGCAGGAAGGATGTTCCCGATGGCCGGGGAGTCCAGAACCAGGGGTCACAGTCTAAAGATAAGGGGTAAGCCATTTAAGACTGAGATGAGGAGGAATTTCTTCACCCAGAGAGTGGTGAACCTGTGGAATTCTCTACCACAGAAGGCAGTAGAGGCCAAGTCTCCTGCTCCTATCTTCTATGATTCTATTCTAAGCAGCGGTCACCAATCAAAGGTAAGTTATTTTTTAAAAACGATTTTAAGGTCTGCTACTAGCCTGCCCTCGGCCCCCCTTCCTGTTCTCACAGTGTCAGCTGTGTCAGAAGGTCGTGGGTTCAAGTCCCACTCCAGGGACGTGAGCACATAAAGCTAGGCTGACCCTCCAGTGCAGTGCTGAGGGAGTGCTGCACTGTTGGAGGTGCTGTCTTTCGGATGAGACGTTAAACTGAGGCCCCATCTGCTCTCAGTTGGATGTAAAAGTTCCCTTGGCACTATTTTGAAGAAGAGCAGGGGAGTTATCCCCGGTGTCCTGGGGCCAATATTTATCCCTCAACCAACATAACAAAAACAGATAATCTGGTCATTGTCATATTGCTGTTCGTGGGAGCTTGCTGTGCGCAAATTGGCTGCTGCGTTTCCCACATTACAACAGTGACTCCACTTCAAAAAAATACTTCATTGGCTGTAAAGTGCTTTGGGACGTCCGGTGGTCGTGAAAGGCGCTATATAAATGCAAGTTTTTCTTTCTTCTTTCTTCTTTATTTCCTTCTCTCCCCACTCCGCCCCCCGCCCCCCCCCCACCCCCCCGCCCCAGGCCTTAGCTGAGGGCCGCTGCCGCTAAGACAAGTGGCCAGGAATTCGTTTCTCTAGTCGCCGCTTGTTTAGACGAGGCCCGAGGACCAACTTCTTGCGATCCTCGGGCCTCTGTCTTCGGGCTCAGGGACCATTCCCTGCACCCATTTGGTGTCTGGAAACTGGCCTGCACAAATTTCTCGGCCCGCACATTTCATTCCATAACTAAATGAGAACCCATGTTCGGTGACCTATTTGCAACCTCGCCTTTTTATGGATTGCATGTTTACTATCAATATATTTGTTCCACGAGCACACCTAAAAATATATAGATGTGAAATGGTCAGATAGAAAATCCAAGAGAAAGAACACTGCGACTATAGAACAGCATGTTACATAGAAGATAGGAGCGGGAGTAGGCCATTCGGCCCCTCGAGCCTGCTCCGCCATTCAATGCGATCATGGCTGATCATCCAAATTCAGTACCCTGGGTCTGCTTTCTCCCCATATCCCTTGATCCCCTTAGCCTTAAGAAATATATCTAACTCCTTCTTGAATATATTTAATGAATTGGCCTCAACTACCTTCTGTGGTAGAGAATTCCACAGGTTCACCACTCTCTGGGTGAAGAAATTCCTCCTCATCTCAGTCCTAAATGGCTTACCCCTTATCCTTAGACTGTGACCCCTGGTTCTGGACTCCCCCACCATTGGGAACATCCTTCCTGCATCTAGTCTGTCTAATCCTGTTAGAATTTTATAAGTTTCAATGAGATCCCCTCTCATTCTTCTAAACTCTAGCAAATACAAGCCCAATCGACCCAATCTCTCTTCATACGTCATTCCTGCCATCCCAGGTATCAGTCTGGAGAATCTTCGCTGCACTCCCTCCATGGCAAGAACATCCTTCCTCAGATAAGGTTGATGTTGTTGTTCGAACTTGAGACAGAAGGCCATTAAATTAAGATTTCCTCTGCAAGTTGAATATAGTTGTTTATGTGTTTGTGGTTTGAGTTATCTCACAAAGACTTTTAATCCTAATGAGGAAAACGAAAGATAAATGTTTTGGGCAATTGAACATACAGATACAAAGCAGGTTCAAAATGAGAAAGATTACAGGAAGGGTGGAACGTCAGATCTAAGGACAGTAATTATTTAGGCATTATAATAAATTGCAGTTAATATTCCATACGTACAGATTACTGAACTGAGTTGTGAAAGGCCAGGACCTGCCTGCCTAACCCGGGAAGGATGTTGGGTTTGGAACTACTCCAGGGCAAGCAGGATGTAAGGCCTGTTTTAGAACACAGAAAGATGAATATAATTCATTCTCCGCTTAATGATGTAACAATGTAGGCAGGATCCAACTTGTGTGCTTCCTTGGTAGGAATCTTCTACACTTCACACTCCCAGACTCACAACAGAATCAGACTGATCCATTTTTGGAATGTGAAAGAGTGTATTTGGCCTCTAACTGATGCTTTAATTTTCACCACGAAAACATTTTCATTTGAATTTTGAACATAATAGATGGAAATATAATAGACAGCTACTGCATTCTAACTTCCTAAAGAGTGTCAGAGTGTTTAAGAAGTAACATCAGAAGGCACCTTTAGAACCTGGGTTGAAATGTAATTCATACAGACGAGACTCTTCTCTCTGATGCCGTAACAGGAACAATTCATTTCACTTTAGACACTTGCAGCCATCAGAGGATCTGCATTGAGACTACCCAACTCACTTCACTTGTCTCAATCTCAATCTTACCAAAGTGCTCGCATTTTGCACTGATTGCCACTTAAATGGTCATCTCAGATGTTGGCTGGTGTCGAGAAAGAAAATAGCACAGTTACATAGAAGAAAAAGAAGTTAGATTTATATAGTGTCTTTCACGACCTCAGCATGTTCCAAAGCGCTTCACAGCCAATGAAGTACTTTCTGAAGTCACTGTAGTACCTGTTGTAATGTAGGAAATGTTATAATCAGGGGTGCCGATCAAAGGTTGGCAGTTAAAGGCTCACTTTTGGGGCAAAGAAGGGAATTTCACCCCTGATCTAAACCGTGCTACCCATACTTGATCTGGGAATGTTAAATCGGAGTCTTGTCTGAGTTTGTTCTGCCTTTGGGAGCCTCGCCCACAGGCAACATCTATCAGAAATGTGGGCACGCACTCTGCATCATTTTGTGACCACTACAATCAGAACATTGGGCACGGCACACACCTGAATCTTTGAACAGTGTTGCTGACAGGCAAAGCTTACACCGGCAATACAAAGTCAGCAAATTAACGTCAATATTGAAAACCTTCTGTTCGCCAACACCAACTTCCTTCAGGAGCGTAATAATTCACTCAGTCGCTCCCTACAGAAAAGAAAGGCAATCACAAAGAACATGGCGGAACTATTTTGAATTTGTGAACCTTTAAGGTACGTGCTCTGATTTATGGGTTTTTTTTAAATTGGGTTTTGCCAAATTAGGATAATGTGAGCCCTAGTGAAATAGTCCAACTTTATTATAATTTCTTCCAATTTGTTTTATTTCTACAAACACGGGTACTTTGTGTAAAGTAATAAAATAAACTGCATTCGACATCAAGAGTCCATAATCTTGTGCAGCTTCCACAAATGTTAGCCAATTTTTCCATAAACTGCTAGTTCCCTTTAAGTGCTCTCCGGCAGGAGATACTGATGTAGTCAAGGACGGTGAAGTACAATACCTTGTTGGATTTTAGAAGATAACTGTAATCACAGGTTTTGTTCCGCCAGTGTGAAGAGGTTAATCATTAAAATGTGTAACACCGTTTAACCACGCTTTGGAAAATGTGTTGCTGATTGTCATCGAAAAAATTGGGACAATTTGAATCTTCTCTTGGGGAGAAAAGAATTCATTCAAAACACTGTCATCAAGGAAAAGAACCCAAGTACAAATGGTGATAGTGGTAATCATGCAACCAATCAGTGGTAAGAACAATCAAAGCTCTGAAACTGTTCAAAAACTTAATTATTCTATGATGAAAATCTAGCCGACTTCACGACCACAGTCATGTTGGATATTTTAACTCTCAATGTGGCAGCATACAAGACTGTCTTTGCCCAGAACAATAGTCCCTCTTTAAAAGTGGGAATCTTACCATTTCCTACATTGCACTTTTGAATTAAGGCTCGACTTTTTTGATATTAAACTGAAGATATCAATGTTTTTTTTAAAAAAAGCTTTAACAATAGTTTTACTGCATGGTAACAATTAAGATAGTTTCAAAAGAGCAAAGGGACTCAAATTCAGTCCCAAATTACTATGTAGATTAATCTCTGCGTTTCTTCAAATTGCATTTAAAAATGCATCCGAACAGGCTGTAAATCTCCCCTATTAGTTTTCATTTCCAGTTAACCAACAAGCCAAATAGGGTTGTTAATGCAAAATTTGTCTTAAGTAACATTTAATCTTGGTTTTGCTTGCTATCCTCTGTCCCTTATTTGCTTGTTGATTGCGATCTTTAAAGCTAGGATTAAGCAACCACACACAGTTTAATCTCTAGGGATACAACTCCACATCTAAGAGCAGCAAGTCTCTGATGTTTAAACTGAGAAATGGCAACCAACTGTTATGCAAGGAAAATGGCAAATAACTTGATAAATAGTTCTATTATGAACGATAGGTCTATTATGAATTCTTATAGCAATTAGGCAAGGAAAGGTAAATCTAGGTATGCATATTAGGCGATCTCCTGCGATGCCTCACAGGGTAGTCAAGACCAATCTGACCAAGGTCAAGCAGGATTGGAGGGTAGCTATAATGGAATCATTTTGGGGGAGTGGGGTGGTGGAAGGCGGAGGAAGAGGAGGCAAATAGGAGGAGGAGAGGGAGAGGCGGGTAGGGGAAGAAGAGGGGATGCATGGGAGAAGAGGTAGGGAGAGACAGCAATGGGGAGTGGGCATGGGAGAGAGAAAGGGGAGCAGGGAAGGTAGGGGAGAGGAGGGGAAGGAGAAGACAGTGGGAGGGGAGAGAGAAGGTAATTGGAGAGAAAGGAACAAGGAAGGGAGCGGGTGGGGAAGAGGTTGGAATAAGGGAGGGGAAGAGGAAGGAAGTGTTGAGGAAGGGGAATTCAGATCAGTGGGGGCAGAAGGACAGAATTGAGGTACTAGACAGCAAGCCGAGGAGAAATACAGCCAGTCCAGGTTGTGGGTGGGAAGAGGTGCTATGAATGGGAAATGCCAGTTGGAGGTGGTGTTACTGTAAAAGGGAATTAAGGGAGCTTAAATCTCGTTGGAGGGGAAAAGATGGAGCTGAAATCTTGCTCATTATGGGAGAAGGAAGGGAGCCAAACTCTTGCTTATCGGGAGGAGAACAGAGCCCAATACTTGCACAGCAGTGGATACATACTTGCTCATCCCGTTGGTGATGAAGGGTTTGAAATGGGGGAAGGGGACAGGCCAAAATCTTGTTGGGGGATGAGAGAACCAAAAAGTTGCACATGGGGGTGAGGGAGATGAAGGAGGCCTGAAACTTACTCAGCTGGGGGCGGAGCAAATACTTGTTCATCGGGGGAGCTCAATATGTGCTCAGCAAGGGGCAGCTAAGTATTTGTTTGAAATCCTGCTCGGCATGGGGTAGTTGGGGAGGGTGTTGACTTTCCACCAATGCCATTGCTCTGACACTTGGCCTTTTCCATTATTATAACTCTACAAGCTTCCGCGTTCTGTATTTTTCCATCCAGGCCTCTGTTTCTTTCTATAATTCACTTCATTTCCCACTTGCATCCACCACTTTATATTTTTTTCTCCATGGACTGCATTCCTTTTGGCATTAGCGGGTAAACTTCTCATGAACTTTTTTTACTTCTGATTTCAAATTAGAAGCTGAATGCATTGTGATTGTTTAATTGGATTAAGCATATTATTTGCTTCATTTGACCGTTTCTCTGGCACCACACACATTGATTCTTTTACTGGACAAATATATATGATTCATTTTGAGTGCTGTTTGGTCTTTTGCGTAACGTTAGGTGGTGTCGCACTGTCATCAATTTGTTTGGTGGTGTTACGTTGAGAACGCCGCCTACATTGGAAGGCTGAGGCTTCGCACTGTTTTCTATCTACAAATACACACACAGACATATATATCGATATCTTGAATATATCGCGCATTTCCTGCGTGCATCGTACTTACAGGAAGCGTGTTTAGATCCCCTCATGGCCTTGTCCCTCTCTATCTCTGTAATCTCCGCCAGTCCTATAACCGTCCTCCAAACATTCTATTCCTCTGACTCTGACTCTTTGTGCATCAACCCCCTCCCCACTTCACCCAACATGTGCCTTCAGCAGCCTAGGCCCCACACTCTGGAATGCCCTTCCTAAGCCCGTCCACCTCTTTACTTCCCTCTCCTCCTTTAAGACCATTCTTAAAACTCACCTTTTTCAACAAGCTGTTCATCGCCCCCCAATATCTCCTTCTTTGGCTCAACATCCATTTATTTCTCATTACCCCTCTGTGAAGCATCTTGGGACATTTTTATATGTTAACGGTGCTGTATAAATACAATTTGCTGTTGTTGTTGCTGTTACCTCACGACATATTTTCCCATCACACTTTGTTGATAATGCCCCTATTGTTATAAACCAATGTACTGTAACCCTAATCCTGTTCAATGTGATCTGAGCTTTAAACCCCACATCCTGTGTCTATCACCAAGATTGCTTACTTCTAGCTCTGTAACATTGGCCATGCCTGTCCCGAGCTCAGCCCTTGGGGTCCACCCTAACCCAAGGGTAGAGAGGCACGCAGCAGCTATTCCTGCTGAAGCACCCTTGTAGCCAGACTCCTAATGACAACGCCTTCAGCTCAGAGCCTCTGCCATCCATTTCACAAACTTACCTGTCCACATGTCCACCGTACACCGTCCCCAACAGTGTCCTCTGCAATAACTCATCCTTTCTTTTGCTAATATCTTATTCTGCAATGTCAAAACATAGGGGGAGAAATTCGGTTGGTTAGCGCCTCCCGTTAGTGCCTCTGGGGGGTGCTAACGACTTACCGCCCAGGCGCGGCGATGTTCGCACAGCCGCCGAAATTCACCTGGCGGTTTGCGGTGGCACTAACCACTACCGCCGCGATGTCCTGCGCCCGGAGATCGTGACGTCATCCAGCCGCCCATCGCCCCGGTAGCACCCCAAATTCATTCTCACCCCCTCCCTCAGCGCCTGCCGTTAGGAACAATGGGTAGAGGAGGCGGTTTGCAGTCAGCTGGGAGCTGGGGGAGCGCGATTTAAAGACGTGCACTTCCTGGGTTTTTTTGTCAGCAGACAATGCTGCCTTGTCACTTTGACAGAAGCAGACGGGCGCTTTGACCCATTTGAGGTTTTCCTGCTTGAAGGAGTTTTGCTCCTGACAAAAAATTATCAGGTTCATTTGTCTTACTTTTGATACTGCAACATTTCCAACACTTAATGGGGGCTGTACTGGCACGGGACCTCGCCTTCCAGCTTCACCATCAGAGGCAGTGGAGGCAGAGAGAAAGATTGGAAAATGTGGCCAGAGGGAGGAGGGCCAACAGGGCTCTGCACAGGAGACCTTACCCTCCCAGGGTATTCCGGGAGTAGCTCTCCTACATTCATCTGTCAGAGGAGCAGTGCCTTAGAAGGCTCCATTTCAGCAAGGAGGTGGTCACTGAGCTCTGCCACCTCCTGCAGCCAGAGCTCCAGCCTCAGCTCAGGACCAGGACGTCTCTCTCAGTGGCAGTGAAGGTCACAGTCGCTCTCAATTTCTAGGCCAGCGGCTCGATCCAGGCTTCAACAGGGGATATTGCAAACATTTTGCAGTTCGCCATCCATTGCTGCATCCGGAAGGTGACGGATGCTCTGTACAGAAGGAGAAGGGAGTACATCTCATTCCCCATGACCGGGGAGAAACAGGATGAACGCTCATTTGGCTTTGTAAGAATAGTGGGCTTCCCCATGGTTCAGGGCGCCATTGACTGCACCCACGTGGCATTGCGGGCACCTCATCACAGTACAGAGGTGTTCCGCAACCGCAAAGGCTACCACTCTTTGAACGTGCAGTTGGTGTGCGACCACAGACAGCACATCCTCGCTGTCAATGCCCGCTATCCTGGCAGCAGCCACGATGCATTCATCCTGCGACAGACTGGTGTCCCAGCACTGTTCCACCCACCACATGAAGCTCGCGACTGGCTGCTCGGAGACAGGGTTATCCACTCGCCACCTGGCTGATGACACCCCTCCGCAACCCCAACAGTCCTGCTCAGCATGCATACAAGGAGAGCCATAGCGCCACCAGGAACCTGATTGAACAGACTATCGGCGTGCTAAAGCAATGGTTCCGCTGCCTTGACCGCTCAGGAGGAGCCCTGCAGTACTCCCCTGATCGAGTGTCCCTTTTCATTGTTGTGCTGCATGCTGCACAACTTGGCCATTCTGAGGGCCCAGCCATTGCCACCAGGGATTGTAGGTCTACCTCAGGAGGAGGAAGAGGGAGAGGAGGAGGAGGAGGAGGGGGAGGAAGAGGATGAAGAGTAGGAGGAGCAGCACCAACGTACGAGGGAGCCACTCAATGTTGCTTCTGCAAAGACCGTTGGTGAGCGCCTCATTACACAGCGCTTCCAATAAATGAGAGAGCACATGGCTTTTACACAGAACAACCACATCATTACAGCCAGCTCACAGCCCCTATCACCGGGCAAAGCTCAAATTACAAACACCACAAAATTTGCTACGTCGAAATAAACATTTATTATTCTGCACAACTCTCTCTTATCAAACACAACCAATAATAAACAAACACAACAATTTATGAACAAATACAACTATTTCTTACCAAACTGAACAATATATTTACAAACTCATCAACTTTTGTACACACGCTCCCCCCATTTGCTATTAACATTTTATTACTGGGCCTTCCTCAATGATTTCCCTCCCCTTTGCAATTCCCCCTCCCAACCCTACTGCTCCTCCGTAATATGGCCCCAGTGGCTGCAGCAAGGCTGGTGGAAGGCTGCTGAGTCTGGGAGCCAGAGACTGGAGATGGCCTTGCAGGCCGCCCTGGACCAGCTCTGGGCCTGGAGGGCCCGGCTGCAGACTGCACCAACTCAGCATGGGCGGCAGCAGTCTGGGCTGGCCGGGTTACAGGCTGCGGCAAGTGCAGTGGGGGAGTGGCAGTGGTGGGAGCAGGACTGCTGTCATCCTGAGAGAGGACAGCACCTTCCTGCTCGACCGACGTACTGCCACTCCCCTGGGGCAGAACCTCAGCATCCGGAGCAATCTGCTCGAGCCGTCCATCCTTTGTTCTTTCCACCCCTCCTCCCTGCCCTGCTTCAAAATCTCTCTTCTCTAAACTTTTCCAGTTCTGACGAAGGGTCCCCGACCTGAAACCTTGGAGGTGATTTTGCCAATGGGGAGCTTTTGGAGGCGGGACTCCCACTTGTCGGGTTTCAGTCCCGCCTCCATCAGCTTCTGGCCAACCCACACTATTTTCCCTTGATTGACCTTGTTAAGCCCGCCCAGCAGGTTTAGCAGGCCAATTAAGGGAAAGCCGGTTACAGAGAACGTCAACGTATGACCTTTCATCTGTCAAAAACTTTTGACAGATGAATTGTCATCGTTTGACAGCTCTGTGAAGCTGTCAAACACTGACATTCTCTGTAGTTTGATGAGGTCTTGAATTCAAGACCTCATCAAACCTCTTTCTTTTGCAGAAATGAGATGGTTGTTGCATTGGAGAATGTAACGGTCATCTGTCATCTCTGCCGTGGAGGTCCGAGACTCTCCGCATCCCCACCGACTGAAGCCTTCAGGAAGAAACAAAGGTAAGTACACTTTTACTAACACTTTGCACTTACCTCAGATACTCACCTCTCCACACTTGCACCCATCACTCACCTTCACAGCGCACTTTTGGACCCCCCCGACCCCCGCAGACCCACTGCTCGCCTCTTCGGGAAGCCCGCACTTGTGAGGGCAAAAAGGGGATAATCCTATTTTCTGCCTGTTTACTACCTGTTAACAGGCAATTAATAGGCTTTAATCCCTTCCCGCCTCCAAGGAGATGGGACCCGGCGCGGGTCGGCTACCCGCCTTCTGGCAAGATGGCATGGAGGCAGGTTGGGGACGGGATGGGCACCCGCCCCCAAATTCTGCCATTTTCCCGGCAGTCCCACCTCCAAACCCGCCTCCCCAGGGCTGACGAGATCGCGCCCGTTAACTCTGTTTCTCTCTCCTCGATGCTGCCTGACCTGCTGAGTATTTCCAGCATTTTCTGTTGTTATTTTATGTTGTTCCTCTGTCCCGGAGTGCCAAACAAAGAATCCTCCTGACATTCATCTCCTGCAGCAGCACCTTCACATCCCCAGCAAACACAACAAGAAGTTTGGTTGCTGTGCAGCTCCATCACTTGCCCACAGACTCCATTTCCTACGCCAATATTGGCATTCACTAGTTTGGCTAGTAGTCACTTCTTTTACCGCATAGAGCCTTTGGAAAGAATGAAAGATCGTACCTGAAGTGAGTATCTCCCTTCAGATCTGCTGGCTCGGTGTTTCCCAATCTGAGCAAGCAAAAAGCCTGCGGCACCAAGAATGGAAAATTTTGTCTAATTTTGTCAGAAACATGAGCATTAAAACTGATGACAGTATCAAAAGTGGGATTTTGATACAAAAGTTTTGATAATATGTACTAGCTTTCTAAAAATGTACATCATAATGAGCATTCCGTTTCTGCTGCCAACTTTCTTTGACATAACTCTGGGGCAATGCCCTAAGTTGCTGTGCACTGTTACTATAATCGCTCTGCTTCTTACTCTCGACAACAGGGCAGTGCTGCTCAACAAGAGGAGACTTGCACCAAGTGCAAATATTACAATTGTTTAGAATACAAGGTTGCTGTGACTTCACATTTGCTCAAAAATGAATCCACTGACATTACAAACTGGTGAGAACTGCTGAGAGGGGTCTTCGATCTTCCTGAGCTGTGAGCCTGTGATCTGCAGTAGAGATTCCAGTGAGCTGTGAAAACATCTGTTGTAAAAAGTGGTCTGTAATAATGAGGTTCCACTGTATCTATCCCCTCTGTGGCATCATCTGCAAAAGAAAAACAATCGCTCTAATCCCACTGTATTCTGCTCACAGTGTGTGGGAGAAGAGAATTAATCAGTCACGATACGAGAGTCCAAGAGCTGGGCGAAGGTGTAAATCACACTCAGGCTATCTCTGTCCTTTTAAAATATTATTTCAAGTGCCACCAGTCTCCAATTGTGTAATTAAACTATGTCTTAGCCAGTCAGCTGTCTTAAATTCAATATTTTATTGTGACTTATACTTTTTTGCAGCAGAAACACTGAGAATCATTGAGTGATGAGGTCAGGCTCTATTTCTGTGTGAGACACATTGCTGCTTCCACTATGTGTAAAAGCCCTTTTAAAGGGATAGGCATATTTTAAAGGGACAGGCGTATTTTACAGGGACGGGCTTATTTTAAAGGGACAGGCGTATTTTAAGGGGACAGGCTTATACCGGCATCTCCGCATTATTTTAAAGGGTTCGGCGTATTTTAAAGGGACAGGCTTATTTTAAAGGGACAGGCGTATTTTACAGGGACAGGCTTATTTTAAAGGGACAGGCGTATTTTAAAGGGACGGGCTTATTTTAAAGGGACAGGCGTATTTTAAAGGGACAGGCATATTTTAAAGGGACAGGTGTATTTTAAAGGGACAGGCGTGTTTTAAAGGGACAGGTGTATTTTAAAGGGACAGGCTTATTTTAAAGGGACAGGCTTATTTTAAAGGGACAGGCGTATTTTAAAGGGACAGGCTTATTTTAAAGGGACAGGCATATTTTAAAGGGACAGGCGTATTTTAAAGGGACAGGCGTATTTTAAAGGGACAGGTGTATTTTAAAGGGACAGGCGTATTTTAAGTGGACAGGCGTATTTTAAAGGGACAGGCGTGTTTTAAAGGGACAGGCGTATTTTAAAGGGACAGGCTTATTTTAAAGGGACAGGTGTATTTTAAAGGGACAGGTGTATTTTAAAGGGATAGGCATATTTTAAAGGGACAGGCGAATTTTAAAGGGACAGGCTCATGATGTTAAGGGCAGTAATACGAGCACCTTCACATCAGCAATTTTCCAATTCTAAAAAACAAATATTTTTGTTTAATAGAACACAGTAAATGTTTGCTCTATGGCTGATACAGCATCTAAGATGTAAACTTACCAGAGCCAGAATGTAACGTAACAACTTTATAAACCAGTCGTTCTTGGTTTTTCCAAGAACTGAGTGGGCCTGAAAACCCCCGGAGCACCATGGGATGTGTTCAGCTCCTTGCAGCATTTTCCGATGTTAGGGGCACGTTGTAAATGCACGTTTGTGTTATTGCTGTGCTAAACAGCTATTGGAGATTGCTGAACATTCACCAAAAGTGTCCAGTTAATGTGAAGTTATTATCAACCTTGATAGAAGCTTGTGGAATTAATGGTAATCTCTGGGGTGGATTGAGAATTGGCTGACCGCCACAGGCAGAAAGTTGTAGCCAATGGATTTGAATCATCTTGGAGAACACAGGGATCGGTGTTAGGACCTTTGCTACTTACTATTTTCGTTCATGGTCTAGATGTAGATGTTGGGGAAATGATTTGCAAGTTTGTGGACGATACCAAGATATGTACCGAGTGCATTAGGGTAAGCCATTTAGGACTGAGATGAGGAGGAATTTCTTCACCCAGAGAGTGGTGAACCTGTGGAATTCTCTACCACAGAAGACAGTTGAGTCAAATTCATTAAATATATTCAAGAAGGAGTTAGATATATTTCTTAAGGCTAAGGGGATCAAGGGATATGGGGAGAAAGCAGGGACAGGGTACTGAGTTTGGATGATCAGCCATGATCTCATCGAATGGCGGAGCAGGCTTGAGGGGCCGAATGGCCTACTCCTGCTCCTATCTTCTATGTGTCTATGTTTAGAGGGTGCTTGACCTGCTCATATGCTTAAACCCACACTTTCCTAAGTTAAACACCATTTGCCAAACACGGGCCTCTACATGGCGGGGGATATTGAGGACCAGGCAAGAGTGCATCATTATTATTATATGGAACTGACTAGATGAACCAGTTGGTCTTTTCCTGTACATCATTTTCATATGCTCATCTGTTGATGCATTAAAGAGGCTTTTCAGAAGAGCAACAGGGATGGTTCAAGGATGTAGGGCTCTAAGTTGTCAAGAGAAACTTGCAACTGAACTTATTTTTATTACATAATAGAACACTGAGGGAAGATAAGATTCATTTTAAAATACTGAGAGGAATGGAAATTGCAGATTCAAGCAGACTATTTGAATTGGAATTTGAAGGCAGAGTTTGCAAGACATAAAATGAAGAAGCCCAAACAAACTTTTGATTGGAGAGTTGTGGCTATGTGGAATAGACTCCCAGATAAAGCAGTAAGTACCGACCACATTTCAAGTTAGTTAAGCTGCTGGGAACAACCTGATATTGAACAAAAGGACACTTAGCAGATTCAGTACTGTTCCACCCATATTGACGACAGTCACGCCACACAGCTTCTATTTAAGGTGTCATAACTTTTGAGCTCCTGTGGCTCATCACCTAGGAACTTGTGCACCTTATGGTTGAAGACTAGTTTCTGCTTCCTGTTATTTTCTTTCGTATCACAGAAGCATTTTGACCTGCTGCGAGTGAAGAGAAATGCAACAACCCTGAAGATAATGTCCCCCACCAATTTCCTGGTGCATTGATTGGGAGGAGGCAATTGTATATTTTGTGATTTGTTTGCTCTGCATAATCAGCTTTTCAATTAAAGGTCCTAATGGCCAACACCAAGAAAATCAACTCCTTAGTGATTTAGCCGATGGCATGTTGATGCATTCATTTCCACTTTGGAGGAAATCCCCTTGGTCATTATCGTGGCCCAGATTCAGTTAAGGTACAATCAAGAAGGTTGTTAAAAATAAACCGATCTAACCCAATCTCACCCAAGGGTGCCCTGTCCTTCTCCCAACAGTGTAGTTCAATTTCACTTCCCCAGCGTACTGTCAGCTCAGCTCAATGGTAGCACTCTTGTTTATATGGAACATCAAGTAGTTAAAAGAAACCATGGGCATTGTCCCCCGTTGGCTCAGTGAGCAGCTGATCAAAAAGGTCCCAGGTTTGTTCGTGGTCTGGGCTGAATTAGTTCATTTCAGTTGAGGTGGCCTCAGCAGTTCGTTTTGCTTCAATCGTCCTCAGCAGTTCTAGGTTAGGAAGGGGGACATCAGGTAGAGTTTCCTCTTACTGATCACGAGCTGGAGGTATTGGAAGGCAACTGGTGCCTTTGGAACTTTATACCAGAAAGAAGGGAGGGGAAGGAAGAAAAATAAACAGCTGCACACGCCAATGTTATTTAGAAACTGGTCATTTGTTTTTCAGTTCACATCAAAGCTGGAAAGTAAATCATGCCTTGTTAGTTGCCGAATAGAATTTTCCAGTCCTGGCTCTACCCTGTATTTATGTAGCACTTGCCAAAAATATAGCCAATCAGCACTTTTGTTGTCAAATAATTTAATTGTTCAAAGTAGGACTGAGTGAAACCTGTGACAAGACAAGAGAAATCCCAGTATCACTCCAAAAAAAACAACTTTTGAAGAACAAAATTCTTTACAAATATTATTACAGTGTTGTTTTAACAAACACTTTACAACTGTCTCGAAAATATTTGCAAAGCAGGGCACGTTTAGATCTAAATGCATTGAGTAAAAAAGAGATAAAAGGCATCTTTGCTAGTTAAAATTGGATCTGAGTTAACGTGACTGGCAGACCAAGATGAAAGGAAATCAGTTCAGGCACCATGGTTTTGATGCAGTCCCTCACAACATGAAAGTGATAGTACTTCCTAAGCCTTCGAAAGGCCTTTTTTCAAGTGTCACTTGTTAAAATATGGGTGCGGTAGATTATGACAAGCAGATAAATTAAAAATTGGAGACATCAAGAAGCATTCCTTTAAACTCAATGTCAAAATATATTCCTTGTGGGATTCGTTCCAAATACAACAGAAACTGCAGTCTGTTAGCATTGTTGGATGCTGTACTTCCTGTGAGCTTCTTTTATTGTTGATAATTAGTGCTGCTCTTCTTATATAAATGGAAATTACATCAAACTTTGGCTTCTGGAAAATGGCAGGAAATGAAGGTCTGTACTGGACACTGCCACTTCCTGTCTGTACAGGAAGGCTGCACAGAAATGATCCTTTCGGGAGCTGTCCGAGGCAAGAAGCTTGCATCTGGATCCTCTTGCACTAAAACCCAAGCAATGTTTGCAGAAATGTGTTATTGGGTTTCAAAACATTTTTAAAACCAGGATATCCCTCCCATGACACAGGAATTTGGAGCAGGAAAAGGGAAAGGTGTCCATAGCTTTACAGCTGAGAAACCGGGAAGTGACTAGAATGGGGTTGATTCCCTTCCAATGATAATCACAAAATACTATGTAAGTGAGACTTCCAAATTGATGTGATGGTCTCTCTCTCTCTCTCTCTAAGGAATCTCTCAGTTTCCAATCCGTTCCATTCCAACTCAATCCAATACTCAGTTTCCAATCCATTCCTTTCCAATCCAACTCTTGGGGTCTTTCTGTTTTGGGATCATTCTTGGGATTTTCCTCTCAGCAATCTTTCTCGCTGTTAAGTGTCTTGTTGTTGGGTCCCTCACTGCACATCTCACTGTGGGGGGCTCTCTGTGTTAGGGTCTTTCTCTCAGGGTCTCCCCCTCTCGGATCCCCTCTTTCAAAGACAGTTAGCTGCATGATGATATAGGCTGCACACTGTCTGGGATCAGCATAAAGAATGGCTGCTCAGACAAGTCACGTTAAATCAGCCGGCACCTGGGGAACTGCACTCTTTCGATATCTCTTCCGGCACATGAGAATGCTATTGATAAAAAAATAATTATTGCACTTATCACATCAAAATGCCCCAAAACACTTCATGCATCTAGTCACTGTTAGAACATAAGAACATAAGAACATAAGAAATAGGAGCAGGAGTAGGCCAATCGGCCCCTCGAGCCTGCTCCGCCATTCAATAAGATCATGGCTGATCTGATCCTAACCGCCAATCTACTATCTATCACAGAACCATCTCCTGCATCTAACAGAATTGCACACACGAAATAGGAGCAGAATCAGGCTACACAGTCCCTGGGCCCGCTCCACTACCCACAGGGCCATGACCGATCCGAACCTAGACTCATGTCCAAATTCCTGCCCGCTCCCCGTAACCCTTAATGCCCTTTACTTCTAGGAAACTGTCTATTTCTGTTTTAAATTTAATTAATGTTGTAGCTTCTACAGCTTTTTGTGGCAGCATATTCCATGGACCTACCACCCTCTGAGTGAAGTAGTTCCTCCTCATCTCAGTTTTGAAAGAGCAGCCCCTTATTCTAAGACTATGTCCCCTAGTTCTCGTCTCACCCGTCATCGGGAACATCCTCCCCGCATCCACCCGATCCAACCCCTTCACAATCTTATATGTTTCAATAAGATCGCCTCTCATTCTTCTGAACTCCAATGAGTAGAGTCCCAATCTACCCAACCTCTCCTCATATGACCACCCCCTCATCCCCGGGATTAACCGAGTGAACCTTTTTTGCACTGCCTCGAGAGCAAGGATGTCTTTCCTTAAGTAAGGACACCAAAACTGTATGCAGTATTCCAGGTGCGGTCTCACCAATACCTTGTACAACTGAAGCAATACCTCCCTATTTTTATATTCTATGCCCCTAGCAATGAAAGCCAACATTCCATTTGCCTTCTTAATCACTTGCTGCACCTGCATACTAACCTTTTGAGTTTCGTGCACCAGGACCCCCAGATCCCTTTGCACTTCAGTACTCTCCAGTTTCTTGCCATTAAGATAATAAATTGCTCTAGGATTTTTCCTGCCAAAGTGCATCACCTCACACTTTCCAGTGTTGTATTCCATCTGCCAAATCTCTGCCCACTTACTTAGCCTGTCTATGTCCCCTTGCAGGTTTTTTATGTCCTCCTCACTCACTACTTTCCCTCCCATCTTTGTATCATCTGCAAATTTTGATATGTTACACTTGGTCCCTTCCTCCAAATCGTTAATATAGATTGTGAAGAGTTGGGGACCCAGCACTGACCCCTGTGGAACACCACTAGTTACTGATTGCCAGTCTGAGAATGAACCATTTATCCCAACTCTTTGCTTTCTGTTAGATAGCCAATCCTCTATCCATGCCAGAATATTACCCCCAATCCCGTGATTTTTTACCTTAAGCAATAATCTTTTGTGTGGCACCTTGTCAAATGCCTTTTGGAAGTCTAAATACACTACGTCCACTGGTTCCCCTTTATCCACTCTATATGTTACTTCCTCAAAGAACTCCAGCAAATTTGTCAAACATGACTTCCCCTTCGTAAAACCATGCTGACTTTGTCCTATTAAATTATGATTATCCAAATGTCCTGTTACTGTTTCCTTAATAATGGACTCCAAAATTTTACCTACCACAGATGTTAGGCTAACCGGTCTATAGTTACCAGCCTTCTGTCTACTGCCCTTTTTAAATAAGGGTGTTACATTAGCAGTTTTCCAGTCTGCCGGGACCTTAGCGGAATCCAGGGAGTTTTGAAAAATTATTACCAATGCATCTACAATCCCTACCGCCACTTCCTTCAAGACTCTAGGATGTAAGCCATCAGGTCCAGGTGATTTATCCGCCTTGAGTCCCATTATTTTACCGAGTACCACTTCCTTAGTGATTTTGATCGTGTTTAGCTCCTCTCCCCCTATAGCCCCCTGTTTGTCCAGTGTTGGGATATTCTTAGTGTCCTCTACTGTAAAGACTGATACAAAATATTCATTCAGTGTTTTTGCCATCTCCATATTTCCCACCATTAATTTCCCGGTCTCATCCTCTAAGGGACCAACATTTACTTTAGCCACCCTTTTTCTTTTTATATAACTATAAAAACTCTTACTATCTGTTTTTATATTTTTTGCTAATTTACTTTCATAATCTATCTTCCCTTTCTTAATCAATCTTTTTGTTATTTTTTGCTGCCTTTTAAAGTTTTCCCAATCCTCTGTCCTCCCACTAGATTTCGCTACCTTATATGCCCTTGTTTTTAGTCGAATACTATCCTTAATTTCTTTACTTAGCCACGGATGACTGTCCTTTCTTTTACACCCTTTTCTTTTCAGTGGAATATATTTTTTTTGGAAGTTGTAAAATAACTCCTTGAATGTACACCACTGATCATGTGTCGTCTTACCCTTTAATCTATTTTCCCAATCCACTCTACTCAATTCCGCTCGCATACCTTCATAGTCTCCTTTATTCAAGCTTAGCACGCTTGTTTGAGATCCAACCTTCTCACCCTCTAATTGAATATGGAATTCAACCATGTTATGGTCACTCATTCCAAGGGGATCCTTTACTAGGACATTTTTAATTAATCCTGTCTCGTTACACAGGACCAGATCTAAGCGTGCAGTGACTATTGTTATGTAGGTACAGGTGACAGCCATTCCGTACCAGCAGCATCTCACAAACATGAAATGAGATGAATGACCTGTTCATTTGTTTTTTTGATGATCCTGACTGAGTGAGGAATGTTGGCCAGGACACCGGGAGAACTCCCAACCCCTCACTGAATAATCCCATGGGATGCTTAATGTCCACCTGAACAGGCAGATAAGTTTTGCAGCTGATCTGAAGGATGGATGTTACATTAATGATGAAACTGGATCATCACAATACATTGTGCACAATTGCCATCAACATTTTTAAGACAGAATATCTTGATTATGTTATTAGAACAGTGAAACCCAATAATGTTGCTTTTCTTAAAAACAGGATACTTTGGGCCTGAAAATCCAATGATTTGGAAGGACATAAACCCAGTAGATTTAACAGGTGGGGCGGGGCCGGGGAGTGTGGGATCAGAACTTGGAACTTAGGGAATAAATTTCCCCGGGAGCTTTCCCGCTCTTCCACTGTAAATTCAGGGGAAGAGCCGCGGAAACCCTGAAAAATGGTGTAAACGGTGAACACAGTCTTTCCGGGATTTTTGTAACTCTCTGCTGAAGTTATGATGGGCGTCGGGAGGAATTCACTCTCTTAGAGATGATATACTGGTTTCCAAAACTTTGAAGTTCGACCCTAAATTCTGCTGGAGGTGAAGGTGAGTGTAAGATAAGTCAACCCTAGCTAAGATACAACAATGCAAATGTTGGATTTAGTCTAGAATGATTAGGTCCTAAATTTCAACATTTACACCCTATGATCTGCCAATCTAACTGATACCGACCGCTATAAAACTCAGGTCAGCAGCTGATGCTGGTATCTTAAAGGTAAATAACTGTGTTTCATTGTGCTATTAGGTAGAGGCTTATAAGTTTACTTTGGATCATTTTTTGTCAATGTTTTTTTGGCTCTTTATCTTGGAGGTCTCTAGTTTCATTTGGAAGTCTTCCTTGAGACTGTTTCTTGTTTGGGAAATGTTCCTATAATGAAGGGGATGACTGCAAAATGTTTCTTCCCATGGGCATTTCCCTCTTTATCATTTATCATTTATTTGTTGGAGGAGGAAGAGGAGGAGGAACAGAAGGCAACTCGGGGAGCAAGACTTATAATGCAGCCCCGCTGAAGATCCACAGCCCTGGCAGATACCCAGCAACCAGGGCATATAGCTCCAAAAGGTCACTCCTAAATATATCATTGAGTTATGTGTCAGGAGGCCTTAGTTCTGTGGGACGTGTGCAGAAATTCCTTGGACCGCCACTCATAACTTTCTGATAGTGCGCAAAGGATGACATTGGACTCTACCTCCATCCCTGCCATCGCTACACATCTTTACTCCATATCCCTTAATCCCCTTGGCTAGCAAAAATATATCGATCTCAGATTTAAAATAATTAATTGAGCTAGCAACAACAACAACTACTTGCATTTATATAGCACCTTTAACGTAGCAAACCCACATTACAACAGTGACTCCACTTCAAAAGTACTTCATTGGCTGTAAAGTGCTTTGAGATGTCCAGTGGTCGTGAAAGGCGCTATAGAAATGTAAGTCTTTCTTTCTTTCAAAACATCCCTAGGTGCTTCACAGGAGCGTTATCAATCAAAATTTGAAATTGAGCCACAGAAGGAGATAACAGGACAGATGACCAAAAGCTTGGTCAAATTAGTAGGTTTAAGGAGCATCTTCAAAGATGTGAGAGAGGTGGAGAGGTTTAGGGAAGGAATTCCAGAGCTTAGGGCCTAGGCAGCTGAAAGCACGGCCGCCAATGGTGCAGGAATTAAAATTGGGGATGCGCAAGATGCCAGAATAGGAGGAATACAGATATCTCGGGGGGTTGTGGCGCTGGAAGAGATTTCAGAGATAGGGAGGGGCGAGGCCATGGAGGGATTTGAAGACAAGGATTAGAATTTCAAAATTGAGGTGTTGTCGGGCTGGGAGCCAGTGTAGGTCAGTGAGCACAGAGGTGATTTTTGTGGGAGAGAGTTCCACACTTCTACCACCCTTTGTGTGAAGAAGTGTTTCCTATCTTCTCTCCTGAATGGCCGGGCTCTGATTCTAAGATTATACCCCCTTGTCCTTGACTCCCTCACCAGCAGAAAAAGTTTCTCTCTCTCTACCCTATCAATTCCTTTCAAAATCCTAAAAACCTTAATCAAATTCCAGGGAATACAAGCCTAGTTTATGTAATCTCTCCTCATAGTCTAACCCTTGGAGCCCTGGTAACATTTTGGTGAATCTGCGCTGCACTCCCTCCAAGGCCAATATATACTTTCTAAGGTGTGGTGCCCAGACTGTACACAGTACTCCAGCTGTGGTCTAACCAGGGCTTTGTAAAGCTGTAACAAGATTTCCTCCCCTTTATATTCTAGCCCTCTAGTTATATACGCTAACATTCCATTAGCCAGATGGTTAGCACTTGGTTAGCACAAACCATCTGTGGGTGCAGCCCTCCCATGTCTCCATCTCCTATAGAGGCAGCTGAGTGAGTTCCCAGGCCTTACTCTGCCTCGTCCTCTTGATGTTCCTCCTATTGTAGCCTGTCCTTCTTGGGAATTGTGCGCAGTCCTTTCCCTGCATGACAAATTAATACTTGTTATTGTCAGTCACAGATTGTTGAGTTTGACAACTATTTGAGAATTCTCATTACTTCTCTTATTGAACTCCCATAGTGTGGCTTCAGCGGTCATGCACGCATTGCAGAATGATGTGACCAGTTAATTGAAGTCTTCCATGTGCAGATGTCACTATGGAACAGTGCAGCCTTAATTGAGCGCAGCATATTCGCCTATACCAGGGCTTCCTCCGCCCTCCTCCCTATGATTTTTTGGGTCTCCCGGCAGAAGTGGGCAGTTATTGGCAGGTCAAATTCTTTTGTCCCGCTCAGCAATATTTAAGTTTGCTGACCACGGAACTTGTGTCAGCGTCAGGGTGGTTGAACGTAGCAGGAGTCCTGCTCTGCTACACTATGGTGGCGGATCACACGACTTGGAATGGCAGGCTGTTATATCAAATAATATTAAAGTCTTGAGGAACGTAAAGGTGGTAATACAATCTTGGTGTTCAATGCATGGACCATTGACGATGACACTAGAACCAATGAAGACACTAGGACACAAGTGGAGCAGCGAACTCTCTGCTTACAGGTTTCTACTTCAGCTCATTTGAATAACAGGGGATGCCTGGGAGAGATTTGATTTGGAGGACAAGAGGATGAGGTTGGGGGGGGCGGGGGGGTGGGTGGTGAAGCAGAAGCAGCTGAATAATGGTCTCAATCTTAGTGACAAACAAGTTCATGAGCTCCTCGGGCTTGTTGCAGGAGGTGAGGGTGGAGGGGCAGAGGAGAGAGGTTCAGGGAAATGTTTGATAGTGGAGAAATGAAGGCACGGGTTATCTTTGTTCTCCAGGATGTTCCTGGTTTAGTGAGCAGTTTTGGCAGATTTAGGGAAGAGAAATAGTTCCATTCTCTAATCAATCTTGCAATTTTATAAACCTGTTACTGCACCTGAGTCTAATTCTTTTTTATCTAGCAGCATTGATCAAGATACCCATTTTGCAAATGTGAATCTTTCTACATATAATAAAAGAATGTTCTGTGTCTATGTGAATGTAGGGTTCCTATTTGCTTTCTGATTGACCTAGCACCAGCCAATCAGAATGCAAAATAAAGTTGAGCGCAACCAAAACTCTGCTGCCCGTATCTTAACTTGCACCGAAGTCCCTTTCACCCATCATCCCTGTGCTCGCCTGACCTAGATTGGCTCCCGGTCTGACAACGCCTCAAGTTTAAAATGCACATCCTTGTGTTCAAATCCCTCCATGGCCTCGCCCCCTCCCTATCTCTGTAACCTCCTCCAGTCCCACAACCCTCTGCGCTCCTCCAATTCTGGTCTCTTGTGCATTCCCGATTTCCTTCGCCTCTCCATTAGCGGCCGTGCCTCCAGCTGTCTGGGCCCTAAGCTCTGGAATTCCCTTCCTAAACCTCTCCGCCTCTCCACTTCTTTCTCCTTCTTTTAAGACACTTCTTAAAACCTATCGATTTGACCAAGCTTTTGGCCACCTGCTCTAATATCTCTTTATGAGGCTCAGTGTCAATTTTTATCTGATAACGCTCCTGTGAAGCACCTTGGGACATTTTACTTCAGTAAAGTTGCCATATAAATGCAGCTGTTGTTGTTGTAACACTCTGTTAAAGTATACCTGACAAATAAAACAGCAATGCATTGTCATGTCATCCAGTACCTTTTCTACACTGCAATCTGCATACAACGTCAAGCAATGATCTTTGTTCACTTCCATACTACATGGAACAATATGAAGTGTCTGACAGTAGGAAGGATGGTAGACAGAAGAATAACAAAACTGTGCTTTCATTCAGAACAAGAGCAATAAAATATTTCCTGTGGTTTCATTCTTGTAGGAACAGCTGATCTTTTACTAGTTCCTACTTGACACAGATTAGTATCTGCTCTTTAGCTAATTACACCCGCAGGGTCTGGCTGCCACCCTTTCACTGCATCCTGCGTTTAATACCACCCAAATGATTCTGCAAATGATTTGTGACCTCCAAGTCACAATAGATGGAAAGACACGTACACACACTGCAATAAATAATGATTTTAGCTTGAATTGCACTCCAAGATTCCTCAGAGATCATTCATCCACCAAGAATTTCAGCCCCCTTTCCTGCCTTTAGATCTTAAATCAAAAGCAATTGAATTAAAAGCACTTCTTTCTCGCCTAACACCTGGGCAGTCAGCCAAACCTCTCATCAGCTGATCAGAAACACAAACTGAGCAAATACCACATCTAAGCCGGAGCCCAAGGACTGAGTCTCTATTGATTAAACCCCATTGGTGGTCATAAAACCTGAAGGGAATCCGATGGAGGTATTTCTCTCTCTTTTATTTCCCCCCCCCCCACAAACAGTTTCTATATGGTAAATCCTTTTAAAGGGCAAGCAAACTCCAGTAGTGAGGTCATTCCTTTCATCACATCACCGACACACTTACAGGCTTTGCCTTCCCTCTAATGACTGGGAGCGTTGCTCAGCGGTTGCTGATCCCTCAGGTCAAACAGCAGTGAGCTTCGATCGAGCTTCACCAATTGGAAGATGATGAATTTTGGCCCAGTTTGGGTGAGTTTTGTTAGGATTGCCCTGTCCCTGTACATACAAACATACGTACATAAATACAAACATACGAATTAGGAGCAGGAGTAGGCCACTCGGCCCCTCGAGGCCTGCTCCGCCATTCAATAAGATCAGGGCTGATCCGATTACTCCACATTCCTGCCTACCCCCGATAACCTTTCACCCCCTTGCTTACCAAGAATCTATCTACCACTGCCTTAAAAATATTCAAAGACTCTGCTTCCACCGCCCTCTGAGGAAGAGAGTTCCAAAGACTCACGACCCTCTGTGAGAAAAAAATTCTCCTCATCTCTGTCTTAAATGGGCGACCCCTTATTTTAAACAGTGACCCCTAGTTCTAGATTCTCCCACAAGAGGAAACATCCTCTCCACATCCACCCTGTCCAGACCCCTCAGGATCTTATATGTTTCAATCAAATAAAATATATTTAACTTTGGGAGGCTTTTGTTTACCTGCCTCATTACGGAACACACTGGCCACATTAGTCGTAGCGCCAGTATATATGCATTTTCAAAGCTTCCCATGTTGTTGTTGGAAGGGATGAACTGACATTCCTTTTTCCCTCTTAAATATCCATCTGTTTACTTGCTGCTATATTGAGTGTCCAAACCGTCCAATTTGTATGCTGGTTTAGAAACTGTGAGCTCAATGGACAGGAATTTATTGGATTCTTGCGCCCTTGGGATGGCGTATCCACATTGTGGGGAAAGTCATAGGAAATGATGGTGTAATTGAGTTACTGCGCCACTATTCACACTACTTCACCGAAACCATGAAACGTTGATTATCACAGCTCCGCCCACCATCCAAGAGAATGGCGATTGCAAATTTCCTGGATTTGCACCAGTTATCTCAGCACAGCCACTCAGACTGAAAAATGATGGCGTGGGTGGGCCCTTGGTCACCTGGTGTCAATGTGATTTACAGCTCTCACAGGATTCTCAGTCTGGGAGGATCATTAAAGCTGTGGTCTTTGCAGTCTTGAATTGATCTGGCAAAGAGAGAAGACCGTCATCCTATCAGTCTCAACTAGTTTTTTTTGATAAAGGTGATTGAGTAAACCCCTCACTTACAAATTCTGTAGTTTTTGCTCTAACGCATCAGTAAATTTTTCAGATTGACAGGCAGATCGTTTTAAGGGTGCAACTGACAACTCAGATCAGCCAGAACGATATGTTGTTAGTTTAGGTTCTGAGGTAGGCTGGTGTGGGAATGGAGCTGATAGAATTTCTGTCTGAAAATTGTCCGGCCTAGAACACAAGAACATTAGAAACAGGAGCAGGAGTCGGCCATTCGGCCCCTCGAGCCTGCTCCGCCATTCAATAAAATCATGGCTGATCTTCGACCTCAACTCCACCTTCCCACCCTGGACCAATATCCCTTGGTTCCCTTAGTATCCAAAAATCTAGCGATCTCGGTCTTGAATATACTCAATGACTGAGCCTCCACAGCCCTCTGGGGTAGAGAATTCCAAAGATTCACCACCCTCTGAGTGAAGAAATTTCTCCTATCTCAGTCCTAAATGGCCGACTCCCTTATTCTGAGACTGTGACCCCTGGTTCTAGACTCTCCAGCCAGGGGAAACATCCTCCCTGCATCTACCCTGTCAAGCCCCTTAAGAATTTTAAACATTTCATTATCACCTCTCATTCTTCTAAACTCTAGGGAATATAGGCCCAGTCTACTCAATCTCTCCTCATAGGACAATCCCCCCATCCCAGCAATCAGTCTGGTGAACCTTTGTTGCACTCCCTCTAAGGTAAGTATATCCTTCCTTAGGTAAAGAGACCAAAACTGTACACAGTACTCCAGGTGTGGTCTCACCAGGGCCCTATATAATTACAGCAAGAATTCATTACCCTTATACTCCAACCCCCTTGCAATAAAGGCCAACATACCATTTGCTTTCCTAATTGCTTGTTGTACTTCATGTTAACTTTCAGTGATTCATGTACAAGAACACCCAGGTCCCTCTGTATACCAACATTTCCCAGTCTCTCACCATTTAAAAAATATTCTACAGAGCACTGCTTCTATAGAGCGCTAAACTCGGGAATTTGGTGAGTGAGGGAATTCGGTGAGTGAGGGAATTCGGTGAGGTGGGAGCCGAGAGATGCTGCTTGATACATTAAAAAAAATAAACAACTAGGTTTAAATTAGGACTGTGGGCTAAGTTACAGTAAAGACCTAAAGCATATAACTAAATTTAATAAATTAAACAAGGTTATTACCTAGATTAAAAACTATTAATAGATAATTGAGTATTTCAAAATTTGAAAACCTAATTAGTGAAATAAAATACAATAGAGATGGCAGGGCAGGTGATGTGTTGCAGCTGTAGCATGTGGGAGCTGGTGGACCCCAGTCTGATCCACAGCAACCACATCTGCAGTAAGTGCCTGCAGCTCGAGGAACATCGGCTCAGAATTGATGAGCTGGAGTCCGAGCTTCGGACACTGCGATGCATCAGGGAGGGAGAAAGTTACCTGGACACTTTGTTCCAGGAGGCAATCACACCCCTTAGGTTAAATACTTCAGATTTGGTCCATGGTCAGGGACAGGAGGGTGTGAATACGAGTGAGGCAGGTATGGGGATCCAGAAGGTAGCATTGGAGGAGCCTCAGCCCTTGCACTTGTCCAACAGGTACGAGGTTCTTGCAGCCTGTGTGGACGAGAGCAGGGACTGCAGGGAGGATGAGCAAACTGACCAGAGCACCATGGTATAGGGGGCCATTCAAGTTGGGGGAGTAAAAAGAAATGTTGTAGTGATAGGGGACAGTATAGTTAGGGGGATAGATACTGTTCTCTGCAGCCGAGAGCGAGAGTCCCGAAGGCTGTGTTGCCTGCCCGGTGCCAGGGTTAAGGACATCTCCGCAGGGCTGAAGAGGAACTTGGAGTGGGAGGGGGAGGATCCAGTTGTCATGGTCCACGTAGGCACCAATGACATAGGTAGGACAAAGAAAGAGGTTCTGCTGAGAGAGTATGAGCAGCTAGGGGCTAAATTAAAAAGCAGAACCACAAAGGTCATAATCTCTGGATTACTACCTGAGCCACGAGCAAATTGGCATAGGGTAAATAATGCCAGGGGATCTCAGAGACGCCGTAATTGTGACCATCTTCAAGAAAGGTGACAAGTCCGATTGCGGTAATTACAGAGGAGTTTCCCTGCTGCCTGCCACAGGAAAAGTCATCGCAAGAATCCTCCTTAATCGCCTTCTCCCAGTGGCCGAAGAGCTCCTCCCAGAGTCGCAATGCGGATTCCGCCCACTAAGGGGCACAATGGACATGATCTTCATCGCACGTCAATTACAAGAGAAATGCAGGGAACAGCACCAACCGCTGTACATGGCCTTCTTTGATCTCACAAATGCCTTCGACACTGTCAACCGTGAGGGATTATGGCGTGTCCTCCGCAAATTCGGCTGCCCTCAAAAGTTTGTCACCATCCTCCACCTGCTTCACGACGACATGCAAGCTGTGATCCTGACCAATGGATCCACCACAGTCCCAATTCATGTACGGACCAGGGTCAAGCAAGGCTGTGTCATCGCACCAACGCTCTTCTCGATCTTCCTTGCTGCAATGCTCCATCTCACCCTCAGTAAGCTCCCCGCTTGATGGAGCTAATTTACAGAACAAACGGGAAACTGTTCAACCTCCGTCGCCTCCAGTCCAGATCCAAGGTCGTCCCATCCTCTGTCGTCGAATTACAGTATGCAGACGACACTTGCGTCTGCGCACACTCTGAGGTCGAACTCCAAACCATCGTCAACACCTTCACCAAAGCGTACGAGAGCATGGGCCTTACACTAAACATCCGTAAGGCAAAGGTCCTCCACCAACCTGCCCTCGCCACACAGTACTGCCCCACGATTATCAAAATCCACGACAAGGCCTTGGACAACGTGAATCACTTTCCATACCTCGGAAGCCTACTGTCCACAAGGGCAGACGTCGATGACGAAGTCCAACACCACCTTCAGTGTGCCAGTGCAGCCTTCGGTCGCCTGAGGAAGAGAGTGTTTGAAGACCAGGACCTCAAACCCGGCACTAAGCTCATGGTCTACAGAGCAGTAGTGATACCCTCCCTCCTGTATGCCTCAGAGACATGGACCATGTACAGCAGGCACCTCAAAGCACCGGAGAGGTACCACCAGCGCTGCCTCCGCAAGATCCTGCAAATCCATTGGCAGGATAGGCGCACCAACGTCAGTGTTCTCGCTCAGGCCAACATCCCCAGCATCGAAGCTTTGACCACGCTCGATCAGCTCCAATGGACGGGTCACATTGTCCGCATGCCCGATATGCGACTCCCAAAACAAGCGCTCTACTCGGAGCTCCGGCACGGCAAGGGATCCCCAGGTGGGCAGAGGAAACGCTTCATGGACACCCTCAAAGCCTCCTTGAAAAAGTGTAACATCCCCACCAACACCTGGGAATCCCTGGCCCAAGACTGCACAAAGTGGAGGAGAAGCATCGGGGAAGGCACCAAACACCTCGAGTCTCTTCGCCGGGAGCAAGCGGAAGCCAAGCGCAAACAGCGCAAGGAGCGCACGTCAACCCAAGCACCCCACCCACCCGCCCCTTCAACCAGCTTCTGCCCCACCTGTGACAGAGAATGTAGGTCCCGCATTGGACTCATCAGTCACCTGCAAACTCATTTTTAATGTGGAAGCAAGTCATCCTCGGTTCCGAGAGACTGCTTAAGAAGAGAAGAGGCACCAATGACATAGGTAGGACAAAGAAAGAGGTTCTGCTGAGAGAGTATGAGCAGCTAAGGGCTAAATTAAAAAGCAGAACCACAAAGGTAATAAACTCTGGATTACTACCTGAGCCACGAGCAAATTGGCATAGGGTCAATAAGATCAGAGAGTTGAATGCGAGGCTCAAGGATTGGTGTGGGAGAAATGGGTTTCAATTCATGGGGCACTGGCACCAGTACTGGGGAAAGAGGGAGCTGTTCCGTTGGGACGGGCTTCACTTGAACCATGCTGGGACCAGTGTCCTGGCGAATCGAATAACTAGGGCTGCAGAAGGGGTTTAAACTAAATATTAGAGGGGAGGGTTCAGGTGAGGGGAAACTTAGAAAGTTAAAGAGAAAGAACAAGGCAATAGTGCAGGGTAGCGATAGGGGCAATGATAACCAGAGTGTGACAGGAAGGGACAGAACGTACAAGCATAAGAGTGCACCAGCAAATAGGGTCAGAGTAAGGGAAAATGGTAAAAAGACAAAATTAAAGGCACTTTAGCTGAATGCACGCAGCATTCATAACAAGATAGATGAGTTGACGGCACAAATAGAAATAAATGGGTATGATCTGATAGCCATTACAGAGACGTGGCTGCAAGGTGACCAAGGCTGGGAACTGAATATTCCAGGGTATTTGACATTTTGGAAGGATAGGCAGAAAGGAAAAGGAGGTGGGGTAGCTCTGTTAATAAAGGATGAGATCAGTGCAGTGGTGAGAAATGATATTGGCTCGGAAGATCAAAATGTAGAATCAGTTTGGGTGGAGATAAGAAATAATAAGGGAAAGAAGTCACTGGTAGGAGTAGTCTATAGGCCCCCTAACAGTAGCTACACTGTGGGACAGAGTATAAATCAAGAAATAATGGGGGCTTGTAAGAAAGGTACTGCAATAATCGTGGGCGATTTTAATCATCATATAGATTGGACAAATCAAATTGGCAAAGGTAGTCTTGAGGATGAGTATATAGAATGTATTCAGGACAGTTTATTAGAACAATATGTTGTGGAAACAACCAGGAAACAGGCTATTTTAGATCTGGTAATGTGTAATGAGACAGGATTAATTAATGATCTCATAGTAAAGGATCCTCTAGGGAAGAGTGATCATAACATGTAGAATTTCGCATTCAGTTTGAGGGTGAGAAACTTGTGTCTGAAACTAGTGTCTTAAAATTAAATAAAGGCAATTACAAGGGTACGAAGACAGAGTTGGCTAAAATGGACTGGGAAAATAGATTAAAGGGTGAGACGGTCTTCTTAGGCAGTCCCTCTGAACCGAGGATGACTTGCTTCTCATTAAAAATGAGTTTTCAGGTGACTGATGAGTCCAATGAGGGACATACAGTCTCTGTCACAGGTGGGGCAGATGGTGGTTGAAGGGGCGGGTGGGTGGGGTGCTTGGGTTGACGTGCGCTCCTTCTGCTGTTTGCGCTTGGCTTCCACTTGCTCCTGGCGAAGAGACTCGAGGTGTTCGGCACCTTCCCAGATGCTTCTCCTCCACTTTGTGCGGTCTTGGGCCAGGGATTCCCAGGTGTCAGTGGGGATGTTGCACTTTTTCAAGGAGGCTTTGAGGGTGTCCTTGAAACATTTCCTCTGCCCACCTGGGGCTCTCTTGCTGTGTCGGAGCTCCGAGTAGAGTGCTTGTTTTGGGAGTCGCATATCGGGCATGCGGACGATGTGGCCCTTCCATCTGAGATGATGGAGCGTGGTCAAAGCTTCGATGCTGGGGATGTTGGCCTGAGCGAGAACACTGACATTGGTGTGCCTATCCTGCCAATGGATTTGCAGGATCTTGCGGAAGCAGCGTTGGTGGTACCTCTCCAGTGCTTTGAGGTGCCTGCTGTACATGGTCCATGTCTCTGAAGCTTGACCCCGGTCCGTACGTGAATTGGGTCTGTTGTGGATCCGTTTGTCAGGATCACGGCTTGTATGCCGTCGTGAAGCAGGCGGAGGATGGTGACAAGCTTTTGAGGGCATCTGAATTTGAGGAGGTCACTCCATAATCCCTCACGGTTGACAGTGTCGAAGGCCTTTGTGAGGTAGATAAGCAGTGGCAGACTTTTAAGGAGATATTTCATAACTCTCAACAAAGATATATTCCAGTAGAAAGAAAGACTCTACGAGAAGGATGAACCGTCCGTGGCTAACTAAGGAAGTTAAGGATGGTATCAAATTGAAAGAAAATGCATACAATGTTGCAAAGATTAGTGGTAGGCCAGAAGATTGGGAAATGTTTAAAAACCAGCAAAGGATGACTAAAAAATAATAAAGAGGGAGAAAATAGATTATGAGAGTAAATTAACAAGAAATATAAAAACGGAAAGTAAGAGCTTCGACAAGTATATAAAAAGGAAGAGAGTAGTTAAAGTAAATGTTGGCCCCTTATAGGATGACATTGGGAATTAATAATGGGAAACAAGGAAATGGCTGAGACTTTGAACAAATATTTTGTATCTCTCTTCACGGTAGAAGACACTAAAAGCATCCCAATAATCATGGAAAATCAAGGGGCAAGAGGAAGGGAGGAACTTAATACAATCACTATCACTAGAGAAAAAGTATTAGGCAAACCAATGGGACTAAAGGCTGACAAGTCCCATGGACCTGATGGCCTGCATCCTAGGGTCTTAAAAGAAGTGGCTGCAGAGATAATGGCTGCATTGGTTGTAATCTTCCAAAATTCCCTAGACTCTGGAAAGGTCCCAGCAGATTGGAAAACAGCAAATGTAACGCCCCTATTCAAGAAAAGAGGGAGACAGAAAGCAGAAAACTATAGGCCAGTTAGCCTAACACCTATCATTGGGAAAATGCTGAAATCCATTATTAAGGAAGTAGGAACTGGACATTTAGAAAATCATAATACGATCAAGCATAGTCAGCATGGTTTTATGAAAGGGAAATCGTGTTTGACAAATTTATTAGAGTTCTTTGAGGATGTAGCGAGCAGGGTGGATAAAGGGGAACCAGTAGATGTGGTGTATTTGGATTTCCAAAAGGCATTCGATAAGGTGCCACATAAAAGGTTACTGCACAAGATAAGAGCTCACTGTGTTGGGGGTATATTATTAGCATGGATAGAGGATTGGCTAACTGACAGAAAGCAGAGAGTCGGGATAAATGGGTCATTTTCAGGTTGGCGAATTGTAACTAGTGGGGTGCCGCAGGGATCAGTGCTGGGGCCGCAACTATTTACAATCTACATTAATGACTTGGATGAGGGACCGAGCGTACGGTAGTCAAATTTACTGATGATACAAAGATAGGTGGGAAAGCAAGTTGTGAGGAGGATACAAAGGGCTGGATTTTTATCGAGGAGGCGAGTTGAGGATGCCACTGGCCCGCAGTTCTGATTTTTGCTTCATTGGCCTCGTTACGGGCAACGTGCGGGTCCCTCCAGGCAATTGCTTGGAGCATGTCAGTTTCTGGCGTCTAATGACGTGTTTTTGGAGTAAAAATCTAAAGGGGCCGTGTCCCCATTGCAAAAAATGTAACTGGAATGGCTTGGTTCTGCTTATCTAGAAAGGGGAGATGACAGCGGCTGGTGTGAACACAAATAATTGAATAAAATTGCTGGTCATATTTTTCCAGAAAGACATTTATGATATTTTTATCTATCAATGTAGTATGTGACTAAGAAATGAAAAATATGCCAGATGTGTTCCAATCATTGGCATGGTAAAATTAATGCTTTTTTCTCTTAAAGGTGTTGGCTGCTGCAGGAATGGCAGCCCCAAAAACTAAGGCTGCAGCCAAGTTCAATGAGGGCTCCCTCCCTCACATCAGTAGCTGGGAAAATGCTGGAATCTATTATAAAGGATGCAATAACTGGGCACTTAGAAACTAATAGTAAGATTGGGCAGAGTCAACATGGATTTATGAAAGGGAAATCCTGTTTAACAAACCTATTGGAGTTCTTTGAGGAAGTAACTAGTGGATGTGATGTATTTGGATTTTCAGAAGGTCTTCGATAAGGTCCCACACAAGAGGTTGGTGAACAAAATTAGGGCACATGGAATTGGGGGTAATATACTAGCATGGATTGAGAATTGGTTAACAGACAGAAAACAAAGAGTAGGGATAAACGGGTCTTTTTCAGGATGGCAGGCTGTGACTAGTGGGGTACCGCAAGGATCGGTGCTTGGGCCCCAGCTATTCACAATCTATATCAATGATTTGGATGAGGGGACTAAATGTAACATTTCCAAATTTGCTGATGATACAAAGCTAGGTGGCAGTGTCAGTTGTGAAGAGGATGTGAAGAGGCTTCAAGGGGATCTCAACAGGCTCAGTGAGTGGGCGATAGCATGGCAGATGGAATATAATGTGGATAAATGTGAAGTTATCCACTTTGGTAGAAAAAACAGAAAGGCAGAGTATTTCCTAAATGGTGAAAGATTGGGGAATGCAGATGCTCAAAGGGACCTGGGTGTCCTTGTACATGAGTCACTGAAAGTGAATGTGCAGGTGCAGCAAGCCATTAGGAAGGCAAATGGTATGCTGGCCTTCATTACAAGAGGATTTGAGTACAGGAGTAAAGAAGTCTTACTCCAATTATATAGGGCCTTGGTGAGACCACACCTGGAGTACTGTGTACAATTTTGTTATCCTTACCTAAGGAAGGATATACTTGCTATAGAGGGAGTGCAACGAAGGTTCACGAGATTGATTCCTGGGATGGCGGGATTGTCGTATGAGAAGAGATTGAGTAAACTAGGCCTGTATTATCTTGAATTCAGAAGAATGAGAGGGGATCTCATTGAAGCATACAAAATTATTACAGGGCTTGATAGGGTGGATGCTGGGAGAATGTTTCCCTTGGCTGGGGAGTCTAGAACCAGGGGCCACAGCCTCAGGATAAAGGGTAGGCCATTCAGGACTGAGATGAGAAGAAATTTCTTCACACAGAGGGTGGTGAATCTTTGGAAAGCTCTACCCCAGAGGGCTAGGAGGCTCAGTCATTGGGTATATTCAAAACAGAAGTCGCTAGATTTCTGACTAGTAAGGGCATCAAGGGATATGGCGATAGGGTCGGTGAATGGAGTTGAGGCAGAAGATCAGCCATGATCTCATTGAATGGAGGAGTAGGCTCGAAGGGCCGAATGGCCTATTCCTGCTCCTATTTCTTATGTTCTTATTCTCTTGTGGAGGGAGTTAGAGGACGTCAGGAGGTCCTCTTCCCTGGAAACGGAAGGAGGAGGCCTCCTCAGCAAACCAAGGCAGATTGGCTGCAAATTGCTGAGGAGGTGAGTTCGAGGTCTGTGTGCAGACGCACATGGGTTCAGTGTCGAAAAAGGTTCAATGATCTGCTGAGATAACCTAAAGTCTGGCCTCTCTGTTCTGGGAAATTGAAGTTCAAGAGTGAGGGCTCAGGGCGAATGCCATGTAAAATGTTGGTGGTGACACTGAGCACTTTAGTACACAGATGATGCCTGGGGTTTTGAGGATGTCAGACTTATATTCATCTCCATGTGCCAGCCACCTGTGGTTGAAGCGTAAGCTTACACAAATCTGGCATGGATGAGTGCATCCCTTGGCTGACGGCCAGCAATGTGTTTGCCTGCTGCTGGTTTGGCCACATCCGGCCCCGCAAAGTGTCACTGCCCGTCCTCCTCCTCATCCTCTTCCTTATCCTCTTCCTCATCCTCTTCTTCATCCACTTCCTCATCCTCTTCCTCGGCCTCTTCCTCTTCCTCTGAGCAGGCTGTGTGCTAAACCACTTGTTCATGCGGCAGCACTAAGCTGTGCGATGTTGTGCAGGGCACAGCAGGCCACGACGATTCTGGACACCCAGGCTGGTGTATACTGCAAGGCTCCTCCAGATCTGGCTAGGCATCAGAAGCACATTTTGAGCAAGCCGATGGTTTGCTCAATGATGCTTCTGGTGGAAATGTGACTCACATTGTACCGCTCCTCAGCATCATTTGATGGCCTCCTCATCGGTCTCATAAGCCACTTTTTCAGGGGATGGCCCTTGTCGCCAAGAAGCCATCCGGAAAGTTGGTTTGGCGGATGGAAGAGCTGAGTCACAGTAGACAGGATGAAGGAGTCATGGCAACTGCCAGGGTACTTTGCGCAAACATGCAGGATGATCTTCCTAGCTGGATGTTCAGGGAGTGGAATCCCTTGCGGTTGACAAATACAGCTGGGTTGTGATGGGGTGCCCTAATGGCTACGTGTGTGCAGAAACATAGAAACATAGAAACATAGAAGATAGGAGCAGGAGTAGGCCATTTGGCCCCTCGAACCTGTTCCGCCATTTAATGAGATCATGGCTGATCATCCAAATTCAGTACCCTGTCCCTGCTTTTTCCCCATATCCCTTGATCCTTTTAGTCTTAAGAAATATATCTAACTCCTTCTTTAATATATTTAATGAATTGGCCTCAACTGCCTTCTGTGGTAGAGAATTCCACAGGTTTACCACTCACTGGGTGAAGAAATTACTCCTCATCTCAGTCCTAAATGGCTTACCCCTTATCCTTAGACTGTGACCCCTGGTTCTGGACTCCCCCACCATCGGGAACATCCTTCCTGCATCTAGTCTGTCTAGTCCTGTTAGAATTTTATAAGTTTCAATGAGATCCCCTCTCATTCTTCTAAACTCCAGCGAATACAAGCCCAATCGACCCAATCTCTCTTCATACGTCATTCCTGCCATCCCAGGTATCAGTCTGGTGAATCTTCGCTGCACTCCCTCCATGGCAAGAACATCCTTCCTCAGATAAGGCGACCAAAACTGCACACAATACTCAAGGTGTGATCTCACCAAGGCCCTGTACAACTGCAGCAAGACATCCTTGTTCCTGTACTCGAATCCTCTCGCTATGAAGGCCAACATACCATTTGCCTTCTTAACCGCCTGCTGCACCTGCATGCTTACCTTCAGCGACTGGTGCACAAGGACACCCAGGTCTCGTTGCACTTCCCCTTTTCCCAATCTATTGCCATTCAGATAATAATCTGCCTTCCTGTTTTTGCCACCAAAGTGGATAACCTCGCATTTATCCACATTATACTGCATCTGCCAAGAATCTGCCCAATCACCCAACCTGTCCAAATCATACTGGAATTTCTCAGCATCCTCCTCACAGCACACACGCCCACCCAACTTTGTATCGTCTGCAAACTTGGAGATATTGGGGGAGAAATTCAGTATCGCCCCATTTGGGGCGCAATTATTGGCCGGGCGCAAAGATTAGCGCCTGGCACTAATTATCGCCACCGACTGCAAACTTGACTTTTATCGCCCCTGGAGGTGATTGGAGCGCTAAATCAGGCGCTTCACACCTGTCTTAAGGCGCAAAGGCCGAGGAGCGAGGCGCTACCTCAGAGCGCTGGCGAAGCTCATGTGATGTCAGTCAGCAATGGAACACACACACAATTGCGCGGGCCAATTCTTAAAGGGGAGGGTTGATCTTGCTTTCCATCCACATCCTGCTCATTGCAGCCTTGAATCTCGGCCTGGAGAGACCTGTACATCAAATCTGCTGAATAGAACAATGGAGAGTACCAGGGAAAGAGCTCAGAGTGAAGCCCCCACAGTCTCTTCTAAATCGATACAAGGAAGGGCAAATCAAAATGAACCTGCAAAGTGCTGCTCAGTACCCAAAACTCCTTCACACAGCGTTGAATCTCTCCAGAAGTCTCTCTCTCTCTCTCTCAGAATGCGTGGTTCAAAAACGTCACCAACAATAAAAGGCAGGAAGCAGTCGCCTTTAAATAGCGCTCCCCCAGTCCCTTCCTGACTGCAAAACGCTCCCCTCAACCTGTCGTTGCTAGTGGCAGGCGTTAAGGCAGGGGGCGCCACTCAATATCCACTCCGGGGCGATACCGGGGCGTTGCGCACTCGACTGACGTCACGATCTGCCGGCGCAGGAGATCGTGGCGGTAGTGTTTAGCGCCGCCGCAAAATGTCTAGTTAATTTCGTGAGCGGCGCAAACATCGCCGCGCCCGGGCGCTAGCTGCTTTGCGCCCCATTAGCGCCCTCTTAAGGCGCTAACGGGAGGTGCAACCAACTGAATTTTTCCCCCATTGTGAATAACTGGGGACTTAACACGGATCCCTGCGGTACCGCACTAGTCACTGCCTGCCACTTGGAAAAAGACCCGTTTATTCCAACTCTTTTCTTCCTGTCTGCCAACCAGTTCTCTATCCAAGTCAGTACCTTACCCCCAATCCCATGTGCTTTAACTTTGCACGCTAATCTCTTATGCGGGAGCTTATCAAAAGCCTTCTGAAAGTCCAAATACACCACATCCACTGGTTCTCCCTTATCTATTCTGCCAGTTACATCCTCAAAAAATTCCAGTAGATTAGTCAAGCCTGATTTAAGTTTTGTAAATCCATGTTGACTTTGTCCGATCCTGTCACTGTTTTCCAAGTGCTCTGCTATTACATCTTATCTAATGGACTCTAGCATTTTCCCCACGACCGATGTCAGGCTTACCGGTCTATAATTCCCCGTTTTCTCTCTACCACCTTTTTTAAAAGTGAGAAGTCACACAACACCAGGTTATAGTCCAACAGCTTTATTTGAAATCGCAAGCTTTCGGAGCGCTGCTCCTTCATCAGGTGAAGACTTCAACTGACGAAGGAGCAGCGCTCCAAAAGCTTGTGATTTCAAATAAAGCTGTTGGACTATAACCTGGTGTTGTGCGACTTCTCACTTTTGTCCACCCCAGTCCAACACCGGCATCTCCACATCACACCTTTTTTAAATAGTGGGGTTACATTAGCTACCCTCCAATCCATGGGAACTGTTCCAGAGTCTATAGAATTTTGGAAGATGACCAGCAATGCATCTATTATTTCTAGGGCCACCTCCTTAAGGACCCTAGGATGTAGATTATTAGGCCCTGGGGATTTATCGGCCTTCAATCCCGTCAATTTCCCTAACACCATTTCCCTACAAATACTGATTTCATTCAGTTCCTCCCTCTCATTAGACCCTATGTTCCCCGACATCTCTGGGAGGTTATTTGTGTCCTCCTTTGTGAAGACAGAACCAAAATATGTATTTAATTGGTCTGCCATTTCTTTGTTCCCCATTATAAATTCCCCTGATTCTGACTGCAAGGGACCTATGCTTGACTTCACCAATCTTTTTCTCTTCACATATGTATAGAAGCTTTTACAGTCAGTTTTTATGTTCCCTGCAAGCTTTCTCTCATATTCTATTTTCCCCCTCTTAATTAATCCCTTTGCCCTCCTTTGATGAATCCTAAACTGCTCCCAATCCTCAGGTTTGCTGCTTTTTCTGGCCAATTTATATGTCCTCTCCTTGGATCTTATGCTATCTCTAATTTACCTTGTTAGCCACGGTTGAGTCACCTTTTTTGTTTTATTTTTATGCCAAACAGGGATGAACAAATTCTGTAGTTCATCCATGCGATCTTTAAATGTTTGCCATTGCCTATCCACCGTCAACCCTTTGAGTAACATTCCCCAATCCATCCTAGCCAACTCACGCCTCATACCATCGTAGTTTCCTTTATTTAAATTCAGGACCCTAGTCTCTGAGTCAACTACTTCACTCTCCATCTTAATGAAGAATTCTTTCATATTATGATCACTCCTCCCCAAGGGGCCTCGCACAAGATTGCTAATTAATCCTTTCTCATTACATAATACCCAGTCTAAGATGGCCTGATCTCTAGTTGGTTCCTCAACATATTGGTCCAGGAAACCATCCCGTATACACTCTAGGAATTCCTCCTCCACGGTATTGTTACTAATTTGGTTAGCCCAATCTGTATGTAAATTAAAGTCACCCATGATAACTGCTGTGCCCTTATTGCACGCATCTCTGATTTCCCATTTAATGCCATCCCCAACCTCAGCATTACTGTTTGGGGGTCTGTATACAACTCCCACTAATGTTTCTGCCCCTTGGTATTTCTCAGTTCTACCCATACAGATTCCACATCATCAGAGCTAATATCCTTCCTTACTATTGTGTTAATCTCCTCTTTAACCAGCAATGCTACCCCACCTCCTTTTCCTTTTTGCCTGTCTTTCCTGAATATTGAATACCCCTGGATGTTGAATTCCCAGCCTTGGGCACCCTGCAGCCATGTCTCCGTAATCCCAATTATATCATATCTGTTTACCTCTATTTGCGCAGCTAATTCATCCACCTTATTACGAATGCTCCTCACATTAAGACACAAAGCCTTCAAGCTTGTTTTTTTAACACTCTTAGACCTTTTAGAATTATTATTTACTGTGGCCATGACGCCCTGCACCATTGGCAAGCCTATCATATTGGCAAAGCCAACCGCACGCGCCGTCACACTTGGGCCATCCGTGGAGAACTGGATATAATTGTGCGCCTTTGCGAAGAGGGCATCGGTGACCTGTGTGATGCAGGTGTGTGCGGCCGACTGGGAGATGTGCTGATGTCTGCAGCTGATCTCTGGAAGGAGCCCGAAGCAAAGAGGTTGAGTGCGGTGGTGACTTTGACGGCCACTGGTAAGGAGTGTCCACCAGCTCCTCTGGGCTCCAGGTGTTGGTGCAGCATTGCGCCGATGTCAGCGACTACGTCTGTCGAAGGTCTCAGCCTCCTTTGGCACTGCTGCTCAGTCATGCTGAGGAAGCTGATCCTCTGCCTGGGGGTATCTCCTTTGGCGAGGTGCAGCCCTGCGCTGAGGCCCTCTGCCCTGTGCATCATCAGGTGGGTGAGGAGGAGGTTGGCGCTCCTGGTGCTGGTGCTGCTGTTGTGGCTGGTTGTGGTGCTTCCGCGGCTGTTCTTCCTCCGAATCTGACGACCAGTATGAGAGGATATAAATGTTTCCCATCCTGTTGCTATAGGTTTTTACTTGAGGCAACAAGCTTGTAAGCGCACACTAGAAGTGGACTGAAATTATTCCAATCAGGTCAAACTGCAGATGGCTGTCAGCTTGAACAGTCAAGGTCAGTTGATTTGCAAAATCTTATCCCAAACCTCCAACAACAAAGTTGTTGCATTTGAATGTCAGCCATGTTACAGGAGCGCTTTTAAAGTTCTGCAGCAATAATGACTACTGATCATGTCCTCCACCAACTCGTCTCCTTGCAGCTGGACTGTTTCTGACAAGACGGGAAACAGGAGCCAAAGGCACGAAAATGGGAAACCGCTGTCAAAATAGGATTATCAAGGCAGTTAACAGGCTCTTAACTGCCTTAACTACCTGTCCCACCAGTTGGAGATGGGTCAGTTTGGGAGCGGCTGAACCGACACTCACGAAAATCGGGTGGGGGCGGGATGGAGGAGGGTTGGGTATCTGAATCCATTGCTTCCCATTTTCGCTGCCGACACGCCTCCAAACCCATCTCCTCAGGGCTATTAAAATCGAGCTGAAAGAGTCTGCAAAGGGATATAGATAGGTTAAGTGAGTGGGCAAAAATTTGGCGGATGGAGTATAATGTGGGAAAATGTGAGGTTATCCACTTTGGTAGGAAGAATAGAAAAGCAAAATATTATTTAAATGAGAGAGACTACAGAATGCTGCGGTACAGAGGGATCTGGGGTCCTTGTACATGAAACACAAAAGTTAGCATGCAGGTACAGCAAGTAATTAGGAAGGCAAATGGAATGTTGGCCTTTATTGCAAGGGGGATGGAGTATAAAAGTAGGGAAGTCTTGCTACAACTGTACAGGACATTGGTGAGACCACACCTGGAGTACTGCGTACAGATTTGGTCCCCTTATTTAAGGAGGGATATACTTGCATTGGAGGCAGTTCAGAGAAGGTTCACTAGGTTGATTCCTGGAATGAAGGGGTTGTCTTATGAGGAAAGGTTGAGCAGGTTGGGCCTATACTCATTGGAGTTTAGAAGAATGAGAGGTGATCTTATTGAAACATATAAGATTCTGAGGGGGCTCGACAAGGTAGATGCTGAGAGGATGTTTCCCCTAGTGGGGGAATCTAGAACTAGGGGGCATAGTTTCAGGATAAAGGGTCGCCCTTTTAAGACGGAGATGAGGAGGAATTTCATCTCTCAGAGGGTCGTGAATCTTTGGAATTCTCTACCCCAGAGAGCTGTGGAGGCGGAGTCATTGAATATATTCAAGGCTGAGACAGACAGATATTTGAACTACAGGGGAGTCAAGGGTTATGGGGAACAGGCAGAAAAGTGGAGTTAAGGCCAAGATCAGATCAGTCATGATCTTATTGAATGGTGGAGCAGGCTCAAGGGGCCGAATGGCCGACTCCTGCTCCTATTTCTTATGTTCTTATGTTCTTACTCTGCTTTTCTATTTTTCCTAACTTCACATTCCCCACATTATATTCCATCTGCCATGTTCTTGCCCACTCACTTAACCTGTTTATATCCCTTTGCAGTCTCTTTAGAAACATAGAAACATAGAAAAATAGGAGCAGGAGTAGGCCATTTGGCCCTTCGAGCCTGCTCCGCCATTCAATGTGATCATGGCTGACCCTCTATCTCAATACCATATTCCTGCTCTCTCCCCATACCCCTTGATGCCTTTTGTGTCTAGAAATCTATCTATCTCCTTCTTAAATATATTCAGTGACTTGGCCTCCACAGCCTTCTGTGGTAGAGAATTCCACAGGTTCACCACCCTCTGAGTGAAGAAATTTCTCTTCATCTCAGTCCTAAATGTCCTAGCCCGTATCCTGAGACTGTGACCCCTCGTTCTAGACCCCCCAGCCAGGGGAAACATCCTCCCTGCATCCAGTCTGTCTAGCCCTGTCAGAATTTTATATGTTTCAATGAGATCCCCTCTCATTCTTCTAAACGCTAGTGAATACAGGCCTAGTCGACCCAATCTCTCCTCATACAACAGTCCTGCCATCCCAGGAATCAGTCTGGTGAACCTTCGCTGCACTCCCTCTGTGGCAAGTATATCCTTTCTTAGGTAAGGAGACCAAAACTGCATACAGTACTCCAGGTGTGGTCTCACCAAGGCCCTGTACAACTGTAGTAAGACATCCTTGCTCCTTTACTCAAATCCTCTTGCAATGAAGGCCAACATACCATTTGCCTTCCTAACTGCTTGCTGCACCTGCATGTTTTCTTTCAGTGACTGGTGTACAAGGACACCCAGGTCCCTTTGTACATCAGCATTTCCCAATCTATCACCATTTAAATAATACTCTACCTTTCTGTTTTTCCTACCGAAGTGGATAACTTCACATTTATCCACATTATACTGCATCTGCCATGTACTTGCCCACTCACTCAACTTGTCTAAATCGCCTTGAAGCCTCTTTGCATCCTCCTCACAACTCACAATCCCACCCAGTTCAGCAAACTTGGAAATATTACATTTGGTTCCCTCATCCAAATCATTGATATATATTGTGAATAGCTGGGGCCCAAGCACTGATCCCTGCGGTACCCCACTAGTCACTGCCTGCCACCCCAAAAAAGACCCATTTATTCCTACTCTCTGTTTCCTGTCTGTTAACCAATTTTCAATCCATGCCTGTATATTACCCCCAATCCCATGTGCTTTAATTTTGCACACTAACCTCTTTGTGGGACTTTATCAAAGGCCTTCTGAAAATCCAAATACACCTCATCCACTGGTTCTCCCTTATCTATTCTAATAGTTACATCCTCAAAAAACTCCAGTAGGTTTGTCAAACACGATTTCGCTTTCATAAATCCATGTTGACTTTGTCTAATCCCTTTGATATTTTCTAAGTGTCCTGTTATCACATCCTTTATAATAGACTCTAGCATTTTCCCTACTACTGATGTTAGGCTAACCGGTCTGTAGTTCCCTGTTTTCTCTCTCCCTCCTTTTTTAAATAGTGGGGTTACATTTCCCACCCTCCAATCTGCAGGAACTGTTCCATAATCTATAGAATTTTGGAAGATGACAACCAAAGCATCCACTATTTCCATGGCTACCTCTTTTAGTACTCTGGGATGCAGATTATCAGGCCCTGGGGATTTATCGGCTTTCAGTCCCATTAATTTCTCCAGCACTATTTTTTTACTAATACTAATTTCCTTTAATTCTTCCTTCTCACTAGACCCTTGGGGGTAAAAATTCAGTTGGTTGCGCCTCCCGTTAGCGCCTTAAGAGGGCGCTAATGGGGCGCAAAGCCGCTAACGCCCGGGCGCAGCGATGTTTGCGCCGCTCGGGAACTTAACTAGAGATTGTGCGGCGGCGCTAAACTTTACCGCTGCGACAACCTGCGCGCACAGATTGTGACGTCATTCCATGGTGCAACGCCCTTGTGGCGCCCCGGAGCGGAAATTGAGTGGCGCCCCCTGCCTTACCGCCTGGCGCATCCAACGACCAGAAGACTGGAACGCTATCAATCGCTGTGGGGCTGGGGGGGGGCGCTATTTAAAGGGGGCCTCTTCCTGTCTTTTATTGTTGGTGGCATTTTTGAACTACGCATTCTGAGAGAGAGAGGGAGAGACTTCTGGAGAGATTCAACGTTGTGTGAAGGAGTTTTGGGTACTGAGCAGCACTTTGCAGGTTCATTTTGATTTGCCATTCCTTGTATCGATTTAGCAGAGACTGTGGGAGCTGCACTCTGAGCTCTTTGCCTGGTACTCTCCATTGTTCTTTCCAGCACATTTGATGTGCAAGTCTCTCCAGGCCGAGATTCAAGGCTGCAATGAACAGGATGTGGATGGAAAGCAAGATTAACCATCCCCTTTAAGAACTGGCCCGTGCCATTGTGTGTGTGTTCCATTGCTGACTGACATTACATGAGCTTCGCCAGCGCTCTGAGTTAGCGCCTCACTCCTTGGCCTTTGCGCCTTAAGACAGGTGTGCAGCGCCTGATTTAGCGCTCCACTCACCTCCCAGGGCGGTAAAAGTGAAGTTTCCAGTCAGTGCCGATAATTAGCGCCAGGCGCTAATATTTGCGTCCAGACGATATTTGCGCCCCAAATGGGGCGCGACCTAATTTTTCCCCCTTGGTTCCTTAGCATTTCTGGGAAGTTATTTGTGTCCTCTTCCGTGAAGACAGAACCAAAGTATTTGTTTAATTGCTCAGCCATTTCCTTGTTCCCCATTATAAATTCTCCCATTTCTGACTGTAAGGGTCCTGCATTTGTCTTCACTAATCTTTTTCTTGTTACATACTTGTAGAAGCTTTTACAGTCTGCTTTTATGTTCCTTGCAAGTTGACTCTCATGCTCTATTTTTCCCCTCTTAATCAATCTCTTGGTCCTTTTTTGCTGAACTCTAAACTGCTCCCAATCCTCAGGCTTGCTACTTTTTCTGGCAACTTTATATGACTCCTCTTTGGATCTAATTGTGTCCTCTTCACAACTTACTTTCCCACCTAGCTTTGTATCGTCAGCAAGCTTGGATACATTACACTCGGTCTCCATCTCAAGTCATTGATATAGATTGTGAATAGCTGAGGCCCCAGCACTGATCATTGCGGTACCCCACTTATTACAGCCTGCCAATCCGAAAATGACCCATTTATTCCTACTCTCTGTTTTCTGTCCATTAACTAATCCTCAATCCAAGCTAATATATTACCCCCAGTCCTATGAGCCCTAATTTTGTGTAATAACCTCTTGTGTGGCACCTTATCGAATGCCTTTTGAAAATCCAAATAAACCACATCCGCTGGTTCCCTCTTATCTACCCTGCTAGTTACCTCAAAAAATTCTGTTAGATTTATCAAACACGATTTCCCTTTCATAAATCCATGTTTACTCTGCCCAATGAAGTGCCCTGTTACTACGTCCCTGATAATAGATTCTAGTATTTTCCCTACTACTGATGTCAGGCTAACTGGCCTATAGTTCCCTGTTTGCTGGAAATTGGAAATTAGAAGCAGGCATAAAATGGGTGCCTAAGTGTCCAATATAAGAACATAAGAACATAAGAAATAGGAGCAGGAGTAGACCAATCGGCCCCTCGAGCCTGCTCCGCCATTCAATAAGATCATGGCTGATCTGATCCAACCTCAACTCTAAAGAACACAAGAAGCAGGAGCAGGACCAGGCCACTCGGCCCCTGGGCCCGCTCCGCCACCCACAGGGCCTTGACCGATCCGAACTCAGCCTCATGTCCAATTTCCAGCCCGCTCCCCGTAACCCCTAATTCCCTTTACTTCTAGGAAACGGTCTATTTCTGTTTTAAATTTATTTAATGAAGTAGCTTCCACAGCTTCCTGGGGTAGCAAATTCCACAGACCCACTACCCTCTGAGTGAAAAAGTTTCTCCTCATCTCAGTTTTGAAAGAGCAGCCCCTTATTCTAAGATTATGTCCCCTAGTTCTAGTTTCACCCATCATTGGGAACATCCTCACCGCGTCCACCCGATCAAGTCCCTTCACAATCTTATATGTTTCAATAAGATCGCCTCTCATTCTTCTGAACTCCAATGAGTAGAGTCCCAATCTACTCAACCTCTCCTTGTATGTCCACCCCATCATCCCCGGAATTAACCGAGTGAACCTTCTTTGTACTGCCTCGAGAGCAAGTATGTCTTTTCTTAAGTATGGACACCAAAACTGTATGCAGTACTCCAGGTGCGGTCTCACCAATACCCTATACAACTGCAGCAATACCTCCCTGTTTTTATATTCTATCCCCCTAGCAATAAAAGCCAACATTCCATTGGCTTTCTTGATCACCTGCTGCACCTGCATGCTAACTTTTTGATTTTCTTGCACCAAGACCCCCAGATCCCTTTGTACTGCAGTACTTTCCAGTTTCTCGCCATTAAGATAATAACTTGCTCTCTGATTTTTCCTGCCAAAGTGCATAACCTCACATTTTCCAATATTGTATTGCATCTGCCAAATCTCTGCCCACTCACCCAGCCTGTCTATATCCCCTTGTAGGTTTTTTATGTCCTCCTCACTCTCTACTTTCCCTCCCATCTTTGTATCATCTGCAAACTTTGATATGTTACACTCGGTCCCCTCCTCCAAATCGTTAATATAGATTGTAAAGAGTTGGGGACCCAGCACCGACCTCTGCGGAACACCACTGGCTACTGGTTGCCAGTCCGAGAATGAACCATTTATCCCAACTCTCTGCTTCCTGTTAGATAACCAATCCTCCACCCATGCCAGAATATTACCCCCAATCCAGTGATTTTTTATCTTGAGTAATAATCTTTTATGTGGCACCTTGTCGAATGCCTTCTGGAAGTCTAAATACACTACATCCACTGGTTCCCCTTTATCCACCCTATACGTTATGTCCTCAAAGAACTCAAGCAAATTTGTCAGACATGACTTCCCCTTCATAAAGCCATGCTGACTTTGTCCTATTAAATTATGTTTATCTAAACGTTCCGTTACTGTCTCCTTAATAATAGACTCCAAAATTTTACCCACCACAGATGTTAGGCTAACTGGTATATAATTTCCAGCCTTCTGCCTACAACCCTTTTTAAATAAGGGTGTTACATTAGCAGTTTTCCAATCTGCCGGGACCTTTGCTGAGTTCAGGGAGTTTTGTCAGGTGACATGGCCGCGCTTACTCCGCACTGGAAGTACACAGCCCGCCATATTGGTTGGGCCTCTCCAAAGGCATCCAGAGTGTTTTTTAAAATGTTTTATATTAGTTTATGGGATGTGGGCGTCGCTGGCAAGGCCAGTATTTATTGCCCATCCCTAATTGCTCCTCGAGAAGGTGGTGGTGAGTCGCCTTCTTGAGCCGCTGCAGTCCGTGTGGTGAAGGTGCTCCCACAGTGCTGTTAGGGAGGGAGTTCCAGGATTCTGACCCAGCGACGATGAAGGTGTATGTGCCTCTAACATATGTATATCGGCAGCTTAATGCCTTTTGTAAAGGCACACAGCAGCCAAGCCTAAAGGTAAAGCTGGAGCACACCTCTCGTCGCCACACTAAATCCGCGGGCTACAGCCAGCTCATGCCCACTCTGATTGCCTTCTGCTCCCCCCTCTCCAGGACTCTTCAAAGGGCTGGTGACTGGTGAGCTGCCTCTAGGGCCGTGACTGGCATCCGTTGTTCACCGATAATAAAAAAAATGAGGCCAGAAGACCAATTTGCCGTGGTCCTGCCATCGTGATCCAATTTCTACGCCGATGTTTTTACGCTGTACTGATTGAATTAGGATGGGCAGAAAATGGGTCAGAAAACACTACAGCATACTGCTTATTATATTTGGATGATATATTTAGTACCGGCAGATAGTTGATGTGTAACGGATATATTAGCCCCTGTTTTATCTCAGTGTGGGAATCGGGGGTGCAGGGACAAAGGGCTGGATTTTGATACTGGGGCGGGTTGGGGTCGTGTCATCCGCATTTCGTGTTATCCACCCGACTGCAATTGGATGTGGGAGATTGATGCAATTTTCACTTAATTGGGCAATTGAGTTCCAGCATGTGGGAACCCATGAACCAATTAGTGGTTTCATTCTGAAAGTCGCCTCTGATGATGTCATCATTGCTGCTGCATTGCAGTTCACGTCAGAGACTGCCTGGCCTTTGCTGTGAGAGGACCTGGATGCAAAATGAGCAGCAGCTCAGAGAGAGATGAGAGAGAATTTTTTTTGCATCCAGGTCCTCTCACAGCAAAGGCAATGCAGTCTCTGAACACATTCAATGCAGCAGCATCAGAGGTGACTTTCAGACCTAATACTACTACTACCTTCATCACATCTCCGTTGTAATAATGGACCTGCAGCTGATAGTCAGCTGTCCACTTGTGCTCCCGCCAGGTTTCACTGGCGTGTTTCAGATCAGGCGTACTTCACGTGGGAAAAGGGTTAAACTAGCTAAAACGTTTCAAAATGGCATTACAGAGCCAATTTAGGGCTTGTTAAGGGCTTTAATGGCCTCTCCCGCCTCTTGGAGGCGGGACGGAGTCGGGAACCCCGCACATGATTTCATCAAAATTGCGTGGAGGTGGAATGGAGGCGGGATCAGGTCCGCCCGCCACTTTTCGCAATTTTAACCCCCCACACACCTCCAAACCCGCCTCCACGGCCCTATGAAAATCCAGCCCAAAGTGCCCAAACCCCCGGACAGTGAGGCTGGGAGATTTTAACTTCTGAGCCTCATTTACATTGCCCGACACTGACTCTGACCCAAAGCCGGTGGGAATGATGATACTGCCAGTGGGTGGCCGTCACACTTCCTGGGGGTGGGGGGTCAGGCTGTCACTGGGAGCCCATGGAAATGGTCCCCAGCATGGTAAGCAAAGAATTAGATGGGGGGAGGATGTGGAGATTCGGAAAGTCTGCGATCAGAAGACAGGAGGGTTGTGTGGGGGCAGAGGAGGCTCAAGATATCCTGCTCCTCCTGGCCAACAAGTAGCCTTTAACACAAAAATTAAATCTCACTTATCAGGGCCTCCTGCGGCCAGGATCCTGACTTTCGCTGCTGGGTTGAAGACCGTGGATTAAATGGCATGCCATTGAAATTCGGCCCCCGCTCCTCTGGGGCAGGCGGCCTGCGAGTGACGAGTGGATGTGAACACGTCAGGATCATGACACGAACCTCCCCCCCGCCCCCCCCGCCCCCCCGCGCCCCCCCCGCCATCTTCACCTCCCCCACCCGAACCCCCGCCCCCCGCCATCTTCACCCCCCGCCTCCCCCCCGCCCCGCCATCTTCACCCCCGCCCCGCCTCGCCCCTCCCCCCCGCCCACCATCATCACCCCCGCCTCCCCCCCGCCCGCCATCTTCACCCCGCCCCGCCTCGCCCCTCCCCCCCCGCCCGCCATCTTCACCTCCCCCACCCGAATCCACCCCCCCACCCGCCATCTTCACCCCCGCCCCGCCCGCACCCATCCCCCCGCCCGCCATCTTCAGCCCCACCCCGCCCCGCCCCGCCCGCCCGCTATCTTCACCTCCCCCACCCGCACCCACCCCCCCGCCCGCCATCTTCACCCCCACCTCCCCCACCCACCCCCTGCCCGCCATCTTCACCTCCCCCAACCGCACCCACCCCCCCGCCCGCCATCTTCACCTCCCCAACCGCACCCACCCCCCCGCCCGCCATCTTCACCCCCGCCTCGCCCCGCCCCCCCGCCCGCCATCTTCACCTCCCCCACCCAAACCATTGGGTTAAAATTTATCCTGTTATTTCTATTGGTCTAAAGTTCTACGAAGTGAACAACATATTTTGCAAATGGAATGGTCACTTAATTCGAAGGAAGCTGGAAGCTGGATATCTTCGCGGCCGACAGCATCAATGATTCACAAATACGTGGAAATCAAACTAGATAATATTCACGTGTGAAATATTCACGGTCAGAAACAGTACACAATGGCCCTCAGTTAGTTGAAGGTGCAGAGATCCATTGGGGGCACTGCACTGAGGTTGTTCATTGTACAATGGGTGCTTTAACCATACAAACATGTTATAAAAGCACAAAATAAAATCAGAATCACATGGCATCAACATCGCGCAGCACATCATTGATCTGGTCACCATAACTCGTTCTTTACAAAGAAATTGAAGGATTTAGTAGCTCCAGGAAAGGTTTTGTTCTCTTCTACACAATGAAAGTACTGAAACCCAATTTCACCCCCAAAGGGCACATCCAATTTTAGACTGAGTTTCAAGTATGTAGGAAACAAAGAAATACTTGTCTTGCTTTTTACTTTACTCTATCAGAAGCAAATATTCTATTTGCAGCCCATTCTTTTGCTTGTAAATAATAATAAATAAAACAGTGCGAGTGAATGAGATGGGTTCTGATCATTACATTGAATCAGAATTTTAAATGAATGAATGCGAAGAGCATCTGTGGTTTTTTTAAACTTGAATGTGTAACCAAACTCTATTCTGCACGTTAACGAGTGGGGGCCTCAAGGCTGAGTGAAAACTATCCTGGAACCACCAAGTAAGGAGGCAGTTTTCTCAATTACCTAAATGACAAGACATTCATGAAAATGACAAGGAATCTCCTGGTGGATCTGAGCGAGCGGGGATATAGGGTAAGAAATATTCATATTTAGACAGTTGTTACTTAACAGCCGAAGTGTCAGAATACAGGTGCATACTATCATGTCACATCTGATGATGAAAGAGCTCTAGTTGTTTCTCATTTTCATTCGTTTTCTTCCTGCCTCTCTTGAAGGTAGTATCTGATACTAAGGCTCCCTGGGGTAAAAATTCACTTGGTTGCGCCACCCGTTAGCGCCTTAAGAGGGCGCTAATGGGGCGCAAAGCCGCTAACGCCCGGGCGCAGCGATGTTTGCGCCGCTCGAGAACTTAACTTGAGATTGTGCGGCGGCGCTAAAACTTACCGCTGCGACCACCTGCGCGCGCAGATTGTGACGTCATTCCGTGGTGCAACGCCCTTGGGGCGCCCCGTAGCGGAAATTGAGTGGCGCCCCCTGCCTTACCGCCTGGCGCTTCCAACGACCAGAAGACTGGAACGCTATCAATCGCTGTGGGGCTGGGGGGGGCGCTATTTAAAGGGGGCCTCTTCCTGTCTTTTATTGTTGGTGGCATTTTTGAACTACGCATTCTGAGAGAGAGAGGGAGAGACTTCTGGAGAGATTCAAAGTTGTGTGAAGGAGTTTTGGGTACTGAGCAGCACTTTGCAGGTTCATTTTGATTTGCCATTCCTTGTATCGATTTAGCAGAGACCATGGGAGCTGCACTCTGAGCTCTTTGCCTGGTGCTCTCCATTGTTCTTTCCAGCAGATTTGATGTACAGGTCTCTCCAGGCCGAGATTCAAGGCTGCAATGAACAGGATGTGGATGGAAAGCAAGATTAACCATCCCCTTTAAGAACTGGCCCGTGCCATTGTGTGTGTGTTCCATTGCTGACTGACATTACATGAGCTTCGCCAGCGCTCCGAGTTAGCGCCTCAGTGCTCGGCCTTTGCGCCTTAAGAGAGGTGTGCAGCGCCTGCTTTAGCGCTCCACTCACCTCCCGGGGCGGTAAAAGTGAAGTTTCCCGTCAGTGCCGATAATTAGCGCCAGGCGCTAATATTTGCGTCCGGACAATATTTGCGCCCCAAATGGGGCGCGACCTAATTTCTACCCCCCTGGGTGCTAACAGCCCTCAACTGTCTCAGTTTCCATGCATGATACAAGGCAGTGAACCTCGACTGTAACTTGGGATGGGATCGGTGCATACGAGTCGGCCTAAGCAAGTGACGAGCTTGCATGTCAAAGCGGGAAGAGATTTTGGGGGTGAAATTGGGTATCGCCCCGTTTGGGGCGCTAACTTTAGAAATTTTGAAAGTTTAGCGCCAGGCGCTAAGGATTCTGAACTTCTACTAAATTGGGTGTTAGCGCCCCAGGAAGGAAGTGGGGCGCTAAATCAAGCACTAATGACCTCAGTGGGGCGCTACAGAGGCGCAACCAGCAGAGCACTAATGAATTTCAGGTGCAATCCATTCAGCAATGATCCTTCACACTGGTTCCTTCCAGCTCTTAAAGGGGAGGTTGCATCATTGTGCAGATGCTCATTTTCAGCATTGCTGGCTGTGAAGGCGACCTGCGAGCAAGTGAATCCCCTGATGGCTGTGGCTGTTCCCACTCCCAGGGAGAGAGCTCGTCAGTTCACAGACGTGGCATTGGTGGCTGGAGTGGAGCGAAGGAGGGCAATGCTGTTCCCAGACACTGGGAGGAGGCCATCGCCTCAGGTGTTCAGGGCAATGTGGAGGGAAGTGGCCCAGGAGGTCTCGGCCAGTAGTGTGGTGGAACGCAGCCAGACACAGTGCCGGAAGAAATTCATCGACCTCACTCGGGTGGTCAAGGTGAGAACGTGCTTCAACAGCTCCTACATACCAGCATCTGAACCTCAGTCTGTGCACACTGCGCAAACCACACCGCCACCACTCACCCACCAAACATCTTCACCGACTCAAACTCACATCCACATCTCACACCTTGCCTACAATCACAGCTATTCAACGACAGCAGGCATACCTCCCATACACAGCTGGACTCTGACTCAAACACATTTGTTTCTCTTGCAGGCCAAGATGGCCCAGAATAGGAGGGAGCAGCAGAGAACAGGCGGGGCTGATGCGCAGCTCCAGCGGTTCTCAGACCTGGAGGAGCGAGTGCTGCGACTCATTGGGCAGCAGGTGGTGGGCGCCGTGGCCGTCGGCGACGTGGACCCCGTTGGGGGCAAAAGCGGTATCTTCAGCCCCTCTCCTTCCCTCATCCCACTTCCCCCTCACACCACAAACCTTTCTCACTTTCCACCTCCTTAGAATGCCTGCATTCCTTGCTCCATTCCTGCCCCCCTGCCCTCACCTTAATGCGAGTCTTGTGCCTTTATGCTTTCAGAGAATCAGCAACCGGATGACCAGCCTGTCCCTGAGTCTCCCCACTGAGAGTGAGGAAGGAGAAGAGGAGGAGGAGCAAAGCACCGCGTCACTGCATCTCTCACCCGCAGGCACCACCTCAGATACTGGCACTACGCAATCTTTAGAGGCAACTTTAGAAAGTGGGATCTGCACTGGGTGATGCACTGGGGACGAGCGGGCTGCAGCAAGGCCAGGGGGAAAGGGTAACTCGGGAGGCAGCTCCCCGGAGAGCGAGTTCACGCACGAGTTCTGCTGCACAGGACTCAGATGAGGACCTCGATGGGGAGGCGTTCACAAGAAGGGTGATGGCCATGCACACCGAGATGATAGGTGCAATGGCAAGGGTGCCCGAGAGCCTCTTGGCAATGGTAAGGAGCATGGAGGAGTCCAAATCCAACATTGCACAGAGCTCTGCACACACCATGGAGTCCATCATTTCCACTGTGCAGAGGATAGTGGACTCACAGAGAGACCGTGCGGATCCAGACTTCATGACTCGTGTCATGGGTAATGTGGCAGCTTCCACTGCAGCACAGGCGGAAGCGACACAACGTCTTAGTGCTGTAATGCAGTCAATGGTTGCTGCCATCGAGTCTCAGACTGCTCTCATGCAGTCTTAGCTTGAAGCCATGAAAGCTCTGACTGCTGCCATCGTCGCTGGGTCCACCACAGTCCAGCAGGGATCTCACGGTGTCGCAGCAGGCCAGCAATCTGTGCTCCAGCAGATTGGTAGGGATGCTGAGGTGCTGCCCCAGGGGAGTGGCAGTGGGTCAGTGGAGCAGGAAGCTGATGTCCTCTCTCAGGATGACAACATTCCTGCTCCCACCGCTGCCACTCCGCCATTGCTCTTGTCGCTGCCTGTCATCCAGCCAGCCCAGAAGCCACCGCCCAGCCTGAGGTGGTGCAGTCTACAGCCGGGCCCTCTGGGCCCAGAGCTGGTCGAGGGCATCCTGCAAGGCCATCTGAAGTCTCCCGCACGGACACTCAGCAGCCTTCCACCAGCCCTGCTGCAGCCATTGGGGAGGCACTACGTAGGAGCACTAGATTGGGAAAGGGGGCTGTCAAGAGGGGAGGCAAGGGTTTGCACAAGGGTGATTAGTCAATATTGTTGTATATATGTGGTTAATGGTTTTTGATAAATTTATTACTGGAATGTTGCAGATTTGGTGCTGTGTCTCATTTCAGTTCTGGGGTGTGGTATGGAATCACAAAGTGATGGAATGATGGCGACGTGCTCAGCAACCGGAATGAGGACTCGAAGTCACTGGAAACGAAGTCTGATGAGGCGCCACGGACCGAGCTTGCAGAACGCCGATAGAGTGGCTGCCTCCTCCATCGCTGCTGTTCCTCCTCCTCCTCGTCCTCCTCCTGAGGTGGTGCGGCTATGCCTGGTGGCAATGGCTGGGCCCTCATGATGGCCAAGTTGTGCAGCATGCAGCAGATGATGACGAAAGTGACACCTGCTCAGCCGAGTACTGGAGGTCTCCTCCCGAGTGGTAGCCTTTGCGGTTACGGAATACCTCAGGATTGTTATGAGGTGCCCGCAAAGCGATGTGGGTGCAGTCAATGGCGCCCTGCACTATGGGGAAGCCCGCTATCCTGGCAAAGCCACATGCACGCTCGCGCTGCTTCTCTCTGGTCATGGGGAAGGAAATGTAGTCCCTTCTCCTTCTGTACAGAGTATCTGTGACCTGGCGGATGGAGCAATGGACGGCGAACTGCGATATGTTTGATATGTCTCCTGCTGCACACTGGACGGATCCGCTGGCGTAGAAATGGAGGGTGACGGTGACCTTGACTGCCACTGAGAGAGCCGTGGTGGTCCTGATCTGAGGCTCGAGGTCTGGCTGTAGGAGGTGGCAGAGTTCTGTGACCACGTCCTTGGTGAAGCGGAGCCTTCTAACCCACTGGTCCTCAGTGAAATTCCTGTAGGAGAACTGCTGCCGGAATACCCTGGGTGGGTAAGGCCTCCTGTTGAGAGCCCTGTTGGCCCTCCTCCCTCTGGCCACATTTTGCACTCTTTCTCTGTGCCTCAGTTGCCTCCGACGTTGACGCTGGAGGGCGAGGTCCAGTGCCAGTACAGCCCCCCATGAAAGGATACAAATATCGCACTTTCAAATCTCCCCTCAATGAAACTGAAGAATCTTTATGTGCCAGAAAACTTGTTAAAATGCAAAACGCACAAATTGGTCAAAAGGCCTCTTTGCCGATGTGAAACTAACAACGCAGCATTGTTGGCCGCGAAAACTAAAGCGGATGTGGACACCTTTAAATATCGCTCCTGCTGCGGACACCCGACTGACAGCCGCCTTCTCTACCTATCGCTGTTAACAGCGGGCGCACAAAGCAGGGGGCCAGAGGGAATTTTACATCCGGGGCGCGGCGCACGGCAATGACGTCACGATCTCCGGGCGCAGGAGATCGGGGCGCAACGTCTTAGCGCCGCCGCAAAACTCCCACCGAATTTATATCACCGCGCCCGGTGCAAACCCTTTTGCGCCCCCTTAGCATCCCCCGGAGGCGCTAGCAGGAGGCGCGAAGGAGCCCAATTTCTAGCCCTTTAAATCCTAAGCCTCAATTTCATATTCAAGCTTGGAATCACTGCCTGGCCGGTGGGGGTGAGTGGCAATTTGGGCGGCGGGCAGCTGCCACCTGGAACCCGGAGGAATGGTCCCCGGCAGTCAAATAAGCCGTGATGAGTGGTGTCGGGGGGGATCGTGATTGGGGGAGGAGGGGATGCCCGGGGCAAGGGAGGCCCAGAGGATTAAAGAAAAATGAAATTTACCTCGTCCTCTTCTAGCCTTTGATCCAGTCCCTGGTAAGTTTGGCCTGGGGGTGAAGATGCCACAGCTCGCCTGCTCATGCCTTGGGTTAAAATAGCAGATTGGGCCTGAATTACGTCATCGGAGCCCGATCTGCATATATAAAGGGGACCCCACCGACTTGGAGTAGGTCTTCTTGCTGCCAGCAATTGAAAATTGCAGTTGGTGAGATTGGGGTGGGAGAGGAGTGGGTAAGAATCCCGTTCCATTTTAACTGCCCTCCCCCACCCCTCAACCACCTCCCGGCCTGGTTTTCACCAGCAGAAGGAGTTAAAATTGAGGGAAGAGTGTCAGCAGACTTTCTTGTCACGGAGGCAGAACAATCAAGCCCAATTCTGTCCTCACCCAAAAGACACAACATCTACTTCCCAGAAGTGTATTTACCAGGGAGATAGAACAGGTGGACATGACATTGGATGATGAGATTAGTATTGAGATAAGTGCATTTAAAATAAAAAAAAGGGGAAAGATTAAATAAACTAATCAAACTCAAAGAGGATAAAACCCCTGGTCCGGATGGATTGCATCCACGCATTTTAAAAGAATCTAGGGAAGAGATAGCAGAGGCATTACTACGCATATTTAATAATTTGTTAGAAAAAGGTGTAGTGCCAGAGGACTGGCGGAGCACTAATATAATACCTATATTCAAGAAGCGGGATAGAACATGTCCAGGAAATTATAGACCAGTCAGCTTAACATCAGTGGTAGGAAAAATAATGGAATTCCTACTAAAGGAGAAAATAGAAGAACATCTAGAAACCAAAAACATAGTAATCAATAGTCAGCGTGGATTTCAAAAGGGAAAGTCTTGCTTGACCAACCTCATTGAATTTTTTGAAGAGGTAACAGGGAGAGCAGACAATGGTAATGCAGTAGATGTAATTTATCTAGATTTTCAAAAGGCCTTCGATTAGGTACCCCATAATAGACTGATGAACAAGGTCAGAGAATGCAGAGTCAGGGGACAAGTAGCAGAATGGGTAGCTAGCTGGCTTCAAGACAGAATGTTATAGTCCAACAGCTTTATTTGAAATCACAAGCTTTCAGAGCGCTGCTCCTTCGTCAGGTGAAGTGAAGAGATGCATATAGGCACAGCATATATAGTCAGAGAACACAGCCAGATGATTGGACTATAACCTGGTGTTGTGCGACTTCTCACATTTGTCCACCCCAGTCCAACACCGGCATCTCCACTTCAAGACAGAAAGCAGAGAGTAGGGGTAAAGGGTAGCTATTCACAGGGGCAGAAGGTGGGTAGTGATGTTCCACAAGGATGAATGCTGGGACCACTGCTGTTCACAATTTATATTAATGATTTAGACTTTGGAATCAAAAACACAATTTCTAAATTTGCAGATGATACCAAATTGGGGGGATAGTCAATACTGAGGAGGACTGCAACAAATTACAGGAGGACATTAATAAACTTGCAGAATGGGCATATAATTGGCAGATGAAGTTCAACACAGATAAATGTGAGGTATTACATTTTGGTAGGAAGAATAGGGAGGTCACATCACTTGGAGGGTGCGAGTCTAGGTGGGGTAGAGGAACAAAGGAATCTAGGAATACAAATATACAAATCACTAAAAGTGATGACACAGGTTAGCAAGGCCATAAAAAAAGCAAACCAAGTACTAGGGTTTATTTCTAGAGGTATAGAATTGAAAAGTAGGGAAGTTATGCTAAACCTGCATCGAACCTTGGTTAGATGTAGTGAGAAAGAAAGATTTTAAGAGAAGGGAGCACCATCCGCGGCTAACTAAGGAAGTAAAGGATGGTATCAAATTGAAAACGAAGCCATACAATGTTACTAAGATTGGTGGGAGACCAGAGGATTGGGAAATTTTTTAAAACCAGCAAAGGATGACTAAAAAAATAATGAGAGAGAAGATGAATTATGAGAGTAAACTGGCAAGAAATAATAAAACAGATAGTAAGAGCTTCTACAGGTATATAAAAAGGAAGAGAGTAGCTAAAGTAAACGTTGGTCCCTTAGAGGATGAGACTGGGGATTAATAATGGGGAACGGGGAAATGGCAGAGACTCTGAACAAATATTTTGTATCCGTCTTCACGGTAGAAGACACTAACAGCATCCCAATAATGGATAATCAAGGGGCCACAGGGAGGGGGGAACTAAAGACAATCACTGTCACTAGGGAAATAGTACTTGTTAAAATAATAAAGACGACAAGTCCCCTGGACCAGATGGCCTGCATCCCAGGGTCTTAAAAGAAGTGGCTGCAGAGATAGTGGATGCATTGGTTGCAATATACCAAAATTCCCTGGACACTGGAGAAGTCCTAGCGGATTGGAAAACCGCAAATGTAACGCCACTATTTAAGAAAGGAGGGAGACAGAAAGCAGGACACTATAGACCAGTTAGCCTAACATCTGTCATTGGGAAAATGCTGGAGTGCTTCATTAAGGAAGCAGTAGCAGGGCATTTGGAAAATCATAATACAGTCAAGCAGAGTCAGCATGGTTTTATGGAAGGGAAATCATGTTTAACAAATTTGCTGGAGTTCTTTGAGGATGTAATGAGCAGGGTAGATAAAGGTAAGCCAGTGGGTGTGGTGTATTTGGATTTCCAGAAGGCATTCGATAAGGTGCCACATAAAAGGTTACTGCACAAGATAAGAGCTCATGGAGTTGAAGGTAATATATTAGCATGGATAGAGAATTGGCTAACTAACAGAAAGCAGAGAGTCAGAATAAATGGGTCATTTTCCGGTTGGAAAACGGTAACTAGTGGGGTGCCACAGGGATCGGTGCTGGGGCCTCAACTATTTACAATCTACATTAATGACTTGGATGAAGGGACCGAGTATAATGTAGCCAAGTTTGCGGATGATACAAAGATGGGTGGGAAAGCAAGTTGTGCAGAGGACTCAAAGAGTCTGCAAAGGGATATAGACAGGCTAAGTGAATGGGTAAACATTTGGCAGACGGAGTATAATGTGCAGGCTTCGCAAAATCCCCCAGAAACTCGAACAGAACCCTAAGTGAAGTGATTTGAGGTAAAACCCTCAGTTTTGGACATTTTTAAAGATCAGGGAAGAAAACCCTGAGGAAAATGAAAATGAATCTCAATGTTGGGAAAGACACCTTTCACAGACACTGACAGGCTGCGGAGGGGCGTGGCCAGGCAGTGGACAGCTTTGGGTATTGGGGCTCAATGAAGCTGTCTGGGAATGTGTTTACACTGCCTTCCTACCAAGGAGGAAGAGACAAAACCCAAAAGCCTCACACACACATCAAAATATGAATAATCCAAGACCTCTTTTGAAATTCCCAGGCCCACATAGGATACCAGAAGCCTGAAATCAATAAAACATTTAGTAACCCGATTTACTTAATCAAAAACCAATCAACCAGGTATCCACAGGACAGATTTAAAGCCCGCCAAAAAAATCTAGGACAATAGGGACAAGATTTGACGCGTAGATAAAGGCCTTGCCTAAATCGGAAGCTATCAGGACATGTTTAACACCAAGTTAAAGCCATCGAAACTTACAAGCCCGCCAAAACTAAAACAATGAAATAAACAGGGCTCATTTGAAATCTAAAGGAAACCGCTTTAGTAAGGGGGTATTGGGCGCGAAAAGGACAGTATAATTTGGGACTAATGTCCCAGGACTCGCTCTCTCTGGATTCGCTGACAACGCTCGCACAGCTTTCTCTCTCTCTCAGCTCTGCTCCAGCAAAGACACCACAAGCCACGAGGAGGAGGAGGAAAGAAGGCCAACAACTTCACAAACAGACCAACACACAAGAAGAAACCAGAGCGACTGCCTCAGTGACCATCGGACACCTCGCGGCAACAAGGGCCTTACAAAACTTTTTACTCAAAAGATTCTAAACCCTGTCATGGATTCGTTTAGTGAGCATTATCCCTGATCTCCTGAAACCAAAACCTAGCTAGATAGTGGGATTTTTGGGAGGGATAAGGTTTTTTGTTTGGTATATTGTCATTCTCCCTCATCTGTACCGTGTGTTCCCCAACCAGTGTTTAAGTATTAAGTGTGTTTTAAGTTAGTTACCTTTATCTTTTAATAAAGTCAAAATTCTTCCATCAGAACTTGTTGTCTACTGCATTTTTGTTCACAACCCCTAAATAAGTCCAAAGTCTAGGAACCAGGGGCGTGGGAGCGATTCGAACCGCTCACTGAGTCAGAGGTGAAGGCTGACCCCATTACCACACCCTACAAATGTGGGAAAGTGCGAGGTTATCCACTTTGGCAGGAAAAATAAAAAAGCAAATTATTATTTAAATGGAGAGAGATTACAAAATGCTACAGTTCAGAGGGACCTAGGGGTCCTTGTGCATGAAACACAAAAAGTTAGCATGCAGGTGGAGCAAGTAATCAAAAAGGCAAATGGAATGTTGGCTTTTATTTCAAGGGGGTTGGAGTATAAAAACAGGGAAGTCCTGCTACAACTGTACAGGGTAATGGTGAGACCACACCTGGAGTACTGCGTACAGTTTTGGTCTCCTTATTTAAGGAAGGATATACTTGCATTGGAGGCAGTTCAGAAATGATTCACTAGGTTCATTCCAGAGATGAGGGGGTTGACTTATGAGGAAAGGTTGAGCAGGTTGGGCCTATACTCATTGGAATTTAGAAGAATGAGAGGTGATCTTATTGAAACATATAAGATACTTAGGGGGCTCGACAAGGTAGATGCAGAGAGGATGTTTCCCCTCGTGGGGGAATCTAGAACTTGGGGGCATAGTTTCAGAATAAGGGTCGCCCTTTTAGAACTGAGATGAGGAGAAACTTCTTCTCTCAGAGGGTCGTAAATCTGTGGAATTCTCTGCTGCAGAGAGCTGTGGAGGCTGGGTCATTAAATACAGTTAAGGTTGAGATAGACAGATTTTTGCAAGATAAGGGAGTGAAGGGTTTTGGGGAGCGGGCGGGGAAGTGGCTTTGAGCCCAAGATCTGCCATGATCTTATTGAATGGCGGAGCAGGCTCGAGGGGCCAAGTGGCCTATTCCTGCTCCTATTTCTAATGTTCTTATGTTAGACCACACTTAGAGTACTGCGTACAGTTCTGGTCACCATATTATAAAAAGGATATAGAGGCACTGGAGAGGGTGCAGAGAAGATTTGCAAGGATGATACCAGAAATGCGAGGGTATACATATCAGGAGAGGATGAACAGGCTGGGTCTCTTTTCTCTTGAAAAAAGGCTGACGGGCGACCTAAGAGAGATCTTTAAAATTATGAAAAATGTTGATAGAGTGGATACAGAGAGAATGTTTCCACTTGTGGGGAAGAGCATAACTAGAGGCCATCAATATAAGATAGTCACCAAGAAATCCAATAGGGAATTCAGAAGAAACTTCTTTACCCAAAGAGTGGTGAGAATGTGGAACTCGCTACCACAGGGAGTGGTTGAAGCGAATAGTATAGATACATTTAAGGGGAGGTTGGATAAGCATATGAGGGAGAAGGGAATAGAGGGTTATGTTGATAGATTTAGATGAGGAAAGACGGGAGGAGGCGCGAGTGGAGCATAAACGCCGGCATGGACTGGTCATGCCGAATGGTCTGTTTCTGTGCTGTATATCCGATGTACCCTGGGAAATACCTGGTCTGTACAGCTCAATATCACACTGCACCCTGCCAGAACCCAAGCTAAGATGGTGTGCAACATGGTGCACTTCCACCAGCACCCTCCAACTCAGGCACAAGGAAAGAATGTGAGAAACTAATGGATATAGAACACAAAATATTTCTATAACAAAATGAAAAAAATTGCTAAAAGTAGATGGCCAAGAGTAAAACACAAGAGCTTCGGGCTTAGTAGTAAACCTATCAGAGATCTTGTAAAGTTGTTGATATTTTTCTGAAGTTGGATACTGGGTTAATTTAAAGCTCCAACTGATTGCAGAGGCTAATGATAAGGAGGACACAGCATGCGATTAGGTTGTGATACAGTAGAAAGTGCAGGTGATATTGATGGAATCTTTATCTGAAAATGGAATGCACTTGCCCTCTACTGATTGACTTGTATTGGCCACTCTACATGTTGGAGGACACTGATCTAGCTGGGACCTGCTGGCCATTTCCAGTTTAAACAGAGAATTCGTTATTTGTCCTCATTGAATAATAGCTTCAAAAGATGATGGCCCGGAATTTGCGATCAGCAGTGAAGCGAAGGTGTTCGCTGCTGGCCCCGAAGTACGCTTTGCACAAGGATCTCGCAATCCCCGCGTCGAGAATTTCGGGCTTTCCGACCTTCAATTAAATTCAATGGACTGTTCTGGGGTTCCCCTTGTTCGAACTGCTGTGATGTCAACAAGCTGTCAAAGCATCCAATCAAAAGGCAGAATTTTCACAGACAGCGAACAAGGAAGTGAGTAAGCCCTTAAAATTCTAACTTTTTAAAATAGTTAGAGAGAGCAAAAGAAAAATTGGGGCTCTCACACGGGGAAAAGACAAACCTGAAATAAAGATGGACAAACTTGTTTTCAAAAGTTTATTAAAAAATTTAATTTTTATTAAAATGGACAAATTTCACATTGCACAAAATTAAAATTAGTTTTCCAGGACCTTAACATTTCTTTAGCAGTAACAACGTTTACAGAACCCCAGCTACACCTAATCCCTTTGGGTCTAACTTTAGTGGAGAATTTAACGCCGTACTTACTGCGGACGAGCCGACGTTTTCATCAGTTTCCCTGATTTGGCTGATTATACTGATTGTTGGCTCTGTGGTGGGGGCGGTGTGGGGGGGGGGGGGGTGCACAGCACAGCCTGTTTCAGAGCTGTCAATGACTGACCACAACTTTGGGACTTCCGCTTGTGCCTGCGCATGCACCAAATCCCGAAGGTGCGGTCAGTTTCAAAGGCGGAATGACGTTGATGCTGCCAGATTGCCATCATCCCGACCGCAAATTCTGGGCCATTGTATCTAACTGTCCCCGTGAAGAAACCGCTTGCTCTGCTTTGAATGGGAATAGATTTTACCAATAATTGACTCACATGTAACAGATAGATGTTATTTTACACATGGGAATTATTACCCTTCAGCTTGGCTAGACAGCACCATTTGTGGAATTTAGTAACAGATAATTAGCGGCATGTGACACAGGGGACCCGATGAGGACAAGAAAACAGACGAAGAAAATTGCTTTCCAAAATATCTTTTTGCTTTATTGCTGCTATTTCACATCCTCTTCTTTCTAATTTTTGCTGATCATGTCTTGCCATCCTTCTCTAAAGACAGCCTGCAACCAGGGAGTAGACTGCTTCTCTGTTTTTAGAGCCTATTCTTCTCTCTGGATTGGTTGGCTAGCAACCTTGTTCCTGTGCTGAGAGATGGATTAGCTGTAATAATGAAGAATAAACTGGATTAGGTCACAGTGAGAGTCATCTATCACCAGAGTGGCCTCAGACACCCTTGATGTGGCATGAACACAAAGTGTGGCACAGAATTTGATTTTATATTGATTAGTTGATTATGTATTTCGTACATTCATTGCTGGAGCGGGGCATCTCGCTGCGTGCGTCGTCCGTTAGACTTTTTCCTGCACCCTTCAGCTCAAAAATGTTTTGCCCTGTAAGTTGCTGGAAGTGCGAGCAGATAATGACACGACGAAGGCAACAGGGACCTCAGTGAACGATGGGACCAACAGTCTATCTCCTTAACCAATGAGATTTAAGAACTGAAAAAGAATTAGAGGAAATACAGAGAAGGAGGGTGAATTACAGTCAAATCAGTCACAGAAAGAGAAATAAAGAGAGGGAAAGAAAGATTAGATTTAGATCAAGACATAAAAGAGACAGAAAGGAAAGAAATTAAAATTAAAAAATGTGAACTTTTTTAAATCTCTAAGAAGAATTGACTACATGCAGGAATGAGACTCAAAAGTTTAAATTGTTCCCTTTCCGGGCTGGAGAGGTTGATTGGCATTGCATTAACAATTATCACATTGCTAAAAATGTACATGCGCTGTTAATTATGAGCCCTAACTTTGCAGGAGTGAGTTTAATGTGAAATTAATGTGCAAATGCAGCCAGTTCTTTAAAATAACAGGGAGGTTGCGGGCGAGATGCCGCTTGTGTGAAGCAAGCGACTGAACGGCGTAAATCGACCAGCAAGTTACAACGATTTGCAACTCACGTCGTATCGCTTCTTTGCCTGAACTTGCTGGCTGATCTGTGCATTAATAACGGTGTGAGTCGTGAACAAAACGTTATTTTCCAGCAAGATTTGAGCCAATATTCGTGCTGGCGAATGGCCTGCTTCTGAATTATGAATTTTACTCACAGAATGAAAATAATAATCTCCAATTGCAGTGAAAGACTGTCAAAACTAATTCGCACCTTTCAGAATTTTCTCTTACATTTGTGAATGAAGCATAACAACTCAGCACCACTAATGGGGAGATCATCCATTTTTTAGAAGGGCGTCCCAGTAGTCTATGCTGGTGATAATTGATGCATCTACAATATATGGTGGGTGGGTGGCAAAGGTACACTTTCTACCAGAAAATGCTCATCATAGCTGTGACTAAAGCATTGATGAAACACATCATTTGACCTAAACACATACTTTGGGGGGAACTTTAACCCCAAAAAACGGGTGGGTTGGGGGTCAGGTGGGAGGTTAAAGTGTTAAGAATCTGAATCCTGACCCCAACCCGCCTCCAACCCGCCCACTTCCGGTTTTAGCGGGGGCGGGACGAGGCGGGCGGCCAACCCGCTCCCAGGAGGCGGGCTGGCCCTTTAAATATTATAATGAGGATGCGTGCCTCATTTTGAAGCTCCATGTTAAATTTAACTCTGGGCGGCTGGGTTTCCCGGGCCTCGGAGAACCCGACAGATAAAGGAAGGCCAGGACTGCTGGATCCAGGAGTAAGTGCCTTTCCATTACCTGCTGGATGCAGCGTTCCTGCCCTGCCAACCACCCGCGATCAGACAACCCCCCCCCCCGACCCTTCCGACCTCTCCCCCCCCCCCCCAATCTCCCCCTCACCCGGCCTCCGACCACCCCCCCGAGGCCTTCAATCCCCCCCCCCACCCCCCAAGGCATCCGATCCCCCCAACGGCCTCCGATCCTCCCTTCAGACCAATCTCCGACCCGCCATGCGGCCTTCCGACCCGCCCCCCCCCCTCCCGTCAATCCTGACACCCGACCACCCCGATGATCCCTGGCCCCCCCCCCCCTCCCGTCAATCCTGACCCCCGACCACTCCGACAATCCCTGACCCCCGACCCACTCCAACAATCCTTGGCCCCCGACCCACCCCGATGATCCCTGGCCCCCGACCCACCCCGATGATCCCTGGCCCCTGACCCCCTAGCTAATTCCACACAAACTATCTTGGCCTATGTGGCTCAGAGATGGTAAGTTTACCTCCTAGCTAATGGAGGCACCACACATAAATATAATTTGATGATCTCTGCCAAATGGGATGCTATCCATTCTCATGCATAACCTAGCATTTGGGAGTGGATCATTTGTCTTCTCGGGAATGATGCATGGCATAGAGGCAGCATATAAATATGCAAAATGAAGATGGGAGAAAATCATTTGAGACCCATTAACCTTACCCCCTGCAGATACAATGTAACCATACACATCATTTATCCACCCCTTAACCGTGCAATTTCCTGGCCAAGAAAAAAATCTTGTGGCCAATTTAGAAAAAACTGACCCGCCCCCCCAAGGCAATCAAGCAAAGCTCCAAGAGAAGACGATAGCCCATTACTCATCACACCAGCTAACTACCAACTTACTACCTTCTATAAATGGAAATATCGTCTTTACTCGGGAACTAGTCAAGCTGCCTTTTGCAGAACTCCAGTGATTCCATACCCACCACATGTTATGGTAATTTGTTCCAGAGGCCAATTTGAACGTTCTGTGAAAAGGAATACTTCCTGGCATTTAACCTAACTCATTGCTTAAAGATTTTGGGCTAGAGTTGTGGGCTTGGACCCTCCCCTTTAATGACGGGAAGAACCCTTCCATGCGGCAGCGCTACGTGGCCCAGTGCGCAGCGCTGCAGAAGGGTTAGCGCTCTAAGAAGGAAGTGGAGCACTAGAATTAGCTCCACCTCCCTCTTGGGGCGCTAAAACTGAAGTTACCAATCGCCAGCGCTATTTTTCGCCGGGCGCTAAATTTTGCACCCAGGCGATGTTCGCGACCCAAAATGGTCGCTAACGAATTTTTCCCCCTTGACATGCATGCCTATTCGTCCTACCATCCCCAAACTTCTTAAATAACCTATCGAACTGGACTGAATCCAATCACTTTATCATTCTAAAATAAATGGCCTGAACTCTTGAAGCATGTCCTGGTAATTAAGAGCCCTTAGACGAGGTGTCAATATGATAGCCCTCCTCTGCACCCTCTTCAGAGCCTTAATATCCTTTGCCATGTGCGGAGACCAAAACTGGTCACAATATTCCAAGTGCACATCTACCAAAGTCTAAGCATAGTGCTCTTTGTTTTGTACTCGATTGTCCTCTCAATACACCCAAAACTTTATTTGCCTTCCCTGCGGCAATGTCACACTGCTTACGCACTTTTAATGATTTGTCAACTATTAGCCCCCAAGTCTCTCTCGTGATCTGTGGCCTTTCACAGGTGCCACTGCGTGGGATTACCATGCCTGAAATTTCCCCACTGCGAAGGTGTGGTGGGTGCTGACTCTCTGCATACCTTCAGGAACTTGACTGGGGAAGAGATTGCATCATATAGAAGGTAAGTGTCTTTCTAGATAACTCTGGGTCCACGTGATCTCCAGGACTGGTTTCGATTGCCTGAGGGGATCAGAGAGGAATTTTATAGAATCATAGAATCATAGAATCATAGAATGGTTACAACACAGAGGGAGACCATTCGACCCGTCGAGCCCGTGCCGGCTCTCTGCAAGAGCACTTCAGCTAGTCCCACTCCCCCGCCCTTTCCCCGTAGCCCTGCAAATTTTTTTCCTTCAGGTACTTATCCAATTCCCTTTTGAAAGCCACGATTGAATCTGCCTCCACCACCCTTTCAGGCAGTGCATTCCAGATCATAACCACTCACTGCATAAAAAAGTTTTTCCTCATGTCGCGTTTGGTTCATTTGCCAATCACCTTAAATCTGTGTCCTCTGGTTCTCGAGCCTTCCGCCAATGGGAACAGTTTCTCTTTACCTACTCTGTCTAGACCCCTCATGATTTTGAACACCTCTATCAAATCTCCTCTCAACCTTCTCTGCTCTAAGGAGAACAAACCCAGCTTCTCTAGTCTATCCACATAACTCAAGTCCCTCATCCCTGGAATCATTCTTGTAAATCTTTTCTGCACCCTCTCTAAGGCCTTCACATCCTTCCTAAAGGGCGGTGCCCAGAATTGGACACAGTACTCCAGTTGATGCCGAACCAGTGTTTTATAAAGGTTCATCATAACTTCTTTGCTTTTGTACTCTATGCCTCTATTCATGAAAATGAGAAGTCGCACAACACCAGGTTATAGTCCAACAGATTTATTTAAAATTACGAGCTTTCGGAGCGCTGCTCCTTCTTCAGGTACAGGTACAGTCTGTACCTGTACCTGAGGAAGGAGCAGCGCTCCGAAAGCTCGTAATTTTAAATAAATCTGTTGGACTATAACCTGGTGTTGTGCGACTTCTCATTTTTGTCCACCCCAGTCCAACACCGGCATCTCCGCATCATGACCTCTATTCATGAAGCCCAGGATCCCGTATGCTTTCTTAACCGCTTTCTCAACCTGCCACCTTCAACAATTTGTGCACATATACCCCCAGGTCTCTCTGTTCAAGCATCCCATTTAGGATTGTACCCTTTAGTTTATATTGCCTCTCCTTGTTCTTCCTACCAAAATGTATCACTTCACACTTTTCTGCATTAAATTTCATCTGCCACATGTCCGCCCATTTCACCAGCCTGTCTATGTCTTCTTGAAGTCTATCACTATCCTCCTCACTGTTCACTATAATTCCAAGTTTTGTGTTACCTGCAAATTTTGAAATTGTGCCCTGTACACCCAAGTCCAAGTCATTAATATATATCAAGAAAAGCAGTGGTCCTAGTACCGACCCCTGGGGAACACCACTGTATACCTTCCTCCAGTCCAAAAAACAACTGTTCACCACTACTCTCTGTTTCCTGTCACTTAGCCAATTTTGTATCCATGCTGCCACTGTCCCTTTTATTCCATGGGCTTCAACTTTGCTGGCAAGCCTATTCTGTGGCACTTTATCAAACGCCTTTTGGAAGTCCATGTACACCACATCAACCGCATTGCCCTCATCAACCCTCTCTGTTACCTCATCAAATAGCTCAATCAAGTTAAACCTGATTTGCCTTTAACAAATCCGTGCTGGCTTTCCTTAATTAATCCACACTTGTCCAAGTGACTGTTAATTTTGTCTCGGATTATCGTTTCTAAAAGCTTCCCCACTACCGAGGTTAAACTGACTGGCCTGTAGTTGCTGGGTTTATCTTTACACCCTTTTTTGAACAAGGGTGTAACATTTACAATTCTCCAGTCATTAGGCACCACCATCTTATGTAAGGAGGATCGGAAGATTACGGCCACACTTCGCAATTTCCATCTTAACTTCCCTCAGCGTCCTAGGATGCATCTCATCCGGTCCTGGTGACTCATCTACTTTAAGTACAGCCAGCCTTTCTAGTACCTCTTCCTCTTCAATTTTTATCCCATCCAGTATCTCAACTACCTCCTCTGACTTTGGCAGCATCATCTTCCTTGGTGAAGACAGATGCAAAATATTCAGTTAGTACCTCAGCCACACCCTCTGCCTCCATGTGTAGGTCCCCTTTTTGGTCCCTAATCCCCTCCTCTTACTACCCGTTTACTATTTATATGCCTATAGAAGACTTTTGAATTCCTTTTTATGTTGGCTGCCATTCTATTCTCATACTCTCTCTTTGCCCCTCTTACTTTCTTTTTCACTTCCCCTCTGAACTTTCTATATTCAGCCTGGTTCTCACTTGTATTCTCAACCTGACATCTGTCATACGCGTTCTTTTTCTACTTCATCTTACTCTCTGGGCTGGATTTTCCCAGCCCCGAGGAGGCGGGCATGGAGGCAGGACAGCCGGTAAATTCGGAGAAACTGGGGGCGGATGGCAAAGCCGCCCCCATCCCACCTCCGTGCCCTTTCGCCAGGAGGCGGGAGGATGTGCAGCTTCGGGTCCCGTCTCCTGGAGGCGGGAAATCATTTAATCCTTTTAACTGCCTGTTAACAGGTAGTTAGCAGGCAGAAAAAAGGATTAGTGCCATTTTACCTTCACAGGTGAAGGCTTCAGACCTCGGAGAACCCCGCTGGGTTGGAGGAGACGTGGAGGAGGTCTGCGGCGGTCGGAGGCTCCTGGAAGTAAGATGTAGAGGTGAGTGATGGGTGCAAGTGTGGAGTGGTAAGTATGCAAGGTGAGTGATAAGTTTTAAAAAATGTTCACTTAACTTGTTTTCTTCCTACAACCTTCAACCGCGCTGGATCGGGAGAGCTGACATCCTCCTTGTCAATTTCACAGACTGGCTGTTGGATCCTCCGAACCAACAGCCATGTGAAATCAACAAAGTTGAAAGGTTTGATGGGTCCTGAATACAAGGACTCATCAAACTACACAAAATGTTAGTGATTGACAGCTGCACAGAGCTGTCAAATGCTGACATTTCTTCTTTTCAAGAAGTCTTGACAGATAGCACGTCTGATGTTGACGTGCTCTGTCAGTGACTTCCCCCTAATTGGCCTGCTGAGCCCGCAAGGCGGGCCTAACAAGGTTAATCAGGGGAAAATCCCTCTGGTTGGTCAGGCGAGGATGGAGGCGGGACATTGACACGACAAGGAGCAATCCCGCCTCCAACTCGTCTCCATTCACAAAATCCAGCCCTCTATCTCTTTCGTCAGCCAGGGAGCTCTGACTTTGGTTGCCCTGCCTTTCCCCCACGTGGGAATGTACCTCGACTGTACCCGAACCATCTCCTCTTTAAAGGCAGCCCATTGTTCAATTACAATTTTGCCTGCCAATCTTTGATTCTAATTTACCCGTGCTAGATCTGTTCTCAACCCATTGAAATTGGCCCTCCTCCAATTAAGTATTTTTATTCTAGATTGCTCCCTGTCCTTTTCCATAGCTAATCTAAACCTTATGATACTATGATCACTGTTCCCTAAATGTTCCCCTAATGACACTTGCTGACACTTCCCCAGAACCAGATCCAGCAATGCTCCTTCCTCGTTGGGCCAGAAAAGTACTGATCAAGCAAGTTCTCCTAAACACACTTCAGAAATTCTTCCCCCTCTCTGCCCTTTACACGATTACTATCCCATTCTATATTAGGATAGTTGAAGTCCCCCATTATCACTACTCTATAGTTCTTGTATCTCTCTGTAACTTCCCTGCAAATTTGCTCCTCTATATCCTTCCCACTATTTGGCGGCCTATAGAATACACCTAGCAGTGTAATGGCACCTCCATTATTTCTTAACTCTAACCAAATAGATTCTGTCCTTGACCCCTCCAGGACATCCTCGCTCTCCAGCACAGTAACATTCTCCTTAACCAATACTGCCACATCACCTCCAATCTTTCCTTCCCTATCTTTCCTGATCACCTTATATCCAGGAATATTTAATCACCAATCCTGCCTTTTTTGAGCCAGGTCTCAGTTATTGCCACAACATCATATTTCCATGTGTCTATTCGCGTCTGCAGTTCACCAACCTTGTTTACCGCGCTTCGTGCATCTACACACATGCACTCTAAACCTGTCTTAGACCTTCTTGTATTCTCTCTTAGTCTGACCCCACCTAATACCGTACTATTTCTTACTCTAGTGCTATCTGTCTCTCCCAATCCTTTGTGCACTTTGTTTCTCCTTTCTACTGCTACATCCTGGTGCCCATCCCCCTGCCAAATTAGTTTAAACCCTCCCCAACAGCACTAGCAAACCCACCCATGAGGATATTGGTTCCGGCTCTGTTGAGGTGCAACCCGTCCGGCCTGTACAGGTCCCACCTCCCCCGGAACTGGTCCCAATGTCCCAGGAATCGGAAGCCCTCCCTCCTGCACCATCTCTCCAGCCACGCATTCATCTGTTCTATCCTCCTATTTCTATACTCACTAGCACGTGGCACCAGGAGTAATCCAGAGATTACTACCTTTGAGGTCCTGCTTTTGAATCTCTTTCCTAGCTCCCTAAAATCTGCCTGCAGGACCTCATCCCTCTTTCTACCTATGTCGTTGATACCGATGTGGACCACGACCTCTGGCTGTTCACCCTCCCCCCATCAGAATGTTCTGCAGCCGCTCAGTTACATCCTTGACCCTGGCACCAGGGAGGCAACATACCATCCTGGAGTCACGTCTGCGGCCGCAGAAACGCCTGTCTGCTCCCCTAACTATCAAATCCCCTACCACTATTGCTTTCCCGATCTTCCTCCTCCCCCCGCACCCCCATCCCCGTACAGCTGAGCCAACCGTGGTGCCATGGACTTGGCTCTGTCTGTACTTCCCAGAGGAACCATCGCCCTCACCAGTCTTCAGTACTGAATAACGGTTGGAGAGCGAGATGCACTCAGGGGACTCCTGCACTACCTGCCTGGTCCTCCTTGTCTGTCTGACGGTCACCCATTCCCTCTCTGCCTGCACACTCTTACGCTGCAGGGTGGCCACCTCTAAAAAGCTCTCAGCTTCACGGATGCACCGCAGTGACGCCAGCTGCTGCTCAAGCTCCAAAACCCGGAGCTCGAGCTCCTCCAACTGGTGACACTTTCTGCGCACGTGGTTGCCCAGGACACTGGAAGCATCCTGGAGTCCCCACATGGCACAAGATGTGCATTCCACGGAACTGAGGTCCCCTGCCATGCCTCTATTTATTCGACTATTAACTAACTTACAGAAATAAACTTAAGACTAAGGGCTAGAAATTCATGTACTTACCGCCACTCAGTCGCGCCATGAAATGGCGATAAAATGGCGGCGGCCGCTCTTTCGCCAGCTGGTGTCGGGTCCCGAGGTGGCTGCCATATTCTTCTACCAATTGCATCACTAGCCTCACACACTGCCCAATGCACAGCCCCCAATCACTCACCTACCAACAATCTGCACCAATGACGAGGCACATCTCCCATTTCTAGCCTCACCTCAGCCCCTTGGAGGAGACTGTGCAGGCCACCTTAGCAGGGACATGGTTGAGCCCTTGGCCAGCAGCGGGGCTGAAATGATACAAGATGTGGGTATCCCGCACCAGCTACCCATTCAGCATATGATATCTGTCGCACACGATCTAATCTTTTCCAATAACCTTCTATGTTACACATTGTTAAGGCCTTTTGGAAATCTAGTTATACAGCATCAACAAGACAACTCTCATCAACTACTCTGGTCACTTCGTCAAAAACTTTATCAAGTTAGTAAGGAGGACCGGAACTGGAAGTGATCATGAATGCCTTCCAGCAACTTCCCTCCAACCAATATACAAACTGATGGCATCTAAAGAGAGGGACAAAAATAACAAATAATAAAAAAGGTAATTTATTTGTTTCTAACACAGCCCCAGGAGCCTCTAAAAGCTGCAAATGACAGAAACCTTTTTTTATATTAAGATTAGTTCTATTCCTGAATGAAGCAAACTCTAATGGGTAGAGAATGTGGGCCTGAAATTCGTCTTTTAATGAAAATGGGATAATGTCCATTTTCTGCATAACTACCTGCGAATGGACTCGTTAACAAGTCATTTCACAGGATGGGATTGTGTTAGTGATTTGCTGATTTATTGGAGAAAATCAGGTTCTGCCTTGGCTCACTGGTAGCACTCACATCTCGGGTCTGAAGATCATGGGTTCAAGTCCCATTCTAGGACTTGAGGGCATAATCTAGGCTGGCACTTCAATGCAGTCCTGAGGGAGTGTTGCACTGTCGGAGGTGCTGACTTTTGAACAATGCCATGAAAGATTCCATGCCACTATTCGAAGAAGAGCAGGAGTGTTCTCCCCGGTCTCCTGGCCAATATTTATCCCTTAACCAACATCCCTAAACCAGATTATCTGGTAATTTATCTCATTGCTGCTATGATACCCTGCATTACGACAGACACTGCACTTCATTGGCTGTGAAGTGCTTTGAGACGTCTTGATATCATGAAAGGCTCTATCTACATGTAAGTTCTTTCTTTATTCCTATGAACTTCTTTCAAATGTTGTCATGGCATTTATGTGAAGAAAGCATAAAAGATATGCACACTGGTTTAATTACAGATTAGAATATATTGAAACTTCCGTCAACATGGTACTATGGTCTTTTTTAAAATTCGTTTATGGGATGTGGGCGTCGCTGGCAAGGCCGGCATTTATTGCCCATCCCTAATTGCCCTTGAGAAGGTGGTGGTGAGCCGTCACCTTGAACTGCTGCAGTCCATGTGGTGAAGGTGCTCCCACAGTGCTGTTAGGGAGGGAGTTCCAGGATTTTGACCCAGCGACGATGAAGGATCGGCGATACATTTCTAAGTCAGGATGGTGTGTGACTTGGAGGGGAACTTGGAGGTGGTGGTATTCCCATTCGCTTGCTGCCCTTGTCCTTCTAGGTGGAAGAGGTCGCGGGTTTGGGAGATGCTGCCGAAGAAGCCTTGGTGAGTTGCTGCAGTGCATCTTGTATATGGTACACACTGCAGCCACGGTACGTCGGTGGTGGAGGGAGTGAATGTTTAAGGTGGTGGATGGGGTGCCAATCAAGCGGGCTGCTTTGTCCTGGATGGTGTCGAGCTTCTTGAGTGTTGTTGGAGCCACCCTCATCCAGGCAAGTGGAGAGTATTCCATCACACTCCTGACTTGTGCCTTGTAGATGGTGGAAAGGCTTTGGGGAGTCAGGAGGTGAGACACTCGCCACAGAATACCCAGCCTCTGACCTGCTCCTGTAGCCACAGTATTTATGTGGCTGGTCCAGTTAAGTTTCTGGTTAATGGTGACCCCCAGGATGTTGATGGTGGGGAATTCGGCGGTGGTAATCCGTGAATGTGAAGGGGAGGTGGTTAGACTCCCAGTTCTGACGAAAGGTCATCGACCTGAAACATTGGCCCAAAAATTCGGCTGAGAACAGGTGAGTACGGACTGCGTACTCACCCGTATTCGTTCCCGAAGTGCCGGTTTCCTGCATGCACTGCACATGCGCGGGAAACCGGCACTTCTGGTATGGCGAAGGGGGCGGTTCCTAGGTGAACCGCGTGCGCACTAGAGGCTGCGCGCACGCAGCACACTTAGGTTTTTTTTTCAACGCGAGGGTAAGTATTGAAGATTCTACACAAGTAAAAAGGAGGCGTAAGACCCCTTTTGAACAAGGTAAGTAGTTAATTAAGTATAATTTTTAATTTTTTTCAACAGGTTTATCTTTTTTAGAGACTTTAAAGAAAGGCAAGTTTATTTTTATAACTTTTAAATTTTTTTTTAATTTTTTCAAAAATTTAAATTTTTGTTTAAAGTGGTTAATTTATTTAACTATAGTTATTTTATTAATGTGATGGGTTTTAAAAAAAAAATATTTTAGGTTTAGCTGTTCTTTTGGGGCCTCTTTCAATCACAGATTTGACAGGTCTCCTGTCAAATCTATGAATGAAAGATGGTGTGCTGCCATTGGCTCTCCATGCCCCACGTGATCCCAGAGGTCACATCGCACTAACTGCGCCCCTGGGACACGCACACACTGCGCGCCGGCACCAGGGAGAGGCCCAGGACCCGAAGTTCCTGTGGGGGCAAACAAGGACGGCAGACGTGGTAGGTGATATCGCGCGCGATCCTTACCCCCGCGGCAAGCCTCCAAGTCAAATTTCTGGGCCATTAACTCTGTTTCTCTCTTCACAGATGCTGCCTGACCTGCTGAGTATCTCCAGCATTTTCTGTTTTTATTTCAGATTTCCAGCATTTGCAGTATTTTCTTTTTGTATTAGCTGAACCCAATCCTGTCCTCAATTTTCATCCACAGAGGTGGAATTTCCAGCAAGAGTTACTGAACTGTGATCAAGGGTAGGAATCCTGGCTGACTTTCTCCTCTGTCACCCAGATACACTGAGGCCAAGTGGAGTGTCCCTCACCACTGCCTCAACTGAGATAAGCTAACTGAGAACACACTGAGAAGCAAATCTGGGATCTTCCTGTTCTGCACTATGCCATGTGGTGGATATTGAACACAAATTGAAATAAAAGCTGTTATTTTTTAGATCTGTTTTATGACAGTGGTTTCCCTTAAATTTAAAGATGCATTTTTTGCAGCTGCTGTTTTAACGAGCCCACCTGCTGCCAAAACCCTCATCTACGCCTTTCTTGACCTCCAGACCTCGGCAGATTCAAAAGGTGAGCGGGAGTCCAGGAGAGAGCGAGAGTTCGGGAGATTCAAAAGGTGAGCGGGAGTCCAGGAGAGCGCGAGACCTCGGCAGATTCAAAGGTGAGCGGGAGTCCAGGAGAGCGCGAGACCTCGGCAGATTCAAAAAGTGAGCGGGAGCCCAGGTGAGCGCGAGACCTCGGCAGATTCAAAAGGTGAGCGGGAGCCCAGGTGAGCGCGAGATCTCGGCAGATTCAAAAGGGGAGCGGCGGCCACATCTGCAGCAAATGTTGGCTGCTCGAGGAACTTCGGCTCAGAGTTGATGAGCTGGAGTCCGAGATTCAGAATCTGCGACACATTAGGGAGGGGAAGCATTACCTGGACACTAAGTTCCAGGAGGCAGTCACACCCACAAGAGTAATTACTTCCAATTTGGCCCATGGTCAGGGACAGGAGATTGTGACTACAAGCGAGGCAGGTATTGGAATCCAGGAGGTAGTGATGGAGGAGCCTCAGCCCTTGGCCTTGTCCAACAGGTAAGAGATTCTTGCTCCCTGTGTGGACGAGGCCAGGGGCTGCAGGGAGGATGAGCAAACTGACCACAGCACCGTGGTACAGGGGGCCATTCAAGTGGAGGGAGCAAAAAGAAATGTTGTAGTGATAGGGGACAGTATAGTTAGAGGGATAGATACTGTTCTCTGCTGCCGAGAGCGTGAGTCCCGAAGGCTGTGTTACCTGCCCGGTACCAGGGTTAAGGACATCTCCTCTGGGATGAAGAGGAACTTGGAGTGGGAGGGGGAGGATCCAGTTGTCATTGTCCACGTAGGCACCAATGACATAGGTAGGACAAAAAAAGAGGTTCTGCTGAGAGAGTATGAGCAGCTAGGGGCTAAATCAAAAAGCAGAACCACAAAGGTAATAATCTCTGGATTACTACCTGAGCCACGAGCGAATTTGCATAGGGTAAATAAGATCAGAGAAATGAACGAGTGGCTCAAAGACTGGTGTGGGAGAAGTGGGTTTTGATTTGTGGGGCACTGGCACCAGTACTGGGATAAGAGGGAGCTGTTCCATATGGACGGGCTTCACTTGAACCATGCTGGGGCTAGAGTCCTGGCGAATCGAATAACTAGGGCTGTAGAGAGGGCTTTAAACTAAATAGTGGGGGTGGAGGATCCAGGTGAGCAGGAATTTAAAAAGTCAATGAGAAATGAGAAAACAATAAAGCAGGATAGAGATGGGGGAAATAATAACCAGAGTGTGACAGGAAGGGACAGAATGTTTAAAAATAAAAGTACAACAGAAAATGGGGCCAAAACAAGGAGAAATGGTAAAAAGACAAAGTTAAAAGCTCTATATCTGAATGCACACAGCATTCGTAACAAGATAGATGAGTTGATGGCACAAATAGATACATATGGGTATGATCTGATCACCATGACAGAGACGTGGTTGCAAGGTGATCAGGGCTGGGAACTGAATATTCCAGGGTATTTGACAATTCGGAAGGATAGACAAAAAGGAAAGGGAGGTGGGGTGGCTTTGTTGGTAAAGGATGGGATCAGTGCAGTGGTGAGAAGTAATATTGGCTCAGAAGATCAAGATGTAGAATCGGTTTGGGTGGAGATAAAAAATAATAAAGGGAAAAAGTCTCTGGTGAGCGTAGTCTACAGGCCCCCGAACAGTACCAATGTTGTTGGACAGAGTATAAATCAACAAATAATGGAGGCCTGTAAAAAAGGTATGGTAATAATCAAGGGTGATTTTAATCTCAATATTGATTGGACAAATCAAATTGGACATGGTAGTCTTGAGGAGGAGTTCATAGCGTGCATCCGGGATGGTTTCCCAGAACAGTATGTAATGGAACCAACCAGGGAGCAGGCTATCTTGGATCTGGTACTGTGTAATGAGACAGAATTAATAAATGATTGCATAGTAAAGGATCCTCTAGGAAAGAGTGATCATAGCATGGTAGAATTTCAAATTCATTGGAGGGTGAGAAAGCTGTATCTCAAACCAGTGTCCTGATCTTAAACAAAGGCAATTACAATGGCATGAGGGCAGAACTGGCTAAAGTGGACTGGAAAAATAAATTAAAGGGTAAGACAGTTGAAATGCAGTGGCGGACATTTAAGGAGATATTTCATAACTCTCAACAAAAATATATTCTAGTGAGAAAGGAAGACTTTAAGAGAAGGGAGCACCATCCATGGCTAACTAAGGAAGTAAAGCATGGTATCAAATTGAAAATGAAGGCATACAATGTTGCCAAGATTGGTGGGAGAGTAGAGGATGGGGAAATTTTTAAAAACCTGCAAAGGATGACTAAAATAATAATAAAGAGAGAGAAGATGAATTATGAGAGAAAACTGGCAAGAAACATTAAAACAGATAGAGCTTCTACAGGTATATAAAAAGGAAGAGGGTAGCTAAAGTAAACATTGGTCTCTTAGAGGAAGAGACTGGGGAATTAATAATGGGGAACGGGGAAATGGCAGAGACTCTGAACAAATATTTTGAATCTGTCTTCACGGTAGAAGACACTAACAGCATCCCAAAAATGGATAATCAAGGAGCCACAGGGAGTGGGGAACTAAAGACAATCACTGTCACTAGGGAAATAGTACTCGGTAAAATAATGGGGCTAAAAGACGACAAGTCCCCATGACCAGATGGCCTGCATCCCAGGGTCTTAAAAGAAGTGGCTGCAGAGATAGTGGATGCATTGGTTGCAATACACCAAAATTCCCTGGAATCTGGAGAGGTCCCAGCGGATTGGAAAACCGCAAATGTAACACCTCTATTTAAGAAAGGAGGGAGACAGAAAGCAGGAAATTATAGACCAGTTAGCCTAACATCGTCATTGGGAAAATGCTGGAGTCCTTCATTAAGGAAGCAGTAGCAGGGCATTTGGAAAATCATAATGCAGCCAAGTGGAGTCAGCATGGTTTTATGAAAAGGAAATCATGTTTAACAAATTTGCTGGAGTTCTTTGAGGATGTAATGAGCAGGGTGGACAAAGTTGAACCAGTAGATGTGGTGTATTTGGATTTCCAGAAGGCATTCGATAAGGTGCCACATAAAAGGTTACTGCATAAGATAAGAGCTCACGGAATTGGGGGTAATATATTAGCATGGATAGAGAATTGGCTAACGAACAGAAAGCAGAGAGTCGGGATAAATGGGTAATTTTCCGGTTGGCAAACGATAACTAGTGGGGTGTCACAGGAATCGGTGCTGGGGCCTCAACTATTTACAATCTACATTAATAACTTGGATGAAGGGACCGAGCGTAATGTAGCCAAGTTTGCGGATGATACAAAGATGGGTGGGAAAGCAAGTTGTGCAGAGGACTCAAAGAATCTGCAAAGGGATATAGACAGGCTAAGTGAATGGACAAACACTTGGCAGATGGAGTATAATGTGGGAAAGTGCGAGGTTATCCACTTTGTCAGGAAAAATAAAAAAGCAAATTATTATTTAAATGGAGAGAGATTACAAAATGCTACAGTTCAGAGGGACCTGGGGGTCCTTGTGCATGAAACACAAAAAGTTAGCATGCAGGTACAGCAAGTAATCAAAAAGGCAAATGGAATGTTCGGGGGAAAAATTCAGTTGGTTGCGCCACCCATTAGCGCCTTAAGAGGGCGCTAATGGGGCGCAAAGCATCTAGCGTCCAGGCACGGCGATGTTTGCGCCGCTCGCGAAATTAACTAGACATTTTGCGGCGGCGCTAAACACTACCGCCACGATCTCCTGCGTCGGCAGATCGTGACGTCAGTCGAGTGCGCAACGCCCCGGTATTGCCCCAGAGCGGATATTGAGTGGCGCCTCCTGCCTTACCGCCTGCCGCTAGCAACGACAGGTTGAGGGGAGCATTTTGCAGTCAGGAAGGGACTGGGGGAACGCTATTTAAAGGCAACCGCTTCCTGACTTTTATTGTTGGTGACATTTTTGAACCACGCATTCTGAGAGAGAGAGAGAGAGACTTCTGGAGAGATTCAACGCTGTGTGAAGGAGTTTTGGGTACTGAGAAGCACTTTACAGGTTCATTTTGATTTGCCCTTCCTTGTATCGATTTAGAAGAGACTGTGGGGGCTGCACTCTGAGCTCTTTCCCTGGTCTCTCCATTGTTCTTTCCAGCAGATTTGATGTGCAGGTCTCTCCAGACCGAGATTCAAGGCTGCAATGAGCAGGATGTGGATGGAAAGCAAGATCAACCCTCCCCTTTAAGAATTGGCCCGCGCCATTGTGTGTGTGTTCCATTGCTGACTGACATCACATGAGCTTCGCCAGCGCTCTGAGGTAACGCCTCGCTCCTCGGCCTTTGCACCTTAAGACAGGTGTGAAGCGCCTGATTTAGCGCTCCAATCACCTCCAGGGGCGATAAAAGTCAAGTTTGCAGTCGGTGGCGATAATTAGCGCCAGGCGCTAATCTTTGCACCCAGCCGATAATTGCGTCCCAAATGGGGCGATACTGAATTTCTCCCCCATGGTCTTCATTTCAAGGGGGTTGGAATATAAAAGCAGGGAAGTCCTGCTACAACTGTACAGGGTATTGGTGAGACCACACCTTGAGTACTGCGTACAGTTTTGGTCTCCTTATTTAAGGAAGGATATACTTGCATTGGAGGCAGTTCAGAGACGATTCACTAGGTTCATTCCAGAGATGAGGGGGTTGACTTATGAGGAAAGGTTGGGCAGGCTGGGCCTATACTCATTGGAATTTAGAAGAATGAGAGGTGATCTTATTGAAACATATAAGATACTGAGGGGGCTCGACAAGGTAGATGCAGAGAGGATGTTTCCCATCGTGGGGAAATCTAGAACTCGGGGGCACAGTTTCAGAATAAAGGGTCGCCCTTTTAGAACTGAGATGAGGAGGAATTTCTTCTCTCAGAGGGTCGTAAATCTGTGGAATTCTCTGCCCCAGAGAGCTGTGGAGGCTGGGTCATTAAATACATTTAAGGTGGAGATCGACAGATTTTTGCAAGATAAGGGAGTGAAGGGTTATGGGGAGCGGGCAGGGAAGTGGCTTTGAGCCCAAGATCAGCCATGATCTTATTGAATGGCGGAGCAGGCTCGAGGGGCCAAGTGGCCTATTCCTGCTCCCATTTCTTATTTTCTTGTTCCAATGCTCTCCGGGCCGGCCTCCCATTCTCCAGCCAGAGCAAACTTCAGCTCATCCAAAACTTTGTTGCCCGTGTTTTATCCAGCATAAAATCCCCCTCGTCCATCACCCTGTCCTGTCTGACCTACATTGGCCCCCGGTCCACCAACACCTAGGGGGTGAAATTGGATTAAGCTCAAAAGACAGCGCGGGCGCCACGATGCACAATCTACCCATGCCCGTTGAAAGGAGTTCAGTCAAAATTCGTGCTGCCTGCTACTTTACACGATTGCAGCGCACATCCCAGCGCTGAACGCACTGCTGACAGGCTGTGCACCCAGCAGGGGGCCGAAGTTCGCGATGATCGCGCGAGGCTAGTTTTACTTAAAGCTAACCTGCGCCTCTTAAAGGCAGTCTGCAGCTCTTAAAGGTGACCTGCCTTCTGGTGATGAAAAATGTTAAAAGTGCTGCAGCATAAACCCAAATGGCTCAACAGGCCAGGGAAAGGGCACCCAGGGTCTTGCACACAGCACTCGATGCCTTTGTGCAGGGGTAAACACTGGAAGAGAGGTCCTCTACCCTCAGGGGGCCAGGAGGCTTTTCAGAAAGAAGGATGTGGAACCAGATCGATTTCAAACTCCCAGCCACCAGCTCCTTGAGGTCATCCTGCAAGGCCACCAGCAGTGTCCCCCACTGAAAGTCAGCAGCCTTCCACCAGCCATGCTGCAGCCACTGGGGTAGCACTGCATAGGAGCACTAGGACAGGCAAAGGCACACTGAAGACAGGCACTAAGGGAATGCACAAGGGTGATTAGTTGAATTTTGATGTAATATTGGATGCATATATGGATAAAGATGGATTGGAAAGTTTGTTTTGTGGTGGTTTTTATTTCAGCATTGTGGCCAAGAGGACGCTGTGATGGTCAGTAACAGAGGGAAGGTAAGGTGTGGGGCTATTGTTGAAAGGGAATAGGGTTTATGTCCATGGTACCACAGGCGGATGATTCGATTCCAGATATTCCAGCCAGAAAGGGGCTGCCTGGGTTGCCTCCGTCCTTCCACTTCCTCCTCTTCTGCTTCCTCTCTTCCTCCTCCTCTGCGAGCAGCTTGTCCTCTTTGCTGCCTCTGCTCCATCCCCATGTCATGCTGCAGCCCAAAGGGGACTGCAACTAGAGCCCCCAGGACTGGGAGCAAGTGATGTTCTCAGAAGCCTTCCTTTAAGAGCCAAAGCCTTGCAAACATCCTGCAGCATTCCCTGCACACTTTAACAACTTTTTAAATACCTTACACCAAGCAACAACTCCAATAAACTGCACAAAAGCAAAAAGCAAAACTTGCCTGAAAGTTGCGTGTGTCCCTGTAAGTAGCTCTGGTGGGGGGTCCGTCATGCTGCTGAACACGCATTCAGCCGTGCGTGCTTTGGAGAGGACCCACATTTGAGCGACGATGTCCAAAATAGCATTTTGTGCGTCAAATCAGCGTTGCACGCTGATTGACGCCACGATGTGATTCATTACCATTTTTCCAGCGAGCGCAGGCAACCGCCGCGCTGCCGACCTGCCCAAAATGGAGGCCGCCGTGGTCCGTGCCAGAAGTGGGCAGAAGCGAGGCTGCATTTTTTTTGATGAAACCAGCTTTACCAGCCAGTGCTAAGATACCAAATTTCACAGCCCTAAAATTTAAAATTTTCATCCTTGTGTTTAAATCCCTCCATGGCCTCACTCCTCCCTATCTCTGTAACCTCCTCCAGCTCTATAAACTTCCGCCTGTACTCTCCATCCCTCTTTCTCCCGACCATTGCAGCTATGACTTTAGCCACCTAGGCCCTACATTCTGAAATTCCCTCCTTAATCCCCCCTCCTCCCTACCAAGTTTTTGGTCATCACTCCTGTTATCTCATTCTTTGGCTTGGCATTCATTTTTTCCCTAAGTCTCTGTTAAGTGTCTTGGAACGTTTTCCCATATGAAAGGTACGACATCAATACACGTCGTTATTGATACAATACTACATGCAGAATACATTGTTTACAGGTTGTGACATCACCATCGATAACGCAGGGCTACTTGAACTTTGCTGTATGTAAACCAAAGACACCCCAAGGAATAAAACACAAAAGGGGAAAAATTGGGTTGATTTGCGCCTCTCGCTAGCGCCCCCGGGCACGGCGCCGCCAACACCTCCCGCGAAATTCAGCGGGAGGTTAGCGGCGGCGGTAGCTAGTAGCGCCCTGCGCTGCTGCCGCTGCCGTGCGCAGCGCCCCGATCGTGCCCCGGCCGCAAACTTCCCTTGCGCCCCCTGACCTACCGCCGGACGAAATGTCCGTCATGATCAGGGGGCAGGTTTGGCAGTGGCGGAGGCGCTACTTAAAGGGCAGGTGCCAGGCGGCCATTTTTATTTTGGCCGACTGCCAGCACCTGCCCCCTTTCACTTTTTTTCTCGGGGTGCCGGCCGCGATCGCTCCTCTTGAGTGCCGGGCTGTTTTCCCGGCACCCTGCTCCCAGGCGGTCCAGCGGGGCCCCGGTGTGCGCAGCGCTAGGCCCCTCCCCTTCAATCAGGGGACGAGGTCTGCAATGGCGCTGCGTTACGTGCCGATGCGCGTGGCGCTGTTGCACGTAGCGCTGCGATCTTCAGTTGTAGCGCCCCAGGAAGGAGCTGGTGTGCTTCCAGTAGCGCCCCACCTCCTGCTTGGGGCGCTACTATTGAATTTCCGGCGGAGGAACGCTAACTTTTTCGAAGTGCTAAAATTTCGTAAGTTAGCCACCCAATATTTCTCCCAAAGGCTAGCAAAATTCTGAAAGGGAAATAAATCAGAATTATGATGTCACCTTTTTGCAGAAAACAAATGCGTAATGGGAGATAACTGGAGTGAAAGCAGATCAAATATCATGTTTTTAATAAATCGGCTCCAGAAAAGGGGAACAGCCCATTGGTGTAAAGCCTAGAATTTGACTCCAACTATAGGGTAAATGTACAATGAAAGCTGCAAAGGACAGCCAGTGCTCAGAGAGTTAAGTGACAAATGTTTCCTATGGAAATTTATTATATCCCACCTTCTATTCATTTTAGCAGCTCTGCCCTTCTGTTAAAGTGAGCTGTAGTACAAGGCTCTGTCAGCATCAACAGTGATCCTTACAGAAGGTAGGCTGTGACCAATGAAAAATGGTTCCTGTTCTATTGAAAGCACTGGAGTCACTAAGTATGCAGACTTGTTCAGGAAACTAGCATCTGGACTGTGTTAGGATCGGTATTCCCAGTCCTACTTAATGCTGTAGGGTGCATTTATGATTTACTATTTAAGGATATTACTTTTGTTACACTTTTAGAATTCTAAATGAACTACTGAAAGATGGAAAAGGATTCATTGGTTCCTCTTAAAAAATGTAATTGCCTCAGATCAGCAAAGCAGGAGGTTAGTGCAGGGACGCACTGTGCCAGAGAGCAATGGTACCAATCCCTGTATTCACTATTCCTCACCGGGTCAGGCTTTACTCTCACTCTGATCTTTCTGGTGGGAAATTGAAAGGGAGAATCATCACCCTGCTGGCTTGTTAGACAGGACCATAGTTGGAACAGGCCACCAGCGTTACAGCAGAAAGAACTTAGAATGAAACTAAAGTTATAATGGCCCAGAAATTGATCTCGCTCTGTTCCCGCGGGGGTAAGCCTTCCCCGCGATGTCTCACCTCGCTTGTGCTTTTTCAGATCCAGCTCGCACGAACTTGATGTTCCAGACATCAGCTGGGCAGTGCTTGCGTATCCCACCGGCGTAGTGAATTCGTGCGAGCTGTGGGATCACGTGACTCAGTTAGAGCCAATGGCAGCACACCATCTTCCATTCATAAGTTTCACATACGTGCTGTGAAATCTATGAATCTTACACCCCCCCAAAATAACAGCTAAACCTCAATTAAATTTAAAAAAAAAACCATCACATTAATAAAATAAGTATAGTTAAATAAATTAACCATTTTAAATAAAAAATTAAATTTTTGAAAAAATTTAAAATCTTTTAAAAAGTTATAAAAATAAACTTACCTGTCTTTAAAGTCTCTAAAAAAGATATACCTGTAAAAAAAAATTCAAAAAAATACTTAATTCACTACTTACCTTGTTAAAAGTGGGTCTTACTCCTCCTTTTTACATTTCTAAAATCTTCAGTACTTACCTGCGCGTCCAAAGCATGAAGTGCACAGCGTGCGCGCAGCCTGTAGCGCGCACGCGATGCACCGAGGAACCGCCCCCTTTTCAAAAGAGCAATTGCCGGTTTTCAGCGCATGCGCAGGGCATGCAGAAAACCGGCAATTGCAGAGAGAATACGCGAGAGTACGCAGTGCGTACTCTCGCGCACCGCGATGAATTTTTGGGCCTTTATTTTATTTATGCTTTTGCACATATTTTTCTTTTCTGTTTCTAGATAATTATGTCTGGCCATCCTTGTCTGACCAAGAGAACATCCAAAAATAGCTCCAGTCTGCCCAAGACTTGAATGCTGTTTCCATATCAAAGGATGCTCTTCTGGCACTTGTCTTGAACTCATGGATGGGACACACAAGAAAAGCCCGTCAACTCATTTCACCTCATTTTTGGCCTGGCTAGCACCCATTACTGAAGGTGCTAAACCCAGCAGAGATCAACACCAACTGGAGCAGCAGCAACAATTGCACTACAGATGGAAGGTTGGTTACCATGTTGGCTCCAAGCCTAAAGTGCTCAGGAGTTCCATTGGTCTCCCATTGTGACTCTAGTGGGAGACCTGTGGAACCCACCGGAAAATGCCAGAGACCCGGTTGTGCCAGGTCTCTGCCGTTTCCAGGATTCTCCAACATGCCTAGTAACCTCCTACTGTCACTAAGAAGGCAAATGTAATTGGGGGTGAGCCAGAGGCGGGGACTTCCTACAGCAGGAGGTTTTGCTTGCCTAGCTCAGTCAGGACCTGGCGCAGTCCTGGAGACCAGTACGTTAATTGAGGTGAGATGTACTAGCCTTCAGATGGGTGAAAGTGGGCCCCACAGAGGGTGATTAAAAAAAAAGTCTTGATTGGAAGGCAAGGGTTCATGTTTCAACTGAAAGAAAGAAAGAGAGAAAGTCCTCAGGATATCCCAAAGTGCATTCCTGCCTATTAAGTACTTTTGAAGTGCAGTCACTGTTGTAATGTAGAACAACTTTGAATTGGGTATATGGCAGCATCAGTGACCTTGTTTACTTTGGGAAATCCAGCAGCATGGGAACACTGAGTAGCCGTGCTATGCCGTTAAGTGGAACAGCAAAGTGTTGACCAGGCCGACTGACATGTGTTTGATCCATGTGCGAACAGCACATTATCTGATATTGCAATTCCAGCCAGGAATGATCCGTAGGCCTAAAAGTGCGGGCAGTGGTGATCTTGCCCACCAGGGTAGCCTAGGATGGGAAGCTGATCACTGCTGGTGCAAGTCAGGTGGGGAGGGCAGGGTGGGTCGCTGGACACTGCTGGGTTGGGTCAGGTCTGAAACTGGCCACGGAAAGGGCCAAGCAGGGCAGGGACGTGGCCACTAACAGCATCAGGTAAGGCTAGTTGACCACTAACAGCTTCAGAAAGGTTGAGAACAAGGTTGTGTGGTGCAATATTGATCGGGTGGATGCGGTAAGGATGTTCCCAAGGATGGGTGAAACTAGAACTAGGGGACATAAACTTAGAATAAGGGGCTGCTCTTTCAAAACTGAGATGAGGAGAAACTTCTTCACTCAGAGGGTAGTAGGTCTGTGGAATTTGCTGCCCCAGGAAGCTGTGGAAGCTACATCATTAAATAAATTTAAAACAGAAATAGACAGTTTCCTAGAAGTAAAGGGAATTAGGGGTTATGGGGAGCGGGCAGGAAATTGGACATGAGGCTGAGTTCGGATCGGGCGAGGCCCTGTGGGTGGCGGAGCGGGCCCAGGGGCTGAGTGGCCAGGTCCTGCTCCTACTTCTTGTGTTCTTTAGATTTGAGGTGAGGATCAGATCAGCCATGATCTCATTGAATGGCGGAGCAGGCTCGAAGGGCCGATTGGCCTACTCCTGCTCCTATTTCTTATGTTCTTATGTTCTTAATATAAGCAGCACCAGAACAAGGCAGTCCCACTACACTCAGTCAAATGTCTATCAGCGTCCAGCGACAGTGCCAGGACAGGTGTGTTGTTGCTATTGCTGTTGGTGCTTCGCATCGGAGTCTCCTGAGCGGTCATTTCAATTTGGTCTGTGTGGACTAGAGCAGCAACTGCAAAGATTTCTGAGTCTAGAAATTGAATATTTATTCCTTTTTTATTAATATAAAACCAGTTGCTTTTACACAAGACAGGATCTCAATCAATAGAGAGAAGGGTTATTGAAGGCCGACGGCAGATTGGCCCACTGGCCTCACTGCTGAGCCGCGGACATCGGTTGCGGGCCCGGAGGCAGGTGGCGGCAGGGGAGGGGGCAGGGGTCGGCTCGGAGGGCCTCAGGTGAGGTAGGGAGGACGATCGGGAGGAGGGCAGGTGGAGGCCGGCAGCGACTCCTGCTCCTCCCGGTTCCACATTAAGGTGAGTAAAAGACTTGAAACTTGCCTTTTCGGCGGCAGTCTTTAAGGACTGCTGGTTTGGTCAATGGCTCTCTGACTTTGAAGGTAAAGTCTTGTATCATTATCTTACGCAGCAGCCACTGTTACAGAGAGCAGCAGAGAATGTTAGCAGACAATCAGTCACAGATACAAAAAGAACAGGAGAATCAAATATTGTAAATGTTGATAAAATGATCAGTCATTGATTGGTGCTGTTGCGGCACATGTCCCCGGTGTGGAACGCCACGATGAATTGTTGAAAAGGGCCTTTGCTCAGAAGAGGATTGATGTTTCACAGATTTATTCTGACTGTACAATCTGCACATCAGCCATCAATTTGAGTTAGCACTTAATAGAAACGTCTGCTTTGAATTGGCTCCAGTCTTTATCAGCATTTCTTCCAGCAGAGTTTATAATTATACTAAATTGCTCATAATCCACTAAAAAGGTTTTGACCTCATCTAAAGCTACAATGTTTAATTCTCTTGCCAATTATGTAATCTACACTAAATACCACGTGTAGATTACTCCATTAAGATGAAGGCATTATCTTTGTCTCTTTTACCTAACTATGTTTTCCTTTCACCACCTTCTGGCATATTTCATTATGGCACTTTGATAACATAGTGTGATCTCCATCCTGCACAATGAGCAGTGAATCAGGAGCACCAGGCAAAGGCTTATCTGACGAGTGTCATCATTACCTTCTGAAATAATAACAGAAATTACAATGCACTCAATTTGCTTTTCTAAAAATGAGTTGATACTCAGGCTATTCATAGAATCACAGAATTATACAGCACAGAAGGAGGCCATTCGGCCCATCCTGTATGCCTTTTTTTCGAGTATTTATCCAATTCTCTTTTGAAAGTCACTATTGATTCTGATTCTACCACCTTTTCAGGCAGCGCATTCCAGATCATAACAACTCACTGCATAAATAAATTATCCTCATTTCCCCTGGATTTTTTGACAATTATTTTAAACCTGTGTCCTCTGGTTACCAACCCCCCTGCCAGTGGAAACAGTTTCTCCCCATCTACTCTGTCAAAACCCCTCCTAATTTTGAACACCTCTAGCAAATCTCCCCTTCACCTCTCTGCTCTAAGGAGAACAACCCCAGCTTCTCCAGTCTCTCCACATAACCAAAGTCCCTCATCGCTGTTACCATTCTAGTAAATCTTCTCTACACCCTCTCCGAGGCCTTGACATCCTTCCTGAAGTGTGTTGCCCAGAATTGGACACAATACTCTAGTTGAGGCCTAACCAGTGATTTATAAAGGTTTACTATCACTTCCTTGCTTTTGTACTCTAGGGCTCGATTTATAAAGCCAAGGATCCTGTATGCTTTTACAACTTGCCCTGCTACGCTCAAAGATTTGTGTTTGTGAACCCCCAGGTCTCTCTGCTTCTGCACCCCCTTTAAAATTGTACCATTTAAGTTATATTGCCTCTTCCCATTTTTCCTTCACATTTCTCTGCATTCAATTTCATCTGTCATGTGTCTGCCGCTTTCACCAGTCGGTCTATGTCCTCCTCAAAGCTGCTACTATTCTCCTCACTGTTTACTACACTTCCCGTTGCTCATTTACTGTTTTACCCAATAACCTTTCTTTCCAACTCACCTGGGCCAGATCCATTTTCAACTCCCTCGTCCAGTTGAGGATCTTCACCTTTGATTTTTCCTCGTCCTTTTCCATAACTGCTCTAAACCTAATGATATTGTGATCACTGTTTCCCAAATGTTCTTCTGCTGAAACATGCTCCACTTGCCCCACTTCATTCTCCAGAACCACATCGAACACTGGTTCCTCCCCTCGTTGGGCTGGAAACACGCTGATCAAGAAACTGATCACAATGCAGGAAAACATCGGTGTAAAAGTTGATGTTTTATAAATGTGAGTGTACAAATGGCACAAATGTGCGATTAAAGGGTTAACTGAGCAATGCTTGAATTTTGGAGCATTATTAAATGTGCACTTTAGCATTCACAGAGTCGGGCCATCCAATGGAGCAACAGCAGCGACACATCATGAACAGCACTGATTAAGTAGGCATCTAAGCCCTTGCAATATTACCCAGGAGCTGACTATAGTTCTTTACTCTGCCATTTTCCTGTGGCATGGAATCTCCAAAGGAGAGAAAATCGCAACTTTGAAGACCAGGTGCTGGAAGCGCTTACTGAGGGACTCAGCAAAGGGACAGAGTTTATGGCAGGGATGGCTACCGTCCCAAGGAATACCTGGTGCAGCAGACATGGGAGGTTAATGGCTAAAAGGGACAACTCAACTCCTGAACCCCTAGGACTTGACAGGATGTAAGGAAAATGCCGGATCTGAAAGAATTGCTAAGATAAGCCAATAGTGTTGTTTACGCATGATAAGCATCTGCTACAAGTAGACATGCAAGGAAGCCTATCCTTTCTGTTGAACCAGTAAGGGGAGGTTTACTGTACAGTAACAGACATGTCAGATCCAGGGCAATAGTTGCTTAACTCCATGACAAAGGATAACACAAAAATCCTAAGTGGGCAGGGAATGAGAACTAAGCCACTAATGAACAGAAGAGGAACAGAGAGAGGTATGAAGACTAACCTTCAGAACACTACCTGCACCAAAATTAGATAACGGGATTAAAAGTAGGCAAGTCACCAAGGCCCAAATGGCATGCATCCCAGAATACAGCAGGTGGTTGGGTAGAAGGTAGCAGAAGTACTAATCATAATTTTGCAAAAGATTTTGGAAATGAGAATAGTGCCAAATGACTGGAGGGTAGCAAAAGTTGCAGAAGGTGGAGAGGGATAAGCCAAGAAAATATAGACCAGTTAGTTTTATCTTAGTTGCAAGTAAACTTCTATGGGGTAACTACTGACTCTGTTCTTCTGACAGTGAGCCTTACATTGCCAATAGTACACATCGTTCCACCACGTACTACACACAATTTTACGACCATGTAAAATAATTTGCTTACCTCCATCTCTGTAGCATTGCCATCTCCATCTTTACCTCGCCTTTACTACCACTTAAACTTTTATCCATTTCTTTTGTCAGCTCTAGAAATGATATCTCCTCTGTCCTTCTTGCTGGCCTTCCAGCCACTGCCCTCCATAAACTTCAACTTGTTCAAGACTCAGTTACTGATATCTTGTCCCACACTAAGTTCTGCTCATCCATCACTCCCATCCTCACTGACTTACACTGACTACCCTTTTCACAGTGTATTTCATTCAAAATGCTCATCCTCATGTTTGAATCCCATCCTGTTTCTGTAACCTCCTTCAGCCTTACATGCCCTGCCTCACTCTTCAGTCCTCTGATTCTAGACTTTTGTGTATCCCCCTTCCTTTCTGGCCCTTAGTGGCATGGCCTTCAGTCACCTCAGACCTACTCTCTGAATTTCCCTCCCTAAACCCCTTCCCCTTGCTACTTCTTTCTCTACCGTAAAAAATCTTCTCTAATCCTATCTTTTCAACCAAACTTTCAGTCACCTGTTTTAACTCTCGCACCATAGTCAATGCCCATCTATTACGGCTTTTCACAAATTTAATTCAACTTAATTTTTTAATTTTAATTTATTCACCCCCCCCTAATGTTTTCTACATTACAGGTACTGTATAAATGCAAGTTGTTCTTTTAGTAATGGTTGGCAAACTGTGTGCAGCCCACACAGAATCTCCAATATATGGTGCCAGTGGGCAAGGCTCCCTGCCAAAAACGCAGAGTCGGAAAATTAACTTTCAACAGTTTATAATATGGAAGGAAATTAGTGAAAACTTAAATGGGTTCACTAGGGACAATCAACGTGCATTTGTGAAGGGTAGGTCATGCTTAGCTAACTTAATTGAATGTTTTAAAGAAATCACAGTGTATAGATAAAGGAGTGGAAGTTCCATATATGGATTTTCAAGAAGCATTTGGTAAGAGGCTACATAAAAGACTTGTTACAAAAATAAGGCACATGGTATTAAAGGAAATGTAGCCACATGCATGGACAGAAATCAAAGAGGAAATCTAACTGAAAGTCTTTAGGAGAGAAAGGATGTGGGAAGTGCTGTCCCCAAGGATCTACGCTGGGTTCTCTTTTGTTTTCCATGTATTTTCACCTAGGCACAAAAGAAAATATATTGAAATGATGAGGAACAATGCAGGAGACTGTAGGAGGACATGGATCGGTTAACAAAGTGGGCAGATAGACGAGGGTCTGGTTAAGCTACATCTGGAGCATTTCATGGGAAGTTCATTCTAGGAAGGATATTAGAGCTATGAAAAGATTCACTCTGTATGATAGCTACAGTAAAGATTCACAGAATGATTGCAGAAATAAGTGGTAATAATTAGGAAGAAAGGCTCAGAAAATTGCGTCTTTTTTCCCTGGAACAAGAAAAGGTTAATGGGGCATTCAATAAACACTTTCAAAATTATGAAATGTTTTGAGAGTGTAAACAGTGAAAACTTGGTTCCACCGGGTGGTAAATCAGTAACAAGGCATTGACTGAGGATTCTTACCAGAAGAATGAAGGTAAAATTAGATTTTATTTTCATAAATAGTGTTATTAGAACATAGATACCCTGAATTTTCATGGAAGTTTTCCCAATGTCTCTCCATAACTTTGGCTGGAGATCAGTAGAACCCCTGGAGAAATGGTGCACATGGCAAGAGATCGGGACAACCCCTGTGGAAATTCAGGACCATAATGCAGAGACTAAAATGTAATTTTAAAAAGAACTGGTTAACTAGTTAAAAAAGGAAGAATATAAAAGGATATGGAAATTGACCAGAGAATTTCAATTACAGTAGATTGGTCCATTTGAAGAGTTAGCACCGGCATAGACTGAATGGCCGCCTTCTGAGCTTTATCTTCTATCATTCAATGGAAATATGGAATAACAAGCTCAAAATAATATATCGTTTAGACTATACCCCACATAAGCTTCACAAATTTGCATACCAACTCCCGCACATATTCTGGTCATATCCCATATTCAGCCACTCTCGACAGAGACCTGTCAGCTGTGGCTCAGTGGGTAGCACTCTCGCCTCTGAGTCAGAAGGTTGTGGGTTCAAGTCCCACTCCAGAGACTTGAGTACAAAAATCTAGGCTGACACTCCCAGTGCAGTACTGAGGGAGTGCTACACTGTCGGAGGTGCCGTCTTTTGGATGAGACGTTAAACCGAGGCCCCGTCTGTTCTCCCAGGTGGACATAAACGATCCCATGGCACTATTTTGAAGAAGAGCAGTGGAGTTCTCCCCGGTGTCCTGGCCAATATCTATCCCTCAACCAACAAAACCAAAACAAATTATTTGCTCATTATCGCATTGCTGTTTGTGGGAGCTTGCTGTGCGCAAACTGGCTGCCGCGTTTCCCACATTACAACAGTGACTCCACTTCAAAAAAAGTACTTCATTGGCTGTAAAGCGCTTTGAGACGTCCGGTGGTCGTGAAAGGCGCTATATAAATGCAAGTCTTTCTTTTTTAAGGGAAAAACAAGGATCATGACCAACTTCACCATCCTGGAGGTGCAAACCCAATACTTGATGAGTTTACTGGAGGGCAAAGACCTCCACCTCACCCTCCCCGCAGCAGCAGGTTCGGACAGCTCTCAGTACCAGCTACAAGAAGATGCAATCCCCCCACCTTGGCAAAATGCCAACCTCCTCCCAACCAATAGATCGCTGAAGCACCCACCGTACATGTTCCAATGCAAACGAGTGGATTGGTCTGCACTGGAAGTTTGTTCTTGCAGGATCACTCAGCACCCAAAGCAAGTACCAGGAGGAGAAAGCAAACCAGTAACGACAACCCATCCATAGATAGGCACACAGAACAACCCAACTAAGAGGGCCACTCGTAGACAGGACCTACTTTTTCCTGACCCAGCTAAACGACAGAGACCAAGAACGAACACATTGCTTGAACCATTGAAACGTTTTTGTTCCCATGACAAGCACAGCTATCCCAAGAAGCCTTAAAAATCGATGTACTCCTTCCACAAGTCCCTTGTAATCAAAATGTACACTGGCTTCCTAAAATATCCTTATAGAAACATAGAAAATAGGAGCAGGAGTAGGCCATTCGGCCCCTCGAGCCTGTTCCGCTATTAATGAGATCATGGCTGATCTTCCAAATTCAGTACCCTGTCCCTGCTTTCTCCCCATATCCCTTGATCCCTTTAGCCTTAAGAAATATATCTAACTCCTTCTTGAATATATTTAATGAATTGGCCTCAACTGCCTTCTCTGGTAGAGAATTCCACAGGTTCACCACTCTCTGGGTGAAGAAATTCCTCCTCATCTCAGTCCTAAATGGCTTACCCCTTATCCTTAGACTGTGACCCTGGTTCTGGACTCCCCAACCATCGGGAACATCCTTCCTGCATCTAGTCTGTCTAGTCCTGTTAGAATTTTATAAGTTTCAATGAGATCCCCTCTCATTCTTCTAAACTCTAGCGAATACAAGCCCAATCGTCCCAATCTCTCTTCATACGTCATTCCTGCCATCCCAGGTATCAGTCTGGTGAATCTTCGCTGCACACCCTCCATGGCAAGAACATCCTTCCTCAGATAAGGCGACCAAAACTGCACACAATACTCAAGGTGTGGTCTCACCAAGGCCCTGTACAGCTGCAGCAAGACATCCTTGCTCCTGTACTCGAATCCTCTCGCTATGAAGGCCAACATACCATTTGCCTTCTTAACCGCCTGCTGCACCTGCATGCTTACCTTCAGCGACTGGTGCACAAGGACACCCAGGTCTTGTTGCACTTCCCCTTTTCCCAATCTATTGCCGTTCAGATAATAATCTGTCTTCCTGTTTTTGCCACCAAAGTGGATAACCTCGCATTTATCCACATTATACTGCATCTGCCATGCATCTGCCCAATCACCCAACCTGTCCAAATCATACTGGAGTTTCTCTGCATCCTCCTCACAGCACACACGCCCACCCAGCTTTGTGTCGTCTGCAAACTTGAAGATATTACATCTAGTTCCCTCGTCTAGCTCATTAATATATATTGTGAATAACTGGGGTCCTAGCACCGATCCCTGCGGTACCCCACTAGTCACTGCCTGCCACTCGGAAAAAGACCCGTTTATTCCAACTCTGTGCTTCCTGTCTGCCAACCAGTTCTCTATCCAAGTCAGTACCTTACCCCCAATCCCATGTGCTTTAACTTTGCATTCAAAAGGGAGTTAGATATAACACTCACAACTAAGGGGATCAAGGGGTATGGCGAGAAAGCAGGAATGGGGTACTGAGGTAGCATGTTCAGCCATGAACGCATTGAATGGCGGTGCAGGCTCGAAGGACCGAATGGTCTACTCCTGTACCTATTTTCTATGTTTCTATGTTTCTATGCTTATTTCTTATGCGGGACCTTATCGAAAGCCTTCTGAAAGTCCAAATACACCACATCCACTGGTTCTCCCTTATCTATTCTACCAGTTACATCCTCAAAAGATTCCAATAGATTAGTTAAGCATGATTTACCTTTCGTAAATCCATGTTGACTTTGTCCGATCCTGTCACTGAACGCTTGATTACACAATAAAAAAGAGGGAGAAGATATAAAAACAACTAAAAAGGGCAAATATATAATTTAGCCAATACATTAAAAAAAATGTGTTGACCATATAATTCAGCTTTGTAACAATAAAGATAAAATGACACATGTGCAATGATCATTTAATGAAAATCTCCAAACTTCAAATTTCCTAACACACGTAACAATTTGAATATATAGGTCTCAGCCATTACATGCACAAAGTAAAGACAATCTTTCGGCACAAACAAAACATTATGGCTACTGACTGAATCAAAGTTAGCTCAGAGCCCGGGGCCTCTTGAAACCTGCTTTCCCTCTTAGCAGAGTGCAGGTTGGAACTAGCGCACAGATAATCTTTTCTATCAATCACTAACTTGGAAATATTTATTATAAAATGGTCTAACACAAAAGCCTTCTGTGTTTCTATTCCTAGCTCACAATTATTTCACTTAGCAACGGGAAAATTTCCCGATGCCATCATCTGGTGACGAAATGCTGTTCACCATCTACCTGAGGCACTCACAAGCTGCGAGGAGTTCAATGGAAACCATCCACTTTGAATGTTGTTTTATTGTGTAGATATAATAGTGTAAAACTACAGGGACTGAGAGGGGCAGTGAGTTAGACACTAGCCTTTTACTTGTGATACCTGGATTCAATCCAGCCTGGACTCCGAGAATGAAAGCCTCCTCTGTCTGTCGGTTTAGGGTAATCTGTGCTGGGAAAGAACTCAAAACTGCCCCTAAACGGGCTTGCATCATAATACAGAAAATATTGTGCTGGTGCAGAATGGGTACATCTACTTGTTTCCTAATTCTCCTTTTTGACAGATTCTTTGCAAGTTGTAAATGCGTTCATCTATCCCCTTATATTTTGCTTTAGCCTGTTTCGTCTTCTCAAGGATCTAAGTTAACTAACATCACTGGTTCAAAATATTTTCATACATTCAGCAAAAATATATAACATTGATGACAATCTATTGATATTGCATCTGACACCCATGAACATGGATGATCAGTATCCCAATGTCATCACCCAGAACTCTCCTTTATACACAGACTGTCTCAACACAGAATCTACCATCATTTACTGCTGGGACATGGATTCGGCGAAAAGAAATCTCTGACTGACTCATTGGTACCTCCGCAGAATTTTTGCCTGGGCTCTTAGTACTACATTGGGGTCAAATTCAGGAGACATATATTTTTGTTACAGTTGTCTCTGGCTGCCCCCTTTTGAAATGCAAATGTCGGCACCAGCTGCTTCATTATCTTCTGATGATGCACACATTGAGGCTTCGGTAAGAAGGGAAAGGAATGATTAAGATGAATAAAGGCTGTTGACACTTTCCTTCTGTAATCATTGGCCTTGATTTTAAGCCCCCCTCAGCGGGGGCGGGGCGGGGAGCAGTTAAAATAATGGGAACAACTTACCCCCTGTCATCTCGCTACCTTCCTGCCAGGTCCTGATGTCATAGAATCTTAGAATCATAGAACGGTTACAGCACAGAAGGAGGCCATTCGGCCCGTCGAGCCCGTGCCAGGCTCTCTGCGAGAGCACTTCAGCTAGTCCCACTCCCCCGCCCTTTCCCCGTAGCCCTGCAAATTTTTTTCCTTCAGCTACTTATCCAACTCCCTTTTGAAAGCCAGGATTGAGTCTGCCTCCACCACCCTTTCAGGCCGTGCATTCCAGATCTTAACCACTCGCTAAGTAAAAGAGTTTTTCTTCAGGTCGCCTTTGGTTCTTCTGTCAATCACCTTAAATCTGTGTCCTCTGGTTCTCGACCCTTCCGCCAATGGGAACAGTTTCTCTCTATCTACTCTGTCTAGACTCATCATAATTTTGAACAACTCAATCAAATCTCCTCTCAACCTTCTCTGCTCTAAGGAGAACAACCCCAGCTTCTCCAGTCTATCCACGTAACTGAAGTCCCTCATCCCTGGAACCATTCTCAAAAATCTTTTCTGCACCCTCTCTAAGGCCTTCACATCCTTCCTAAAGTGCGGTGCCCAGAATTGGACACAATACTCCAGTTGGGGCCGAACCAGTGTTCTATAAAGGTTCATCATAACTTCCTTGCTTTTGTACTTTATGCCTCTGTTTATTAAGCCCAGGATCCCGTATGCTTTTTTAACCACTTTCTCATCCTGCCCTGCCACCTTCAACGATTTGTGCACATATACCCCAGGTCTCTTTGTTCATGCACCCCCTTTAGAATTGTACCCTTTAGTTTATATTGCCTCTCCTCGTTCTTCCTACCAAAATGTATCACTTCACACTTTTCTGCATTAATTTTCATCTGCCACGTGTCTACCCATTCCACGAGCCTGTCTATGTCCTCTTGAAGTCCATCACCATCCTCCTCACTGTTCACTATATTTCCAAGTTTTGTGTCATCTGCAAATTTTGAAATTGTGCCCTGTACACCCACGTCCAAGTCATTAATATATATCAAGAAAAGCAGTGGTCCTGGAACCGACCCCTGGGGAACACCACTGTATACCTTCCTCCAGTCTGAAAAACAACCGTTCACCACTATTCTCTGTTTCCTGTCACTTAGCCAATTTCGTATCCATGCTGCCACTGTCTCTTTTATTCAATGATAGATTTTTGGACTCTAGGGGAATCAAGGGATATGGAGATCGGGTGGGAAAGTGGAGTTGAGGTCGATCATCAGCCATGATCTGATTGAATGGCGGAGCAGGTTCGAGGGGCCGAATGGTCGACTCCTGCTCCTATTTCTTATGTTCTTATGTTCTAGGCCGGACAATTTTCAGAGAAAAATTCTATCAGCTCCATTCCCACATCAGCCTACCTCAGAACCTAGGCTAACAACATATCGTTCTGGCCGACTCCTGCTCCTATTTCTTATGTTCTTATGTTTCCTTGTGAGCCAAGAGGAGCAAGAGTGCTCCTCCAGGCCCCCCCCCCAAGGAAGCCTTGTGCCTCCATTAACCCAGACCCCTCCCCCCTTCTCCCGATCGAGCACCTTCACCCCACCCCCACCCCACCCCCCACCCCACCTTACCACTTGCCTGACTGCTGGGAACCAATCCTGGGGGTCCCCAGCTGCCGCCTCCGGCCTGTGATCTTCCCCTCCCTCCCGCCGGACAGGTGGTGCACCTGGCCAGAATTGGGCGACACGCCGGTGAACGTTATGGTAATGAGACATGGCCGTTGAGATGAGCTGGGCTTCCACCTCATCGGACTCCCTGGGTGCTCCGCCCCCTTCAGGGCTCGCGACAGACAGGAATAGAATTTTATAATCCATTGTTTTAGTTGCTTCTGATAAGTGTCTTTATATTATAATGGCACTTAAAAAATGGAGAAATCCATTTGTGCTGTTAGACTACAATCTTGTTATTTCTCTCACCAATGATTTTCTCACTAATTATCTCCTCTCTCCCCTCTCCTGTGAGCAGGTGTGAGCCCTGGCACTGAGTGCTAATGAGCTATTTGGCTGTGAGGGGAGAAGGCGGCTTTAGAGCCAAGCCTCAATTCCCCCCCCATCACCCCTCCCCCCCCTCCGACTTCTATTCACTCGAATTCCCAGCAGGCGTCATCAGGTGTGGAATCCTTCGCCAACGTTCCTCTCGCTAACCTGGGGGCCATTTGTAACAGTCCCACCTTCACTGCTGCGCTGGCTGAGATCAGCTCACACAAGACAGACAGGAATAGAATCCGGGACCTTCCTCGTCTGCATGATTCAAATACTCACTGGATAAATTGAACGAACCATTGGGGGGAGCCCTTAGCTATAATCTTAGATGTTTGGAAAGAAGCCTACTCAGTAAAGTTAGCAACTTGAGAGCTTCTGCAGTCAGCTAGCCGATCCATTCCTTTCTTCGTAGGACCTTGCACATTCCTGACATTAGATGAAGGTTAAGTTGAAAGCATCACTGCAGGGCATTGCGTGTGGTGAGGTGCCGAGCAGGCCTCATTAGCGTATGGCCAGACTCCTGCGAAGCTCTTTAATGTGGTACAGTCACATTCTTTCAAGCCTCTTGGAAGAAAGCAAATAAAGTGGAACATTTATTACTGTTTTATAACTGGTTTCTTTTTTTTTCTAGTGGAACATTTAGTGCTTGTTAGGGTGAAAGCTCAGGGATTTCCTTCACCATGGGAATGCTGCAATTAAAAGGGAAATGGGGGTAAGGCAGTTACTTGGAAACAAACCAAGGTTGTGACCTTTACGGCAGGGGGTGTTCAAAAAGAAAGGGTTGCAGCTTGACAAGATCCTCCATCTGGGAAGCCTGTGACCTAAGCTTCTCAGTGCCAGGTATCTTTACAATCAAACATACTTGTTCGAACGAAAAAAGATCTGGAAGTGAAGTGCCAATATGTGTCATGCATCCACAATACGGAAAGGACAGGCAGACACAAGAACTCTTGCATTTCTTGGCCGTCTGCACCTTTTTTGAGGTTGCAGCAATGAATGCGCAAGGAAGAGGTCACATCAATAATGTCGGTTTTAATGGCCCCGAAAATCCACTGGTCCACTGCGCCAGTGCTGCTTCCCGGAGGCAGCACTTCTGTCTGACCATCCTCCCCAGCACCGGCCCATGTCGTAAATCGCAGTCGGCTCATTTACATAGCCTTTGGCGGTGGTTGAGCAAAATGCTCTGTGTAACGTGGGAGCACTGCACCGGGGGGTCAGGAAGACCGCAGGCACAGGACTTTTAAGGCGCCTAGATTGTAGCAGCAAGTTGGTGGAGCAGCAGATAAGTAGTGAACGTCTTTGCTAGACAAAGGGGTGCTCGGGTATGTGTAATCGATGGCTCCGGTGAGATTTCATGGCACTTTTAAAGCAATATTTTCAAGTGGAGGGCCTGGCAGAGGCACACAAAGTGGGGCATTTGGAAGGAGGTAGAGAAGAAGATATATAAATATATTAAAATATTTTAACGAGACCGACGTACGGACCCAGCTGGATGAGATGCAGCAAAGAAGAGAGAGAGAGACAGGAAGAGAACACAAAAAAGTGTCTCACGTGCCATGTGGAGAGAGGTGGCAGTGACACTGAGTTCCACCTCTCTCTCCACCAGAACTACAGACCAGTGCCAGAAAAATATGAATGAGCTGACAAGGGCAGGCAAGGTAAGATATCAGCTGCTGTCCCTTTTCTTCCTTAGGCACCATTGACACCAACACAATGTTCAGCTTCTAAAATTATTGGCTACACAAGTAAACCTTAACACTGCACTGTCAGTAAGGGGTTCACTAACTCTGGAACTTACAGTCTGTGTCACCCTCTCTCCTAATAGCAATTGTTTTGATGAAGAACCATAAACCCCTTCCTCTCCTTTAACAGAGATGATAACACCAGGGCCAAGAGTTTCCACTTTGGGCACAATCGGCGATCCGGCGCAAATTGCACTCAATATTGGGCTAGTTTTAAGAAATAGGGGGAAAAATTGGGTGGCGCCTATTTGGGGTGCTAACATCGCCGGGGGCAACAGTTAGCACCCCCCCGCCATAAATTCAGTGGTAGCGCCCCAAGCAGGAGGTGGGACACTACTGGAAAGCGCTCCACCTCCTGCTTGGGGCGCTACGACTGAATTTCGCGCCACGTCATTGCAGACCTCGTCCCCTGGTTAAAGGGGAGGGGCCTAGCACTGCGCGCACCGGGGCCCTGCTGGACCACCGGGGAGTGGGGTGCGGTGAACGTGCCTGATCAATCGCGGCCGGCACCCCGCATACAAAAGCGAAAGGGGGGCAGGTGCTGGCAGTTGGCCAAAATAAAAATGGCCGCCGACACCTGCCCCTTTAAGTAGCGCCGCCGCCGCTGCCAAACCGCCCCCTGACCCTGTCGCACACATCGCCCGGCGATAGGTCAGGGGGTGCAAGGGAAGTTTGCGGCCAGGGCGCGAGCGGGGCGCTGCGCACGGCGATGACGTCATTGCCTGAGGCACAGCACCGTGGGGCGCTACCGGCTACCGCCATCGCTAACCTCCCGCTGAATTTCACAGGAGGCGTTAGCGGCGCCACGCACGGGCGCTAGAGGATTTGCACCCCATTAGCGCCCCCCCCCCCCACCCCCGGTGCAAACCAACCCAATTTTACCCCCGTAGTTTTTTGGCTCAATTTTCCTCTCAAACTCATTTGCATATCATGTATAACCTTCCATGAACCAGCGAATCGGGCAGTGCTTTCGAATATGTTTTTATTTGATATATTTAAGAACGGTAACCTGGTGCAGTTTTATTAATACAGCTGAAAATGGGTTTCTCACAAAAAATAAGCATTTTAATCAGTGTCTAGTCCACCACCTGTGAGTAACCCGATTTTAAACAAACTATGCCGACCCACTTACTAGTTACATTGGTGTATAGTCGTCAGTTTCTTAGTAAATTTAAAAAAATACATTTGAAAGCTTTTAAAAGGTGCCTTTAGTGTCCTTGCGCCTAAAAAAGGTTTAATTTTGAAAGCCTCCCCAAAGGCCCGCAAACGGGCACAATTAGCGGGAACTCGCCGCGGCGATTAATTCAATCTGGGGGCGTGGCCAGTTTTGTGGGCGGGGCCAGCTTCCAGCGCGATCTTTTCTAAATTAGCGCAAAAGATGGCGGAAACTCGATTTGCGCTGGACGTAACTTGCCCTTGAAATTCCTCAATCTTTTGAGTTGGTTTGGCCGATTTCAGGCAAATTATGCTGAAAAAACCAGCGCGACCTAGATCTGTATCTTCAGTAGACTGATGCCACCTCGGAGACATCCCTCAAATGCCAGCCTTCACGGAATTCTCTCAATCTTATTACAAGAAAATCTTGCGTGCGATGCCTGTGAAAGACGGGTAACTGCAAGGGGAACCCTGGACATCAGAGAGCTGACACTCGACAAGGAGCAGGCCATGGAGCTGCTGGGAAGGCTCTTTGCTCTAGCCATGGAAGACGATCAGATTGGTGGAACAGTGCAGGAAGTAACCCTGTGAAATGTCACACCTCCACCAGGAGCCCACCTTACACTGGTTTGAGTTTGCATTGAGTGCAATATAACTCCAGCCTAAAGATGTTTACTGTTATAGTAATGTTGTTGACTCCTGTTGCACAGTCCAATTTCATCCCCTAAATGTGAACCTTTACACAGGTTTAGAAATGTTTCTGAGCCTTGTGGCAACTACCGAGTGTTTCCTATCACTCAATGTAATGATCTAATTACAGTAGCATGGAGTAAGGTTGGTACAATCTGATGCACATTAAGAATTGACTCATTAGTTACACCTCGGACTTAGTCCACACGTATCTGCAAGGATCTAATGCATGAAAGATCAGTGAAGCAGCACCACCTTCACAATAACTACATCTACTTCTGAATGCAAAGGGAAAAGGCATTGCTAACGCTGTAGGGGGTCACAATGCTGCAGTTCGTCATGGACGTCCTATACGTCTTTGCAGGAGAAGGCAGCATTTAACAGAAGGCAGGCTGGAGGAGGACCAACTACAGTTCACAAAGTAACCCCACTGAGGAAAGGGCATTAGAGCTCCAGCAGCACAACTGGAGGCAGGTGGCAGGAGCTGGTGAAATGGATGGGCATGCCCTGACTGAAAGATAGTTGCTCCCTTTCCTTCCTTTCCTTCCGGTCCTGGCCAACGAGTCCAAGAATATGTACTTTCAAGATCTTCCCATGCAGGTGAGAGTGACGTTGAAGCCCATTAGTACGCATTCACTTAAATATCTTTATGTCTTCATAGGGATGACAGAGCAATCAGACGCCAGAGCCTGCACGGAATTTGGTAGCAGCGCTTCATTAGGTACTCCGTCTCAATTCCAAGACGAATGATATCCACCTGGGGGGTATGGATAGACAGTATGAGGGGAGCGCTGAGATAAAATCCCTGAACACGGGAGGGCAGGAACAAGAAGAGCAGGAAGAGAAAGAAAATGAGAACCCCTATCGTCAGAGGAGGAGACAGCCTCATCCAGCAGCTGCACAGGAAGTGGACCCAGTTCTCCGTGGCCCTGTATTCAAAAGAGAATAATACTGTTGTAGTCATTGGGTGATATGCCTAGCAGCTTTGACATCATGGAGACAAGTGTGGAGGAGTCTGCATCCCACATATGTGAGGTACTGATGCATGGTATTGAAAGCTTGCAGTCACCCATGCAGTGACTGGCAGCTCCAAAGCCATCTGCTGTGCAGCACCCTAACAGCTGAAGCCTTGTTGCCAGCCTTGGGTTCCCCCATGAATACTCATGCTGCAATACAGGCCCCCGGCTATACTATGGCAGCCTCATAGAGTCATAGAGTCATACAGCACAGAAAGAGGCCCTTCAGCCCATCGTGTCCGCGCCGGCCATCAAGCCCTGTCTATTTTAATCCCATGGACCACAAAAGAAGTCGCGCAAGTAGGGTGGGAAATAGTGTCTGTCGTGTGCCCTGGCAATCCTGTCAGGGGGTCTGACAACCCTCAGACCTACAGGCAGAATGGCAGAGGGGCCAGGAGTGGGGAAAAGCTAGAACAGACTGCTCTTCCTCGAGAAGTCTCCTCACTTGAACTGCGCAGGAGCCTGAAGCCGGCACCGACAGGTTGTCCCGAGAGCAGCGGCCAAGCTGCAAACCCGAAACTGACCCATCCGAAAGAAAAGAATGAACAGAGCAGATCTGGCGTGCGAGATCCGAGAGAACGAGAAGCACCTTGGGTCCCAGCGTCTGACACTGACACACAGAGCGGCCATCCTCCTGAGCATCCTGGTCCCGCCACAGGAGGACCACTTCGATGAAGTGCCAGACTAGTCACCTGAGCACAAAAAAACAGCCACTCTCCGAAAGGGGAAATTGCTTCACAACAACACTAAACAAGTAGTGTAAATGCACCATAAATTGCATCAGCACAAAAAATGTACAAAGCAACTAGAAATTGGGATTTCCCCTCCTGCCCTATGGCCTGGAACATTCATTCTGCTCAGACCATCCTTCAATACCCGCACTGAGAGCTGGAATTCAGCACCTGTGGTTTGATCATTGCTTGGCACGGCATATTACAAACACTCATGTTACTAAGTGCTGCACATGGGGATAAAAATCCAGGAAGGGACTATTAGTTAGATGGAAAGAAAAAAAATGTGCATGGAAAATGAAAGAGATCTGGGGGGTCCTGATTGACAATAACAACAACAACAACAACTTGCATTTATATAGCATCTTTAATGTAGCAAAACATCCCAAGGCGCTGCACGGGAGCGATTATCAAACAAAGGTTGACACTGAGCCACATAAGGAGAAATTAGGGCAGTGAGGTAGGTTTTTAAAGAGCTTCTTAAAGGAGGAAAGAGAGTTAGAGAAGCGGAGAGGTTTAGGGAGGGAATTCCAGAGCTTAGGACCTCGGCAGTTGAAGGCACGGCCGCCAATGGTGGAGCGATTAAAATCGGGGATGCTCAATAGGCCAGAATTGGAGGAGCGCGGAGATCTCGGAGGGTTGTAGGTTACAGAGATAGGGAGGAGCGAGGGCCATGAGGGGATTTGAAAACAAGGATGAGAATTTCAAACTCGAGGCATTGCTTAACCGGGAGCCAATGTAGGTCAGCGAGCACAGGGGTGATGGGTGAACGGAACCTGGTGCGAGTTAGGACACGGGCAGCCAAGTTCTGGACAACCTCAAATTTACATAGGGTGGAATGTGGGAGGCCAGCCAGGAGTGCGTTGGAATAGTCAAGTCTAGAGGTAACAAAGGCATGGATGAGGGTTTCAGCAGCAGATGAGCTGAGGCAAGGGCGGAGACGGGCGATGTTACGGAGGTGGAACTAGGCGGTCTTTGTTATGCTGCGGATATGTGGTCGGAAGCTCATCTCGGATTCAAATACGACACCAAGGTTGCGAACAATGTGGTTCAGCCTGAGACATATGTTAGTGAGAGGGATGGAGTCAGTGGCTAGGGAACGGAGTTTGTGATGGGGACCGAAAACAATGGCTTCGGTCTTCCCAATATTTAATTGGAGGAAATTTCTGCTCATCCAGGTCTGGATGTAAGACAAGCAGTCTGACAATTTAGATACCGTGGAGGAGTCGAGAGAAGTGGTGGTGAGGTAGAGCTGGGTGTCGTCAGCGTACATGTGGAAACTGACGCTGTGTTTTCGGATGATGTCGCCAAGGGGCAACATGTAGATGAGAAATAGGAGGGGACCAAGGATAGATCCTTGGGGGACACCAGAGGTAACGATGTGGGAGCGGGAAGAGAACCAGTTGCAGGTGATTCTCTGGCTACGATTGGATATCTAAGAATGGACCCAGGTGAGTGCAGTCCCACCCAGCTGGAGGACGGTGCAGAGGCGCTGGAGGAGGATGGAGTGGTCAACCGTGTCAAAGGCTGCAGACAAGTCAAGAAGGACAGTTACATAGGATGACATAAATTGAAGCTGTCGCAACATTGCTTGTAAAGCAAATCAAATGTTGGGATGTATTAAAAGGTCAATCAATATTGAGCAGGAATAGTGATGTAACCCTGACACTTTATAAATCATTGATGCGTCAGCACATCGAATACTGGGTACAGTTCACGTCACCACAATAAAAAAATATTATAACTATTGAAAGGATACAGAAGTATACAGCCAGAATGATTGAGGGGATAGAGGGATTAGATTATGATGAGTGATTATGTAAATTGAGTATGTTCCCACTGGAAAAGAGAATGTTGAGAAGTGATATGATTGCTGTTTTTAGGAATCTAAAGGGATTAGATAATGGGCCAGATTCTGCTGTAGCAGTGCCTCTAACAGTGTGCGGTTAGTTAGACTCGCCCTGGTATGTTTAGGCTTTTAAAAATTTGCGTGGCAAGTTGCTGAAAGTGTGAGCTGATGACATCGCAGTGACAGAAACCGGGCATCTGGGACCTGAGTGATCAGGGCAAGCAACGGGGTATCTCCGTAACCAATCAGATTGAAAGATTGGAAAGTTAACAGCGCAAGGACTGAGAAGGAAGTGTAAATTAGAGCGTGTGAACTCAATGTCAAATCAGGTACAGAAAGAAAAATAAAGAGGGGGAAAGCAAGATTGAAACAAGAGAGAGTGAAAAAAGAGACAGAAAGGAAAAGTAATTTTTTTTTAATTTAACATTTTTACAATCTCCAACAATAATTAAAACTTGAAGGAATGAGACTCCACACTTGTTATAGTTAACTTTTAGTGCCAGAGAGGTTGTTTGGCAGTAATTAACAATTATCACATTGTTAAAAGGGTGCTTAGACTGGAATGGACACGACTTAACTTCCTGCGGCGAGTTTAGTTTGTATCTACTGCGCAAATACAGCAATTTCACGCCATTTAATGTATTTCAGTGTATTTCGGTGGTGAGGCAGACAGCGAGATGCCGTTTTCGCGAATCTAATAGTGGAGGGGCGCGTCTCGGACAACAACCTTTAGATATTTGAGTTTAACCGCACATCTGCCCCTCGCCTGAAGTTGCTGTACCATTTGCGTATAAATAACAGCGAGTTTCACTTGCCTCACTGTTATTTTACAGGAACATCTGGGCCATTGTCGACCATGACCAGCTGTTTCACCCTGTCCAAAACTAGTGGAACCAGAGGGCAAGGCCTGTACGTGAAAGGGGTAAATTCAACACTAATCTGCGGAAACGTTAGCCCCGATCTTGACTGGCGCTGGTTTTCCGAGCTGGGGTGGGTGGGGGCGCGGGGAAGGAGTTGTGGTCATGCTATGGAGTTTTAACTTCAAAGTGTACATCTTTTTTCCAGCAGGTTCCCCAACCAGAAGCCAGCCTCTGATTGACAAGACTGGCTCCCTTTCGGGCGAGGAACGCTCTGGAGGTGGCCACAGCCCAGGAGCAGGTAGGGAGCGTACTGCTGGGATAGTGATAGCGTGGGGGGAGGGCTCCGAATCCTAGGGGGGTCCGATCCATGGGGGGGAGTCTGCGATCCTGAGGCAGGAGGTCGGTGATCCTGAAGGAGGTCGGCGATCCTGAGGGGGGCTCAGTGATCCTTGGCAGGGGGGTCAGCAATCCTGGAGGGGAGGTCGGCAAAGCAGGTTTACTCTTCCTGGCCCACAAGTCGTGCTGGAAAGGCACTTATCTCTTCCAAGCAGCAGTCCTCGCCTGTCTTTAGCTGTCGCATTTCCCGAGGCCCGGAAAACCCAGCCGGTCAGGGTTAAACTAGGAAGACGGATGAAATGTGAGGCACACAGCCTGATTATAATATTTAAATGACCAACCCACCTCCTGGAAGCGGGATGGTTGCCCCCACCCCCTGTCCCGCTTCCGTTGGGGTTGCGTTAAGCAATTTTAAAGTTTTAACCCCCCCCCCCCGACCCTCTCCCACACAAATTCCCTCCCTTATTTCAGTGAGCAAGCGGTAAATCGATGGATCAGGCTCCCTTGGGAGACGGTGGAAGCCACTAGTATTGATTCATTTAAATGCAAATTAGATGGAATTCTTTCCGAAGATAACATTTTGGGATGCAGTATCTGGGTAATTTGAGACGTGACGTGAGGGGAGTGCAGCGTGCTTGGGAGGAACAGGTGGATTCGGACCAATGGTTCCCAAAGCTCTCCCCCACTAGGGTTTCTTCGCCCATGTCTAGGTCTGTTGTAGACTCATTGATAGAGATTGATTAACATGATCAGCCAACAAACTCCATTATTGTTATATCATGAGACTTCCAGGATGGTAGAAGACAAACTGGATGGACTTTGATCTTTTTTTGTCTAGCAATTTCTATGTTCCACACAGAAAAGCAGCACAATGTGAAACAATGAGGATTAGTCTACAAACCATTAATGTTTCTAATATCAATGCCCACATGTGAACTTGTCAGGGATAAAGAACTGGATTTTCCTGAGCCAGCCCCTACAGGGTCTGAGAGGGACTTCTGTTGACCATTCAACCTTGCCTTGACCACAACCCATAATCTATTCACGATGGGCTCCCATTGGGATCACCACTGCAGAACAGGACGAGGCTTGAGGAATGCTTAAAGGGCCCACAAAGCCCCGAATATACCAAAACCTCATCCACTCAAAGTGTCAACAGGTGAGGCATTGCTACCTGTTGGCGGGAGAAGAGGCTTCTACTCGGCCCCAGGGCTCCATGAAGAGCATGTGGGGCCGTTCCTACCGCTGCCCCGGGCCTAGCGCCATAGTTCATCCAGCAGTCCAGGGAGCGACAGGAACGAGGCAGACAGGAGGAAAATGGAACAGGAGCTCTGGCCATGTCTTCCACCGGCATTTGCCATGGTGGTAAGGAGCAATCAGTGGCAATCTTGGCATGGGGGTTGGGGGGGGGGGGAAAGAGGTGATTTATTTGGGGGCTTGGGGTGTGAGGTGGAGGTAGGTCTCACCAGCCAATTTCACCCCTCTTTTTCCCACTATCCCACTTGATTTAGAATGCGAAAGCAGAGGAAAATCTACAGCAAAATATCGACTGTCTTGTTGTTGGTTTTAAATATAGTAATTCAAATTTATAGAAAAAAGCAGCATGCCATGTTGTTTCCGAGTCTCTGCTGCTAAAATAGGCCAAATTTTACAATTTTTCCCAAATAATCTTAAATACTGTGTTACTTGTAATGAAGTAGTGTGAATATATAAGAGGAACAGAGGATAACTGAAGAGAAACAATGGGGAAATGTGTAGCAAAGAAAGGAATGCAATAAGGAAAGTTAGAATGAAGATAAAAAGAAATAAAACAGATTGAACTAGTTTGCGAAAGGAAAGGAGATACTCGAGCAGTGTATAATCATATGCATCAGGCCACATAAAGGCAGCATGACGCTAGCCACTGTTAACTATTTGTGGTATTAGATCCCTGCTAGTAACTGGTGGACCAGGCATCCGATCAACCAATGTTATTAGGTTGCCACTAAATGTAAACATTTGAATTTCAAACTTAAGCCATGCGTGTCAGCCATCTGTCTTTCATGTGTACTCGTGGTCTGCTTATCCAGGGACAAAATCTGTCTCAGCCCCAGCTCCTCCCCTCAGCCCCATTCCCAGCTCCTCCCCTTAGCACCATTCCCAGCTCCTCCCCTTAGCCCCATTCCCAGCTCCTCCCCTTAGCCCCATTCCCAGCTCCTTCCCACGGCACTGTTCCCAGCTCCTTCCCTCAGCACCATTCCCAGCTCCTCGGGTCAACACCATTCCCAGCTCCTCGGGTCAACACCATTCCCAGCTCCTTCCCTCAGCACCATTCCCAGCTCCTTCCCTCAGCACCATTCCCAGCTCCTTCCCTCAGCACCATTCCCAGCTCCTTCCCTCAACACCATTCCCAGCTCCTCGGGTCAACACCATTCCCAGCTCCTTCCCTCAGCACCAATCCCAGCTCCTTCCCTCAGCACCATTCCCAGCTCCTTCCCTCACATTATTTCCCAGCTCCTCCCTCAGCACTGCTCCCAGCTCCTCCTCTCTGAACCACCTCCAGCTTCTCCCCTCAGCACCGCCCCCAGATTCTTCCCCTGTGCTGCACCTGGCTCCGACCTGCTGCTCTAGGGTATTGAATCCTGCTGTGGACAGGAATTCTTGCGATAATTAAGTGAGGTCAGGAATTCTTCTCCGCAGCAGGCAGCAACAGCAGATAGGAGCTTGACGCAATGATGAAGTGGTGGGGAGGATAGTATCAGCATGAACTTAAGGGGCAGGAGGAAGAGACCCAGCATGAAACGGGGAGAGAAGTGGAGCACCAGTTTGAACTGAGGGAAGAGAGGAGAGTGCCAGTTTGAACTGAAAGGGGGTGGGGTGGGGGGGGAAGAATACCAGCAAAAGTGAGGGATGAGGACAATAATGCCAATTTGAATTGAGGGGAAAAGGGAAGAAAAGCACCAGGTTGAACTGGGGAATGAAGGGACAAGTGTAGCAGTGAGAACAGAGGGATGGGGGAGGAGTGAACACTGCTTCTCTGAAAAGGGGTGGGCGGAGAAGAATGCTTCCATGTTACCATGACATGCACATAGACAATTTAACAATGAGATTTAGCATCAGAGAATACTAATAGTGGCCACAATCGCCCCCAATTTCTCTGCGAGAAATGAGTGTAAATGTCCATGGGTTATTGCCACAGATTTCCGCTATAGAAATGATTGAATGTACCAATTGTACAGGCTTGCTCTAACCTAATTTGCAGATCAATGTTTTAGTTTCGTAGGCCTATACGCAGAGCTGTTTTTTGGGTTGTCAGATTTTTGAAACTCTCAGTCAATCAGCTTTTGCTCATTTTCATGTTGGTATTAATGAGAAACTGAAGAATTTTAGGGACAAAAAAAAGCCATTCGGCCGAACAAGCCTGTCACTTCTTTCACTGAGTTCAACTCCCATAGCCTTGTCTTTCCTGAAACACATCTACTTTATTGGCACAATTGTTTTTAACTGTCCATAATTGAAATAGCCCCCCCGTGCCAGTCTGGAACTGTGCGGGCTTTAATCGACGTGGAATTAAAATCGCGAGCGGGCCATCTAATTTCAGAGGCAAAGTGGTGGTCCGATGACCGCAATTGTGATGCGCACACGATTTTAACTCTGGGTCGACTCAGGCTTGTGCCCTCCCAGACCCAGCACCGAAAGCTAGCGGAACTGCAGGATTGTGGCCGGAAGAGGCCCAGGCAAGGCTTTTTTTTTAATTGATTTTTCAATGGTGGGCCAAGAGCTTCCCTCAGTCCGCCGATTGCAATAATTGCCTGGCAACCACCCCCCACCCCCCCACTTAACTTTCCAGGGACTGTTTCCTTGGGTCCACGGTGATGGCCTGCAGCTACGCGGTTTCCTGCTCCCACCCACCAGCCTCCACGTCATCTACGCTGACTTCGGGTGGGAGTCTGTGAGGGAACATTAAAATGAGGCCCAGGAGTTCAAATCCCGGACAGATTGCCGTTCGCTTTCGCCCTCTGCACCCCTGATTCCTGTCCCAGGTTAAAATCGGGGCTAATGTCCTCGGCCAAAAGGCAATGCATTAAGAATTTGGATTGCAATAGTATCGCTTCACCACTGAGCCTTAGCATGTTGAAAACTGACTCGCCTCTTCCCCATCACCATATTCCACCACATGGGACAATAGCTCATTAATGCCAACGAGTAAAATGTTTTTACCTGAAAGAGCAAAATCGCAATATCTGTCAATGAACTAAAATCCATGCCTTGATGTTATGATTCAGTCAATTTACTGTCCCTCAAAGTCACGATTGGCGTCACATGATATTGTTGCGGGAGCTGTAGACAGACACCAACTGTTGTCGGCCTGCTGTTACGTACCAATTGCTCACTTTATTCCTGCTGCTCAGAGAAGATGTTCCTACACTGAAAGCTCCCCCCCGTTTACTGAACGAAAGCCCAGGGAATATCAATAACATCCATGCTGACAGCACTATAGAGCTCAACGTTTTATCCCACAAGACCCACCACTTAGTTCTGCTGCAGATTCACCTCTTAATAGTAATTGTAGTCACTAAGGGTCTTATTAAACGGTTTATAATGTTACAAGCAGATGTTGTTCTGGCACAATCCTTTATCCTTAGTGTGTAATGAGAAACAATAAAACTGAACTTTTACGTTCCCTCTAAGGCAAGCCTTGTAAAATTTGGACAGTCGGGCACGCCGAGTGTGAGGATCCGAAAATCTAAAACTTTTCCAACCAGCCTTGAAACGGTTATATTGTGGGAGGAGAAAATACAACAATTAAAGGTCTAGTTAACTGCTGAGTTCTTTGAATATCTTGAGGTCCTGTTCCAGCATGGAGCCTGCGTCTGTCTACAATACAAACACCATAATCATTAATAACTAGTTACTGACAGACTTCTAATGGGATGAGCCATTTCATCCAATGTGAACTTTTGTAACACCACTCTCCGCCAGTCAGCTTTGTGTTGAGGTGTTGAGTTTGCATCAACCATGGAATCCCCTTCAACACATCAGCGGGACAGAGCCAGGATCCCTCCGCGCAGGACTCACAGAGATTGGTCACAGAAAAACCTTGAATTTTTCTTTTCAATTCTCTTCTAAGTATGAAGGTGGTTCACTCCGCGCAGAGTTGCCCGAGAAGGATTACAGAGGAACCTACGAACGAAGGTTTACTCAAAAACTAGAATAAAAGTTAACACTGATACTGCGAGCAATTTGTGTGAAAACGAGATGTCAACGTTTTGCAGTCTACCCTCCCCCAATACCAGTTATACAGACATCTGCATCCCTGGCGCACTGGGGACAGGATACCAGCTGTGTCACGGAAAAGGCAGATCACTTTTATGAAAATGGCCCCAGTGGTTCGGTTGTATTGCCTCAACCACCATTGCTTGCAGAGAAAGGAATAGCAGGTGATAGATGGTCACCCTCTCACCTCACTTTAACCTCGTCCACTTCCACCAGTGGTAACTTATTACTATAATTGCGCACCTCCACAGGAAAACTGTGTTGCTGCTTCTATATCCCACAGTGCACCACGGGCTGTAGTGACCATTAGGTTATCCAATCTGTGATATCTAGGAATATTTCCTTTGTCACAGGCAGTATGGAAAAGGAATTGTTTTTGCATCAATTTCTGATCAGTGTTATCTTTGCCAGGTTTCTGGCACTGAGCGTTTTTCAGCATTCAAGGCCATGCGTCATGCTACGGTGGGGTCCTGCAATCACCTTTACGGTGCTTTCCTATTACTGCAATTTCATCAACTCCTCACCTTCATGCCAACAGGGCTGCCCATGTAGGTGATGGCGAGGCCAGCATCATCCTGCCGGCGCCAGGTTAGTGACTTGTAAGGGATTCTCTCCTGACCCTGCGTGTCTCGTAGCCTGTGAGATTCACGCGGCTCTGTGCAGCCTGTATGTCAGTGCGGGTCTAGGCCTGGTCTCCAGCCAGTCTGGGAACACTAGACACCCCTGTGAGTGGTTCGAATCACTCTCCCTTACGGTTCTAGACACTGGACTTAGATGCGAGAGCAGTAATGGAGATAAAACTCATGTAGACTTGGTTTGAACGGTACGAAATGGAAAATCTTTATTGCATGATACTTAAAATTATGAAATACATGTCATATGCACAGATTAATGACAGTACAATCTTACAAACAGTTATAATCACTCTTAGGGAAACGAGGAACGACCAGCACAACGTAAATAGGGCACACATTACAAATATCCTTAATCTTTAACCCTCCCCTATCAATGTCTATCCTAAACTAGCTTCGTAGGATCCCGAGACTCATGCTCACCACTCGTAATAACTCGGAGAAATCCCGAATAGCTGATCGGATGTTTTTCACCGCAGCACCCACGTGTTGGTCAGGAGATCTCCTGGTCCCACTTGTTTACTGCTTCTGCTGCTCGGTCAGTCGGCTGGACCGTCCGCTGTAGTGAAGACCTCTGTTGGTTGGATACAAGGTATGGTGGAGCACCGTTGTCAATATCGCTGATACGATGTGTTTGCACAGTCCAGTTATCATCGATGCAATATGTCTTGTTAAAGAAGAAAACTTCCTGTCGAGAAGACTTGGCTGATCGACCTACAGGCGCGGTCGGGATCTACTGACCGTGGCGATGGATAAGGTCTTCTTCTCTTCTCCTCTCATCTCATCTCATCTCATCTCATCCCGGGCCTTCGGTTCCGCTGCCAGCTACCAACATAGGTCTTTGCAACAGTCTTTTACACAGGAGCAGCCACGATGATAACAGCAACAAGCGGCAAGAGTCAAGAACACGAGGCAAGAGCAAGAGCAAGAGGCCAGAGAGCGAATGGACGGTTTGGGGCCTGCAATTATAGTGCACAGTTCTTCCGTTTCCCGCCCAACTACAATGTCCATTCTTTTGTTTACGGTTTGGCGCCCAAAAATGTCCTGTATGGGTGATCTCTGTCCTTAATGGGTTTCGGGGCTACTCCTGAATGTTTGAGTACCTGCTAATATTTCTCCCATTGTTAAATCGGTCGGTGTTCCCCCTGGAGGGGTTTGGGGCTTCCAAGTGTCCTGTATAACTACCTGCTAACGGCTCTCTCATCGTAGAGCCGTTGGGAGTTTACATATTAATGTCCTTTGGATGGGCCCTTGATGGCTTTCCTTTGTACCTGGGAGACCGATTCCAGTATCGATGTTTATACTGTAAACCCATAATGTCCTGTGTATTGTCTTCACTGTGCTGAATCGTTATCGATCCTGCAAAAAAATGTTTATTGGAACGCCATCTTGTCTGCCTGTTGAAAAGTCTAGAATGTTCTGTCACGAGGTGCGGCGGCCATTTTACAGGCTGCTTGTGTCCAATTTAAACCTGACAGCATTCCGCTGAAATAAAAGCTGTTTTGAACGAAACTTTGTGTTTTCTCCTTATTAAAATGAAATCGCGATAATTGCGAATTCTACAGTCCCTCCTGTTGATGCGAATAACTCCGCTTATCGTATCAAAAATCTCAGTGGTGAGCAATCTTATCTCGATTTCACTCCGAATCCAGTAAATTAATCCCATAAATTTTAACTTCACTAGGGTCTCTGTGTCGTCCTCATTTCCCAAGAAAAATCACACTTTATATCACCATAGGCATCATTTGCCCTTAAACTTACACCACTTGTTTTCCTTCCCGGCGTAACCAGGCCGATACTTCACGCATCACCTGTATATTTGTCTTTTATTCAAGGGAAGGAAAAACAAAACCCAAAAACCAAACAATCAACACCATCACCAAAATAAACAAATCCCAACTCTTAAACATATCGAGTTTCCAACGTATTTACAATGAGTACAAACTTCCGCGGCGCACGTGGCGAGCGGGAGTGACGCCATTTTCCCATTACACTGCGCTCTCATCGTGCACGCGCACGTAACGTTCTCGCCACTCTCCCGTGTTCTCATGCTTGGTGAGGCGCTTGTCTCTTTTACAATGTATGAACAAAAGGTATACTACAATAAACACTTGACAGACGACTAAAATGTGGGAGGCTATTCTGACCCATGAGGGCACTTCAATATTCGTGAACAGATTCCACCACGGTGGAACCACTATGTCTAAATAGACTTCCTCTAAACCTAGCCTTAAAACTCCCATCATTTTGTCGTTATCTGTTAAAAACACTACAAACTTAACCTTATTAAAACTTAAAACTTAACCTTGAACTATAAACTTAAAACTTAACCTTAAACTAATACTTTACAATGCCGCCCGTTCTCAGGGCGGCCCCTTTAAATCCTGAGAAGGCTGCTGCGAGCTCTTCCCGACGGTGGGAGGGCACTGACCCTTTCCTCTGATCTGCCGCAGCCTGTTACTGCTTCGATGTGGCCTGTCTCTACCCGGGTTATCTTAACCTGAAACTTACGCCCTGGGGCAGCCTGTGGACCTGACCACATCTTCCTGGGCTGGGGTACTCTGCTTGACCTACGGGGAATTGCTATGGGCGGGGGCTCCGTGACGGACGGACCGGGTCCCGAGACCTTCAACGGGATGACCTGGGGTTCCATCACAGGCGCCAGCCCCGCCTCCGCTGACTCCGCCTCCCTAACCTCGGGGCTGGCAGTTCGGGGCCCCGCCCTGCTCGGCCCAGCAGGCGGCCCTTCACTCGTGAACTCTGCCTCCCCTGAGGACTGGACGTTCAAAGCGGGCGGCCACACCTCTGGGAACCACATAGCGGCTGGCCCGGCCTCCTCTAGCTCCTTCCTCCTGTTGTCGGGACCTGCAGCTTGTGTGTCCACCCCGTATGGATCTCTACCTAGCGGCCCCAATCCTCCCAGACCGTTCCTCAGGAACCACCCGTCATCATCACTATGCTCATCTGCACTATCCTCATCTGACCAGGGTACCCTGGGGTCCTCGTCATCTAACCCCCAACTCCAGAAAAACGCTGCATGGTCGTCCGGGATGTCCCTTCCCCTGATGCAAGCTGCTACGCCTGCCTGTGTGCCTTGTGGTCCTACCTGGGGCTGTGCTTCCCCACTCGCAGGTCTGGCCCCTCCCTTAAGACAGGCCACCGCCCCTGCTTGTTTCTGTGAAATCTCACCTGCTGGAGGCTGCAGATTTCTATCCTGTTTTAAATCCTCATACTCCCTGCTCTTGGCTACCCTGTAGGCTGCTTTTATCTCACTAAGCTGCGCTTCTAGCCTGAGCACGTCTAACTTTCCCATTGATCGGGCGTTCTCCTCCCGCAGGGTCTGCTCTCTAAGCTGCCCTTCCAGCCCATCTATTTTCCCTATTAAGCGGGCGTTCTCCTCCCGCAAGGCCTGCTCTTTTAACCTGGCCTCCTCACCGCAGACCCCCTCCTGTGCGTGTCTTTTAAAAGGACACAGGTAGGCAGGCTGCGTGGGCTCTAGTCATTGGGTACTATTAGACGGTCCTGCGGCACCTACGGGGCCGGTTGCGACCGCCACCTGTCCACGCGCATTCAAAACCATCTTGCGCATGGCTCCTAACACTGCTTCGAGGTCGTCGGGAGAGGTGGGTGCCTTTGCTTCCTTAGCCGGGACAGGCGCCTGGGTTCGGACCGCGGGATTTTTATCCTTGGAATCCTTCCAAGGGTTCCTGCAGTGCTTGCGCCAGTGCCCTGTCTTCCCACACCCGTAACAGGCATTACTTGCCTGTGGGGCGCGATTACCCTCCTGATGCCACTCTCTCTGAGCCGGGGCTGCGGGTCGTACCTCATGTACTCTTCCCTTAAAGGGACGTGTCGTCATACCCCTTATGTTACGGTAACCCAACGTAAGTCGATTCAAGACCGACTCTTCCGTAAGGTTGAGGTCATTGGGATCGAACCAGGCTTTTGCCTGCTCTCTAACGGCTGGTAAACTGTTGGCTATTATGCACCTAAGCCAATGAATTAAAGCGGCGCCTTCCACATCTTCGCGTTCGGGCGCACCTAGACAGCTGCGCTCATATACTGGCCACAGCCTGTCGGCAAAAACCTTCGGGGGTTCTCCCTCCATCTGCACTGTCTGTCCCACTCTAGCAAACGGACCTCCGTCGTTCGCTCCCACTACTTCTAGGACCTCATTTTTCAATTCCTCATAACTTTTATTACCCCTCTTGCTATCGCCTGAGAGACACTGAAGGACCGAGCTATCTAACGAGAACAGCAGCATTTTTGCTGTCTCCCCATCATCGCAGCCGTTGATGGCTGCGGCTTGCTCAACTTCCCTAAAATGTACGGAAGGGTCATCTATCTCGGTCAGCTTCCTTACGTGGTTTATCATGGCCCTCAGCTGATGTGAACTGTGAGGCAACACCAGCTGTCCGAGGAGATCCCCCGGTTCTTCCCCACCGTTTCTGCTTGGGCCCCTTTTAATACCCGTTACTGGATACAACGATCCCTTTTCTACCTCCTTTTCAACGGGCTCTTTTGCTTCTTCCGTTGCTTCCTCCCTAACCCAGGTTTCTGAATAGCTGGGTGGCGCGGAGGGCGCAGTGGCTACTACTTCTTCTGCTTTACTTGGTGGGGAATTTCTAAATCTCTCATTTACTAGCGGCTGGCGTGCCGACGGATTAATAAGGCACACCATGCCGTTCGCATTATTCACGGCCTTTTTGAGGCTCTCTATCTCTTTTTCGCAGGCGCTATGGTCGGCTCCCTGAAACTTATCCTCAAGGGCCAACTTATACGCCGACCTAACCCCCATTAAGCTCTCTTCTTGAGTTCTTATCTGGGCAGCTTGACGGTTACATCTTTCCTTCATCCTACTCTCGTTTAATTTTGCTTCAGTGATCTGGCACTCGAGATACTCTACCCTTGTTTTAAGGTAACTGGAGACTTCCTGGCTTTCCTGGCGTAACTCATGTAAACTCTTAATGAGCGCCTCCCCTCCAGAAACCTTCTCCTCCATTTCCTCCTCTAACTGCTTGATTCGAGCGGTTAGCGCTGTGTTGGTCTGGTTTGAAATCTGAACCTGCCTTTTGTAGCACATAAGCCAGACTGCTTTCTCAACTGCCTTTTTATGCTCCTTACTATCAGTCCACCTTTCAGCTGCCTCTAGTGGGCTCTTATCCGCTAACAATTCGCTTATCCACTTTTTCGTTAGATTAACCTTTCCAAATACGTAATCCGCTATCTTTTCCTGCATCACATTTCGTACAGTCATTCCAAAATCTAACACACTACCCTCTCGCTGCCAGTGTCCTGCCGCGGTCGCCATTTTCTGTAAGGGATTCTCTCCTGACCCTGCGTGTCTCGTAGCCTGTGAGATTCACGCGGCTCTGTGCAGCCTGTATGTCAGTGCGGGTCTAGGCCTGGTCTCCAGCCAGTCTGGGAACACTAGACACCCCTGTGAGTGGTTCGAATCACTCTCCCTTACGGTTCTAGACACTGGACTTAGATGCGAGAGCAGTAATGGAGATAAAACTCATGTAGACTTGGTTTGAACGGTACGAAATGGAAAATCTTTATTGCATGATACTTAAAATTATGAAATACATGTCATATGCACAGATTAATGACAGTACAATCTTACAAACAGTTATAATCACTCTTAGGGAAACGAGGAACGACCAGCACAACGTAAATAGGGCACACATTACAAATATCCTTAATCTTTAAACCCTCCCCTATCAATGTCTATCCTAAACTAGCTTCGTAGGATCCCGAGACTCATGCTCACCACTCGTAATAACTCGGAGAAATCCCGAATAGCTGATCGGATGTTTTTCACCGCAGCACCCACGTGTTGGTCAGGAGATCTCCTGGTCCCACTTGTTTACTGCTTCTGCTGCTCGGTCAGTCGGCTGGACCGTCCGCTGTAGTGAAGACCTCTGTTGGTTGGATACAAGGTATGGTGGAGCACCGTTGTCAATATCGCTGATACGATGTGTTTGCACAGTCCAGTTATCATCGATGCAATATGTCTTGTTAAAGAAGAAAACTTCCTGTCGAGAAGACTTGGCTGATCGACCTACAGGCGCGGTCGGGATCTACTGACCGTGGCGATGGATAAGGTCTTCTTCTCTTCTCCTCTCATCTCATCTCATCTCATCTCATCCCGGGCCTTCGGTTCCGCTGCCAGCTACCAACATAGGTCTTTGCAACAGTCTTTTACACAGGAGCAGCCACGATGATAACAGCAACAAGCGGCAAGAGTCAAGAACACGAGGCAAGAGCAAGAGCAAGAGGCCAGAGAGCGAATGGACGGTTTGGGGCCTGCAATTATAGTGCACAGTTCTTCCGTTTCCCGCCCAACTACAATGTCCATTCTTTTGTTTACGGTTTGGCGCCCAAAAATGTCCTGTATGGGTGATCTCTGTCCTTAATGGGTTTCGGGGCTACTCCTGAATGTTTGAGTACCTGCTAATATTTCTCCCATTGTTAAATCGGTCGGTGTTCCCCCTGGAGGGGTTTGGGGCTTCCAAGTGTCCTGTATAACTACCTGCTAACGGCTCTCTCATCGTAGAGCCGTTGGGAGTTTACATATTAATGTCCTTTGGATGGGCCCTTGATGGCTTTCCTTTGTACCTGGGAGACCGATTCCAGTATCGATGTTTATACTGTAAACCCATAATGTCCTGTGTATTGTCTTCACTGTGCTGAATCGTTATCGATCCTGCAAAAAAATGTTTATTGGAACGCCATCTTGTCTGCCTGTTGAAAAGTCTAGAATGTTCTGTCACGAGGTGCGGCGGCCATTTTACAGGCTGCTTGTGTCCAATTTAAACCTGACAGCATTCCGCTGAAATAAAAGCTGTTTTGAACGAAACTTTGTGTTTTCTCCTTATTAAAATGAAATCGCGATAATTGCGAATTCTACAGACTGAACAAGTGCTGTCATCCTTTGCATTGTCCTGTTTATTGATCTGCTGGATCAAGCCCTGTAGAATTCTATCAGATCCTCAGTGACGTGTAGCGTCAGTGCTGACTGCTGTACAGCTTGGCTCTGTGTCAGTGTCTGCGGGGGTATGATTCACACATGACTCCGGCAGTTGGTAGCGGCAGTCACAGATTGCCAGAAGCTGTGGAGAAAGAGCAAAGACTGGTGAGCAATCACTTTAGGTTATTGGTCTCCTTCTACACGCACAATGAAGTGCTGACAACATTCCTTTTTGTAGAAGTATTTAACGTTTCTGACAATACCAGCATCTAACATCTATACGTATGCTGTGGCATTTGGTGGCAATTCGTCAAGCTGTCAAGGTTTGAAGTGGCTGATTGCGTTGTCCAAAAGCAAGACAATGCGTCGCTGCTGAAGACACATGGAGCAACGAAAATCCTGTAGCCAGGAGTCTGCTGAAGACATCTACGCCTTTTCACTTTCCTTTTGTCTAGTGTACATTTCTGGATCAAATTTCCCAATGAAACACCAGAGGCATTCTTGCCTTGCTCCTGACAACTGACTTTCTCCTGCCAGGGCTGTCATTTTTTAACTCACAATTGGTTTTGATGTTAAAACAGCATTGCAGCCCATAAAGTAGAAAAGGCCAATGTCATCCTGGCAGTAGATGTCAGGTAGGGCAAGATACCTGCAGCTGAGTGTGGTCAGAGATAACAGCAGTCGGCTTGGTACTCACAGTTTCACCATGTAATAACAACAACACAACAATAACAATTTATTCAGTGCCTTTAATATATAAAGACACTTAAGGTACTTCACAGGAGTGTAAGAAAATAAATGGATGCCAAGTCAAAGAAGGAGATTTTGGGAGTGGTGACCAAAAGCTTGATCAAAGAGGTGGGTTTTCAGGAGAGTCTTAAAGGGGGAGATGGTGATGGAGAGGCCGAGGGTGGGGCCTAAACTGGATTAATCTGTGGTAGATGCTAACTACTTCTACACGTTTCTTCAGATATCACTGCAAGTCACTGGGTCTGGCCACAGACTAAATGCAGACTGCATATACTTTCACATCTTTGTACGGAGCAGTGAGGTGTTCAGCTTCCAGATGCACAGCTCACATTTCTGCTCATTGAAGATTTTGCAGTGAGCACTCTTCATATGCACTGAGGTCACCATATCTGCCAATACCTGAAATCTGAAAAGCTGGCCAAAATTCTCAGCTTAAGTGCTATGTTTAGACAAACGGGAACAGGATCTGAAAATAGCATATTTCATATCGCATCAGGCTCATGTGCAGAGCACAAGTAGAAACAAGACATGCAGGAAGGTGCGAGACAGCTAGCTGAAAATCGTGCATGCTAAGTGGCAGCAAATCTGTTTAACAAGCAGTTATTTCACTAAAATGAGTAGAGAATAATGGGGATTTTCAAATTCAAAGCACAACGTTTTTGGATAATTCAGTGTATTTATAATGGAATCTGTTTAGTTTTCAGGAAAAATTGTTCAGATCCCCAGACATTCAGCTTAATGAATTACAGATAAACTAAGTCTGAAATGCTTTTATAGTCCTTTTCTCACAGAAGTGGGATAGTTTTGGTTTACAGCTTGACATGTCGGTAATGGGATCCATCCAGGCTCAGTGGAATGTTAAGCTCTCAATATATGTTTGTATAGGTCACTGTTCACACTGGGAAGCTCCATGGAGATGAGAAAGGGAGAGAGTTCAAGCTTAGATTATACGAGGAAGAAGACAGCCGAGAACAACACTGGGAACCTGAGAAAGAGCAAATGGGAGAAAGGGGAAAAGGAAAAATGAGCTGTTTTGATATTAGTTTTGTGCTGTGTTAGTGCTGCTGGCTGCTGCCATCTCCTGTTGGAACTAGTTAATTCAGTCTAGGGCAGGAATTGGGCGTGGGTATTTATTGTACTTGTGGCTCAGTTACACGCTGCCTTTATCAGCTAAGCTATCAGAGAGTTGCTATTTTCTTAACACTGCTCCCAAACGCTTAAGGCCTGAAATCCCAACACGTCTGTTCCACCGGCAGACATGCGGTGAAGCAAAACTCCCATCCGTCCATGGCGGGTGACGCAGGCCTCATCCCAAATTGTGGGGACAGGGTCATTTAAATGTTCAAGAATGGCAGCCTGCACCCATAAAGGAGCATTAGTGGTGCCCACCTCGACTGACCTGAGGAAAGTCAGTGTGGCACCATGCCACCTTGATGGATCAAAGGAGGACCAGGAAGGGCCAAAGTGATAAGCAGGAAATTAGAAAAATGCTTCCAAGGGAGCAAATGGCCATGTTTACCAATGCTATCGATCCCTCTGGGATTGATTACTTTTGCCGACACGACTTTTTCTCAGCTGTGCTCCGTTGGGCCTGACAGAGGTGTAATTGGCAGAATTCCTTAAGAAGCTGGGAGAGGAAGGCAGAATACTCACCTGCTCTACCCCGAACGGAATTTGTGCCGGAACTTAAATGGAGCAAATTCCTGCTCCCTGCAGGAGACCCGCCTGCCCTCTGTAATAGAGCCACCTGGTGGACTACTGATGTATATAATAAAGCCATGTGCAGTACAGTTCTTACCGGAAGCCATGTTGTGCTGTTGTATATATATGCTGTGTCTCAAGATATCACAGAATTGGCGATGAGGATGCGATTGCGGATTCCTTAGCTGATATTTTTGTTGGAGGATAATCCTGCCAACCAACGGAGGGACTGTTAGAGGTTCTTCGTTTTGCAGAAAAACTTAAGAATCCAAGGTAAATTTCGAGCACACGTGGTTGAACTTTCGACGTTGCCAGAGTCCAGATGACCATGACTATGGGGATAATAGGGCACTTGGGTGAGTTCTATGATGACTGAGAGAATTTCGGAGCCTATGGGGAGCGGCTAGAAATGTTTTTCACAGCGAACAGTATCGTCGAAGTCTCCGATGATGTAAATCATAACCAGGCGGTTTTAGAAATGAAACAGGTTATTTTTTTGACTGAAGGAGGCCCCGAGGTGTATGAAACCCTGAAAAATGTGCTTCTTCCCGCCGAAGGACACGCCACTGAAGGAGATCCTAACCAAGTTAGAACAGCACTGCAGTCCTGAGCCCCTGGAAATTGCTGAAAGTTATTATTTTGGAACACGCGATCAATTAAATGAGGAGGGTATCAGTGAGTACATTGTAGCTTTAAAAAAGCTGTCCATTCACTGTCATTTCAGAAACTTTCAGGACCGAGCTTTGCGTGACCGCTTTGTTTGTGGGTTGAAAAAAGAACGTATCAGAAGTAAATTGATGACAACCCGTAACCCGACTTTTGACTTAGCTTGTCAGACAGCTGTCGATGGATATGGTCGACCGACACTCCCGAGAGTTCCGTGCCATTTACAGTCGTCAGACAACCGAGGTGAATCGGCTGCAGGCTAAAAGTAAAAGGCATCTTGTGAAGGCGTGCCGACAGAAGAGTAAACCGACTGGCAATGCTAGAAGTAGAAATCGCCAGACACTACATACCGTTGAAGAGAAGCAGCAGGGCGAGGAGTTTCTGGAGATTCACGTCATCAGGAGCATGATGATATCTAACAGCGATTTGCAAGGTATTGTCATCCAAGTAGATGTCGCAGGAACCAGGATACCCATGGAAATCGACACTGGTGCATCCGTGAGCGTAGTACCGGAATCACTATATCGCAACAAGTTGCGTGATTATCGACTAGAGAAATCGAAGGTAGAGCTGCGAGGCTACTCAGGAGAGCAAATCCCTGCAGTAGGAAGTGTCACCATACCAGTGAAATACAAGGATCAGTGTCAGAGCTTGCTTCTCAGAGCAGTGGCAGGAGACAAGCCTGCCTTGATAGGTAGAAATTGGTTGGGATCACGGAAGCTGGATTGGAATGAGATTTTTCATGTGGAAGCGAAATTTGCATTGAAAGATGATGTCATCAAGCAGTATCCGAAGGTGTTCAGTGAAACGGGCAGTCCGATCCCAGACTTCAAGGCGAGTGTCAGAGTGCAGAAGGACGCAAGACCAGTTTACTGCAAGCCACGTCCCGTACCATACGCACTCAAGGAGAAAGTTGAGCAAGAACTCAAAAGACTAGAAACTGAGAACATTATCTCTAAGGTAGATCTGAGTAATTGGGCTACACCCATTGTGGTTGTACCTAAGTCAGATGGTAAGGTAAGATTGTGTGGTGATTATAAGGTAACCGTAAACCAGGTTCTAGAGTGTAATCTACCCAATACGTTGCCAAATGTGGAAGATTTGTTCACAACGCTGACAGGTGGCCAGATCTTTTCGAAGTTTGATCTAACAAATGCCTACCTACAACTTGAATTAGATGAAGAGTCCAAGTCATGCTTGACTATAAATACTCACCGAGGCCTATATCAGTTCAATAGGCTACCATTTGGAGTGTCTTCTGTCCCCGACATATTCCAGGGGGTGATGAACCAAATTTTGCAAGGGATTGAAGGGGTAGTATGTTATTTGGATGACAGACTCATTTCAGCACCAAACAGGCAAATCCATGATGAGGTGTTGAATGAAGTGCTCAAACGGCTAGAGAAGCACAGAGTACGAGTGACAGCTCACAAGTGTGAGTTGTTTCAAAACTCAGTGGAGTATTTAGGGCACAGAGTAGACAAAGATGGTTTACATCCAACCAAGGGAAAGCTGGATGCAATCAGAAATGCACCCACTCCCAAGAATGTCTCTCAACTTCGATCATTTTTGGGTCTTTTAAATTATTACGGAAAGTTCGTCCCAAACTTGGCTACATTGTTACATCCACTGAATGAGCTGTTGAGAAAACAGGTCCCTTGGAAGTGGTCAAAAGAATGTGACACAGCATTCAAAGAGTGTAAAAGCCAGTTAGTAGAGAGTATCACGTTAGTTCACTATGATGTATCTAAGGAGATCAAGCTAGCGTGTGACACCTCTCCGTACAGAGTTGGGGCAGTGATCTCTCATGTACTAGATAGTGGGGAGGAGAGACCAATTGCTTTTGCTTCACGCACTCTCAGTGCCAGTGAGCGGAATTATGCACAGATCGAAAGGGAAGCTTTGTCATTGATTTTTGGGGTCAAGAAGTTTAACAAATACTTGTTTGGTCGTAAGTTTACCATAGTTACTGACCATAAGCCCCAGACAGCAATCGTCCATCCAAAGTCCCCAGTTCCAACTTTAGTTGCAGCCTGAATGCAGAGATGGGCTTTGATTTTGTCAGCATATACGTATGACATTGAGTACAGACGATCAGCTGATCACAGTAATGCTGATGCTATGTCCAGGTTGCCATCCTCATCACAAGTTACACCCAATAGGGAGGAAGTGTTCTATTTCTCATACATTGATGAGCTGCCAGTCACAGCTGAAGAGATTGGTAGGGCAACCAAACGTGACCCAATTAAATCAAAGGTGTATGATTACATAGCAAATGGATGGCCAAACCAGGTATCAGAGGAAGATAACCATCCATACTTCGTTCGTAGGAATGAATTGTCAGTGGATAAAGATTGTATCATGTGGGGAGCAAGTGTGGTTATCCCAAATAGGTTCAGGTCTAAATTGTTAGGAGATTTTCATGACCAGCACCTGGGAATGTGCTTGACCAAGAGCTTTGCACGCAGTTACTTATGGTGGCCAGGTTTAGATAAAGAGTTAGAGTACATAGTCAGTCAGTGTACAACATGTCAATCGGTGAGCAAGAAACCACCATCAGTACCATTTCTGCCGTGACACCACAGACTTAGAACATAGAACATAGAACAGTACAGCACAGTACAGGCCCTTCGGCCCTCGATGTTGTGCCGAGCATTGTCCGAGACCAAGATCAAGCTATCACACTCCCTATCACTCTGGTGTGCTCCATGTGCTTATCCAATAACCGCTTGAAAGTTCCTAAAGTGTCCGACTCCACTATCACAGCAGGCAGTCCATTCCACACCCCAACCACTCTCTGAGTAAAGAATCTACCTCGGACATCCCTTCTATATCTCCCCCCATGCACCTTCTAGTTATGCCCCCTTGTAACAGCTGCCTCTACCCGAGGAAATAGTCTCTGAACATCCACTCTATCTATCCCCCTCATCATCTTATAAACCTCCATTAAGTCGCCTCTCATCCTCCTCCGCTCTAAAGAGAAAAGCCCCAACTCCCTCAATCTTTCCTCATAAGACCTCCCCCCCAAACCAGGCAGCATCCTGGTAAATCTCCTTTGCACTCTTTCCAATGCTTCTACGTCCTTCCTATAGTGAGGTGACCAGAACTGCACACAATATTCCAAATGTGGTCTCACCAAGGTCCTGTACAGTTGCAGCATAACCTCACGGTTCTTAAACTCAAACCCTCTGTTACAGAAACTCAGCGCCCACGGACCAGTTGAACCAGGAACACTCCTCGCCACGATGGACGTATCGGCACTCTACACCAGTATCCCCCACGATGACAGCATCGCTGCGACAGCCTCAGTACTCAACACCAACAACAGCTAATCTCCAGACGCCATCCTACAACTCATCCGCTTCATCCTTGACCACAATGTCTTCACCTTCGACAACCATTTTTTTACCCAAACACACGGAACAGCCATGGGGACCAAATTCGCACCCCAATACGCCAACATCTTCATACACAAGTTCGAGCAAGACTTCTTCGCTGCACAGGACCTCCAACCAACGCTGTACACCAGATACATCGACGACATTTTCTTCCTTTGGACCCATGGCGAAGGATCACTGAAAAGACTACACGATAACATAAACAAGTTCCATCCCACCATCAAACTCACCATGGACTACTCCTCAGAATCGGTTTCATTCCTGGACACACGAATCTCCATCAAAGACGGACACCTCAGCACTTCACTCTACCGCAAGCCCACGGACAACCTCACGATACTCCACTTCTCCAGCTTCCACCCTAACCACGTTAAAGAAGCCATCCCCTATGGACAAGCCCTGCGAATACACAGGATCTGCTCAGACGAGGAGGAACGCGATGGACACCTACGGACGCTGAAAAATGCCCTCGTAAGAACGGGATATGACGCTCGACTCATCGATCGACAGTTCCGATGGGCCACAGCGAAAAATCGCATAGACCTCCTCAGAAGGCAAACACGGGACACAACCAACAGGGTACCCTACATCGTCCAGTACTTCCCCGGAGCGGAGAAACTACGCCATGTTCTTCGCAGCCTTCAACATGTCATCGATGACGACGAACACCTCGCTAAGGCCATCCCCACGCCTCCACTACTTGCCTTCAAACAGCCGCCTAACCTCAGAAGTACCATCGTTCGCAGCAAATTACCCAGCTTTCAGGATAACAGCGACCACGACACCACACAACCCTGCCACGGCAACCTCTGCAAGACATGCCAGATCATCAACACAGATACCATCATCACACGTGAGGACACTACCCACCAGGTACATGGTACATACTCATGTGACTCGGCCAACGTTGTCTACCTCATACGTTGCAGGAAAGAATGCACCGCGGCATGGTACATCGACGAGACCATGCAGACACTGAGACAACGTATGAATGGACACCGCGCAACAATCACCAGGCAGGAGTGTTCCCTCCCAGTCGGGGAACACTTCAGCAGTCAAGGACATTCAGCCTCGGATCTGCGGGTAAGCGTTCTCCAAGGCGGCCTTAGAAACACACGACAACGCAAAATCATCGAGCAGAAACTGATAGCCAAGTTCCGCACTCATGAGGACGGCCTCAACCGGGATCTTGGGTTTATGTCACGATACATGACGTGATCCAGACTCGAGTTGTCGTTGGCTTGTTCACAGATGTGATTCCCAGTAAAAAAGTAAAAATTTTAAAGTTTATCGTTTTACATACCGACTGCAGCTTTTGACACATTAGACCCCCTGTAACTCCACCTCATTGTCTCAGTTGTATCTTGCTATGTCTTTGATGTGGTACCTTCCTGGCTGACCTGATTGCCTTTTGTCACACCTCGGCAGATAAACAGTCAGGATGATTAAATTTAGTCATCTGCCATTGTAAGTTACACATGCATTGTTCTCTATCTATATATGCTTTGTCGATTCTGTATTTCTTTACTTCACCTGAGGAAGGGGCCACGTAAGCTCCGAAAGCTTGTGATTTCAAATAAAACTGTTGGACTATAACCTGGTGTTGTGCGACTTCTCATTTTAGTACCATTACAGACATGGAAATGGCCTCCCAGAGTGTGGCAAAGGTTACATGTAGATTTTGCTGAGCTAGAAGGACAGCAATTGTTCATAGTGATAGATAGTCACTCGAAGTGGTTAGAGGTGTTTCCGATGCGGATAATAACAACAAGCAAAACACTAGACAATTTGCGAAGATTGTTTTCTTCATACGGCCTCCCAGAAGAAATTGTGCCTGATAATGGGCCGCAAATTTGTTCAGAAGAGTTTACACAGTTCATGAGCAGAAACGGTGTGAAACATACCAAAGTTCCACCGTACCACCCTGCTTCAAATGGTGCAGCAGAGCGCACAGTACAAATTATCAAACGTGCCCTCATCAAGCAAATGTTGAATCCAAATCCAAAGAAACATCAGTTGTCGTTGGACCACAAACTGGCAAATTTTCTGATTACCTATCAGAATACTCCTCATACCACTACTGGTAGAAAACCAGCAGTGTTGTTTCTCAAACGACAGCCACAAACCAGGTTCTCGTTGTTAAAGCCAAACTTGGCACAGTCCGTAGAGGAGAAACAATCAAGGCAGAAAGAGAGTCATGATAAAGGTAGAGTTAGAGAGAGAAGTGTGAAGTTGAACCGGAAGGTTAGAGCGAAGAACCATCACCATAAATGGTTAAAGTGGTTACCAGGAAGAGTAGTGAAGATATGAGGCCCTCGCACATATTTGGTCAAGATGTTTGATCATGGAAAGGTTAGGTTTGTTCACATTGATCATACCTTACCTACAGATGTGGAAGGAGTTGAAAGTTGGGATGATTCAATTTATTCTGATGAGTCAGATAATCTTGTTATAAGTAGAGTACCAGCAGCAAATCCTACATCAGACGTACCAGAAACAAGTCCAAGACAAAGTCAGAATTTAAGTCTGAGCCCGAGTCAGGCAGACAAACAGTCTGGAAGTGTAGAGTCCAAACGTAGATCAAGGTCAGCCCTTGGAGAAAATTCTCTGCAGGCTCAACCTAGAATGAGTCAAAGTCCTACAACAAGCTCTGAAAGTTCTGTTTAAGAAAGAAGGTATCCTCTTCGAAACAGAAAACCAGTGGTTAAGTTTAATCTGTAAATATAGAAAATAAGTTCATATCTTTTGATCGTGTTACAGAATTCTATAGTAGAATTTGGAAACATAAAAGGGGTTCCATTTGAGAAATGTATACCAAGAGTTGTGTATACCATGCAAGTCATGTACAATGATTAACTTCTTCAATAAGGAGGGAGAAGTATAATAGAGCCACCTGGTGGACTACTGATGTATATAATAATAAAGCCATATGCAGTACAGTTCTTACTGGAAGCCAGGTTGTGCGGTTGTACAGATAGGCTGTGTCTCAAGTTATCACACCCTCCAACCTCCCCACCCACTAAAATTCCCATCCCGTATCGTGAGAGTGATTCCAAACAGCTCTGTTTTGCAGACATGGTGTGGAATTGCCAGAACAATTTGCTGGCTTTAAGGTAACTGCCAGCTGGCATCGCCAAGCTGTTTCACTTAGTTTCTCCTTTTTACTCTTCAACATAAAGAGAATGGAACTTAAAAGGAGAGTATTGCATTATACATTGTTGCTTATATTCACTAATGTTTCCGTAACTGAAGTATAACTTTGAGTTCTGTCATAAATCCATCTAACACCCCTCAGCACTTTCACATTCTGACTTCACACACTGTTATTTTACATACAGGTTTGCAGACAGATACATGTTCATGTTTTACCAATGTTTTGCATTCTGCTTTAATGGAAATAATTTTAGAAACACTTTAAATGGACAATCAAAACTACAGAAGTCTTGTCCTGAGGAAACTACATTGAACATGTCATGGAGTGTGCGTACAAATATAGTGAGGATACGCATGTGGATTTCTGATTGACTCTCCCATACCTCCAGCATGGAGACAGATTAGCCAGCCCTGAAGTTTCAGCACTGCCTAATACAAAATGAAAGGCAGGAATCGGCATGAAACCAATATAGGAGACATACAAAGAGCTAAATCCCACTAAAGCTTTTGGTCTCTCAGCACAACACACATAACATTCTTTTTTTCCTTGTAAAATGTTTTGTATTTTCTCTCCTCCTCTTTACTAAGTCTATCCTGGCCCAAGCACTATTCACAGGTCAAGATGGTGGGGTAGGACATCCATGTCCAGTCCTCTGTGAATGACCATCTGCTACCTGACCAAATGCTAGAGGAAGATTAAGAGCTGCCTGGGCATTTTTCCCCATTGGTTTATCTCCCTCCCTGTGGGGGAAGTTGTTTGACTCAACTCAGCAATTTATCCTCAAACCAAGGCTATAATTTAGAACCCAGCGTTTGGCAGAATCATGAGTTTGAATCCATGCCTTATTGCTCTGTGGTATTTTGAAGCTCTTGCTAGTTATGATATTGTATGTTCGATTACATGTTGCGCACCAGCTTGGTATGCAATAGCAAGCTGGCCCTCCAACATACAACATCATAGCAAGCTGACCCTCCAACATACAACATCATAGCAAGCTGGCCCTCCAACATACAACATCATAGCAAGCTGGCCCTCCAACATACAACATCATAGCAAGCTGGCCCTCCAACATACAACATCATAGCAAGCTGACCCTCCAACATACAACATCATAGCAAGCTGACCCTCCAACATACAACATCATAGCAAGCTGGCCCTCCAACATACAACATCATAGCAAGCTGACCCTCCAACATACAACATCATAGCAAGCTGACCCTCCAACATACAACATCATAGCAAGCTGGCCCTCCAACATACAACATCATAGCAAGCTGGCCCTCCAACATACAACATCATAGCAAGCTGGCACACCAACATACAACATCATAGCAAGCTGGTACCCCCTTGCCCATCATATTGCCATCTTTGAGCAAGGATGATCTGAAGATGTGCAATTCTCAGTGGTCATTATGCAGTTCTGTACTGGATGAGGGTGAGAATATAGAACTCAAACCCAAGTTCGATAAATAAGTCCAGCAGAGTTGTTTCTCAGCTGCTGGCTTCTAACCTTTGCCTCTCAAATTCAAATCAATACTCACCCCTAATTATGCAGTACATTTGGGATTGAAATATCATTGAATTTGTGCGTCTTTAATCCATCTAGTGTGGTATCCAATCCTTCCAATCTGTATAAAATAGGAACAAGCAAATTGGCAATGTATTGATTTGGTTCAGGCTGCAATATAGCTGGACGCCAGTTTGGGTTTTTGATTGCATACCCCAGAAATGAGGACTGGCGGACAGCTAATGTGATTCCTATATTTAGAAAGGGAGATACAACAAGTCCAGGGAACTATAGACCAATTAGCTTAACGTCGGCGGTAGGAAAGATAATGGAATCCTTACTCAAAGATGTAATAGAAAAATATCTAGAAACTGAAAATATAATAAAGAGTAGTCAGCATGGATTTCAAAAGGGAAGGTCATGCTTGATCAAACTTATTGAATATTTTGAAGAAGTAACTGAAAGGTTAGACAAGGGTAATGCAGTAGACATAATATATTTGGATTTTCAAAAGGCCTTCGATAAGGTGCTGCATAGTAGACTCATGACTAAGATCAGAACATGTGGAGTCAGGGTCAAGTGGCAGAATGGATCGAAAGCTGGCTACAAAACATAAAACAGAGACTAGAGGTTAAAGGTTGTTACTGAGACTGGTGGAAGGTGGGAAGTGGTGTTCCACAGGGATCGGTGCTGGGACCACTGTTGTTCACCAGTTACATAAACGATTTGGACTCAGGAATGAGAAGTACAATTTCAAAATTTGCGGACAGCACCAAATTGGGGGTGGAGGGGGGTGGTGGGTGGAGGATATAGAGGCACTGGAGAAAGGAGCAAAAACGATTTACTAGGATAATAGGATAACTGAGAGGTTTTACCTATCAAGAAAAATTGAACAGACTGTGACTCTGTTCTCTGGAAAAGACAAGAGTGAGGGGTGACCTGACAGAGGTCTTTAAGATTATGAAAGGGTTTGATGGGGTAAACATAACGAAGATGTTTCCACTTGCAGGGGGGACCTGAACTAGGGGCCATAAATATAAGATAGTCACTAATAAATCCAATAGGGAATTGAGGAGAAATTTCTTTACCCAGAGAGTGGTGAGAATGTGGAACTCGCTACCACAAGGAGTGGTTGAGGTGACTAGCATAGATGCATTTAAAAGGAAGCTAGATAAACAAATGAGGTAGAAAGGAATATAAGGATATGTTGATGGGGTTACATGAAATGGGGTGGGAGGAGGCTCATGTGGAGCATAAACACTGGCATGGACCTGCTGGGTTGAATGGCCTGTTTCTGTGCTGTAAATACTATGTAATACTATGTGATGTTGTATGTTGGAGGGCCAGCTTGCTATGATGTTGTATGTTGGAGGGCCAGCTTGCTATGATGTTGTATGTTGGTGTGCCAGCTTGCTATGATGTTGTATGTTGGAGGGCCAGCTTGCTATGATGTTGTATGTTGGGGTGTCAGCTTGCTATGATGTTGTATGTTGGAGGGTCAGCTTGCTATGATGTTGTATGTTGGAGGGCCAGCTTGCTATGATGTTGTATGTTGGGGTGCCAGCTTGCTATGATATTGTATGTTGGAGGGTCAGCTTGCTATGATGTTGTATGTTGGAGGGTCAGCTTGCTATGATGTTGTATGTTGGAGGGCCAGCTTGCTATGATGTTGTATGTTGGTGTGCCAGCTTGCTATGATGTTGTATGTTGGAGGGCCAGCTTGCTATGATGTTGTATGTTGGGGTGCCAGCTTGCTATGATGTTGTATGTTGGAGGGCCAGCTTGCTATGATGTTGTATGTTGGAGGGCCAGCTTGCTATGATGTTGTATGTTGGAGGGCCAGCTTGCTATGATGTTGTATGTTGGAGGGCCAGCTTGCTATGATGTTGTATGTTGGAGGGCCAGCTTGCTATGATGTTGTATGTTGGGGTGCCAGCTTGCTATGATGTTGTATGTTGGAGGGCCAGCTTGCTATGATGTTGTATGTTGGTGTGCCAGCTTGCTATGATGTTGTATGTTGGAGGGCCAGCTTGCTATGATGTTGTATGTTGGAGGGCCAGCTTGCTATGATGTTGTATGTTGGCGGGCCAGCTTGCTATGATGTTGTATGTTGGAGGGCCAGCTTGCTATGATGTTGTATGTTGGAGGGCCAGCTTGCTATGATGTTGTATGTTGGAGGGCCAGCTTGCTATGATGTTGTATGTTGGAGGGCCAGCTTGCTATGATGTTGTATGTTGGGGTGCCAGCTTGCTATGATGTTGTATGTTGGTGTGCCAGCTTGCTATGATATTGTATGTTGGAGGGACAGCTTGCTATGATGTTGTATGTTGGAGGGTCAGCTTGCTATGATGTTGTATGTTGGTGTGCCAGCTTGCTATGATATTGTATGTTGGAGGGCCAGCTTGCTATGATGTTGTATGTTGGAGGGCCAGCTTGCTATGATGTTGTATGTTGGAGGGTCAGCTTGCTATGATGTTGTATGTTGGTGTGCCAGCTTGCTATGATGTTGTATGTTGGAGGGTCAGCTTGCTATGGCAGTGTTTCACCTAGGGATCTGTTGCTTGCCGTTTTGTTCAGCATAATTGTGTTTGCCTCTGGAGTAATCTTGAGAGTTAGCTTGAAAAACAGTCAACTTAATGTATAATAGCGACATGATTTGAATAAAGTGAGCAGAAATGGGTCAGTATATGTTAACTACAAGATCCTCAATTTATAAAATGTAAGCGAAATGTAATAAAGAACGATACTACATATGGGAGAAACGCAGCGACCAATGGTTGATTCGTTTTCAGTGGCTCAGTCCTGTGTGGTATATAGACAGAAATCAACACTGCAACATGGGCTCAAGGGATGGATTATAGAAGAAACATTAGTGAGTAATGTGGGTGTCGACAGTTCCATGAAGGGTAGGAACAGGTGGGTTAATAAAAATGAAGGCTTTCTGAGTTATGACGGACCTGCAGAAAGTGAAGATCAACGGTGGGAAAATCATTACTCCCGGTCCCTCGGGAAGACATCAGAGGGGATGAACCTTGGTTCAGTTTTCAATTTCAGTCTGTTTTTCTTAATTTTACTCTCTGAGATGAAATGGGCATCAAAATGTCAGCTGCAACTCTTCAAATTTTCCCAAGTTTCTTGTTATTAATCAGAGTAACAGACGGAATATTGTTGGCAGTTTCATTATATTGTGCAATTGAAGTGTCCAGTAAAAACAATTGATGCAGTGTCTATTAATGCCTTCAAACAACAGCTGGATAAATATCTGCTTAAGAATGGAGTTGAAGGCTTTTGGGATAAATATAGGCAGATATGATCCAACGGTCCATGAAACATGATTTGTTTCTGTGCTGTGCGGATGAGGGATGCTGAGAGGTTGTTTCCCATGGCTGGAGAGTCTGGAACCAGCGGGCACAGTCTCAGGATAAGGGGTCGGCCATTTAGGACTGAGATGAGCCGAAATTTCTTCACTCAGAGGGTTCTGAATCTTTGGAATTCTCTACCCCAGAGAGCTGTAGATGCTGAGTCGTTGAGTAAATTCACAACTGAGAGCAATAGATTTTTGAGCACTCAGGGAATCAAGGGATATGGGGATAGGGCGGGAATGTGGAGTTGATGTAGAAGTTCAGCCAGCAGCTTATGTAATGGCGGAGCAGGCTCGAGGGGCCGTGTGACGGAGCAGGCTCGAGGGGCCGTGTGGCGGAGCAGGCTCGGGGGGGCCGTATGGCGGAGCAGGCTCGAGGGGCCGTGTGGCGGAGCAGGCTCGAGGGGCCATGTGGCGGAGCAGACTCGAGGGGCCGTGTGGCGGAGCAGGCTCGAGGGGCCGTATGGCGGAGCAGGCTCGAGGGGCTGTGTGGCGGAGCAGGCTCGAGGGGCTGTATAGCCGACTCCTGCTCCTAATTCTTATGTTCTTATGTGTCATTAGTGGGAAGTCACTATCCAGCAGATGTAAGAATAAAGAGCTTGGCTTGGGGTTCAGGGAGATATTTTGCAGAATTATTCCTTAGCTGACTGAGAAAGGGGAATAGAATCCATGATGGGGATGATTGTACAAGATCTGTTAATCCAATGAGCTTGATGTGACAAATGACTTTTTCTTATTTCATATTTTCTTAAGGTACATTTACATCTCCGCAGTACAATTATTCCTCCTATTGTAAACAGGCCGCCCCACCTGAGCTGAATGGATGGTTGGTTCGATGAAGCTGTTGTCAGCTTTAAGGGTATCTATTCCACATGAGGAGTTGGGTCAGCACGTGGCAAACAACAGACATTGGTCACATTGAGAAAAGTTCTTCCTTTCAGTTATAAGATGAATTTTTTTTTAATAAATTGCGGGCAAGAGAAATACGAAAAAGTTGAGATATTGCAACTGGAACTATTCATGGGCATTTTCCTGCAGAAAGCCCTTGTAAATATTTATTGCCCAAAAGTTGCTGCAACCGGTCAACGGACGGCGCCCACCGTTAGTTAGACTTGCCGTTACCTGTTGAAATCGGCATGATATTTTGTGTGGCAAGTTGCAGGAAGTGCGAGATGGAAAGAGCGCGGCGCCCTCTACAGGGCATCTGGGACCTGAGTGAACAGGACAAGCAACTGTGTATCTCCTTAACCAATCAGATTGAAGGATTGTGAAATTAACAGTGCGTGGTCTGAACAAGGAAGTGTAAGTTAAAATAGTAAATTCAATGTCAAATCAGCTACAGAAAAAGAAATAAAGCGAGGGAAAGAAAGATTGGATTAAGAGAGAGAGAAAAAAGAGACAGAAAGAAATAGGTTAAAAAAAATTTTTTTAAATAAAATCTCCAACAATTAAAACCTGTGGCCAGAATTTTGCCGGCGCTCAGAGGGCGGGTTCAGAGGCGGGTCCGCTGTCAAAATCAAAAAGATTGACAGCGGGGCGGTATCCCGCTCTGAACCCGCCTCCGTGTGAGTTTCCCGAGTGCCGGCTCTGCCGGCGTCTCGCAGACACGGCACTCAGCGGCGGGTCAGGCAATTCAGATAGTTGAGAGAGTGTTTAAAGCAATTGAATCAGCATTTTACCAGGTACAAACCATTTCCCCAAGTTTTCCACCAGGTTCACGTCGCTCGGGGTTCACGCCAGGTAAGTGTGTCGGGTTTTAAACAACTCTCCATTTCTGTGAATAGGTGACAGCTGCAAAAGTTGTATAAAAGCTACCATTTCACAGCTGGTCCACCTTAGAGGCTGGAGCCTTCAGGATTTGGAATACACTTTTCAGCTTTATGGAGGTTTGAAGTGTTTGGAGCAAACTCTCTATCCACTGTCACCTCCTTGGAGCAACCTCTCCCACCATTGACAGATCGCTTCTGTCATCTCAACTTCAGCTGCCATCTATTCCAGCAGCATCGGTGCCCTTGAAACAATCTCACCTTGGTCCTCTGAATCTCACCATGATCAGCCCCAACAACAGCAGCACCAACAACAGCACCAACCTTCTCCGCAATCAACTGATGCTGCACAGGACACAGGGCATCAGCAGCCGACCACATTGCTGCCCGGGAGGCCAGGGATGGCCTCGCCATGGGCAGATTTACTTCACTTGACACTGTACACCCTGGCTGCCACGTGATGCGCCAGGTTGGCACCACCCCACACCAGCATCCCTACAATGCCCAAGCCATTCCTTTCACACTCATCACCATTGCGGGGGGTACCGTTATGTCTCACCATTCACTGCAACTCACTAAGCCACTTCCAAAGGTGCACACAAATCTGTCTAAGAACGCAAAGTGTTGAAAATAAAGATTTAATTGTTTGACAACACATTAACAGAAACTTTACATGAACATTGGCGATAACACCCAAGTGCCTACCCTTGTGTGTTGTTAGTTGGTATGATTGGACTAGGATGAGGGTGAGTGTGAGGGGTGGCTAGTGAGATAGGGCCCTCCTGTGCAATGTGCAACCAGGCTGCATTGGTGTCCTGGGGAGGTCTCTTCCGCCCATTGGAAGGGAAGGGGACCTCCCTGCGTGCTGTGACTCCCTCCATAAGCATATAGAGGGAGTCATGGGAGAGCCTGGGTGCAGCTGTGCACCTTTGTGCAGTGATTGTCAGTGTTTGCAGCACCTCAATGCTGTAGAACACTGACAGCACAAATGTCAAAATGAATGTGGACATGGCCCCTTTAAGGAAACCGGCTGATGACGCGTCATCAAATGACGTCATCAGACCCGCTTCCTATTAATTGGCTGGGAACCTCGCAGGGCGGGGCTTAACAAGCCCCATCAATGGAATATCTTGTTGGAGGCCGGGATCGACACAGATGCAAGGTCCCCACACGCCACGAACGTCACCCGCCCCGGACACGGCGAGGTTGGAAAAATCCAGCCCAGTAAGTCTGGTTCTCAAACAGCAGAATTCTACCTGTCACTTTGACATAATCAGGCCTCCACTAATACTAGCATCCAACACCAAAATAATTGGGACAGAGCAGTGCACAGAGGCCACTCCCCCAAGCTAGGAATAAGAAAAACTCTGCAATATAAAAGGGGGTAAAACACACGGAAGGCGTTAACAGCGCCGCGCCTAGGTGCTAGCTGATTTGCGCCCCATTAGTGCTAAAACTTTAAAAGTTGAAAAATTAGCGCCAGGAGCTAATCATTCTCACCTCCCGCGAAATTGAGTTTTAGCGCTCCAAGAGGGAAGTGGAGCGCGAAATCAAGCGTTAACCACTTCTCTTAGGGCGCTAAAGTCCGAGAGCGGGGCGGTAGCGGCAGAGCGCTAAACAATTTCGAGCACGTTGTAAACGGCACTCTTTCATCACAGAGGCTGCTTCCCTCGCTTTAAGGGAAGGGCCATTGATGCTGCAGAAGTGAGTTATCATCAGTTCTGTTTCACAAGGCGACCTGGGCGACTGCCAGTACAGCCCCAAATACTCTCACAAAGTGGAGGGCTTGGACATCTCGCACCAATGAAACATTAAAAGCTTTGCGCAGGCACCAGACTGGTGCAAATAATAACTGTTGCGCGAGCTGAAAAGCATTCCCTTTAATGACTGCTCCCGCAGTGGCCGGCCGAGTTCACAACGCCTCCTCTCGCTGGCGTTGTCGGCGCGAGGCGATACAGCAGGGGGCGAGAGTCAATTTTCCATCCGGGGCAATAACAGAGCGCTGTGCACTTTATGACATCACGATCTGCGAGGTGCTAGAGGCCCAGGCGCTAAGAGTTAGCGCCAGTGCTAAACCGGCACTGAGGTTCGCGGGCGTCGCTGCATTCGCCGCGCCCGGGCACGAACCCCTTAGCGCCCCATTAGTGCCCCCAACAGGCGCTAACGGGAGGCGCTAACATACCGAATTTCGCGGCCTGTAGTTCTTATGGTATCATCAGTATCTAGACACATGGGGGGAAAAATTAGGTCGCGCCCCATTTGGGGCGCAAATACCGTCTGGACGCAAATATTAGCGCCTGGCGCTAATTATCGGCACTGACTGGAAACTTCACTTTTACCGCCCCGGGAGGTGAGTGGAGCGCTAAATCAGGCGCTGCACACCTGTCTTAAGGCGCAAAGGCCAAGGAGTGAGGCGCTAACTCAGAGCGCTGGCGAAGCTCCTGTAATGTCAGTCAGCAATGGAACACACACACAATGGCACGGGCCAGTTCTTAAAGGGGATGGTTAATCTTGCTTTCCATCCACATCCTGTTCATTGCAGCCTTGAATCTCGGCCTGGAGAGACTTGCACATCAAATGTGCTGGAAAGAACAATGGAGAGTACCAGGCAAAGAGCTCAGAGTGCAGCTCCCACAGTCTCTGCTAAATCGATACAAGGAATGGCAAATCAAAATGAACCTGCAAAGTGCTGCTCAGTACCCAAAACTCCTTCACACAACGTTGAATCTCTCCAGAAGTCTCTCCCTCTCTCTCTCAGAATGCGTAGTTCAAAAATGCCACCAACAATAAAAGACAGGAAGAGGCCCCCTTTAAATAGCGCCCCCCCCAGCCCCACAGCGATTGATAGCGTTCCAGTCTTCTGGTCGTTGGATGCGCCAGGCGGTAAGGCAGGGGGCGCCACTCAATTTCCGCTCCGGGGCGCCACAAGGGCGTTGCACCATGGAATGACGTCACAATCTGCGCGCGCAGGTGGTCGCAGCGGTAAAGTTTAGCGCCGCCGCACAATCTCTAGTTAAGTTCCCGAGCGGCGCAAACATCGCTGCGCCCGGGCGTTAGCGGCTTTGCGCCCCATTAGCGCCCTCTTAAGGCGCTAACGGGAGGCGCAACCAACTGAATTTTTACCCCCTGGTCTATTTCTCATTAAGAAAGAAAAGATAGATTTATCTTTAATGTTAAATAACAGAAATACATTTCTCAATCCAGTAGAAACAATAGATATTGCCTTTGCAAAGTGAGCATTAGTTACCAGGAATAACTTTGCAAAGTGTGAAATTTTTAAGAACACTGAAATGCTCTGACCCTAATTACTGAATATGGAGTTAGGATCAATAATCATAGCCTGTGCTTCAAGTTAAAATAAGAGACATCCAACTATTGCAGATGGGCTTCTTGCTACTCTGTTCTGTTTACTGTCATAAAATGGTAGGCCAGGGTCGCACGATTGTGAGAACTATTGCAGTTTGTTGTTGAAAATTGAAATAAAACAGCTGAGCTTTGATCTCATGATTTATGTTCCCGCCTTTACCACAAATGGACAGTGATCTTTAGTCGGAGATGTTTTGATTTCTCAAGGATTTTGGAAGGACAGAGTGGTGTTACTACAGACAGAAAGATACTGTCAGATTTTACACATTTCCCTAGACAACCATGAATATTTAACATTAGATAACACAGTAATAATACCAGTTATAGGGATTGTTGGGAGAGACAGCTCAGTGATGAACTATTGAATCATATAGGTGTGTGTGTGTGTTTTAAAAAGGAATTATTCTGATTATTTTCACCCTTTCTTTTTCTTGGGCTCCCCCACCAAGCAGCCTCGTCCAGAGGATGGGCAGGTGACCGGCTCCCAACCCTCTGCTAATATCACTCGTACCAGCTGAGGGAAGGTGCGGGAGAGTGGCGCAGGGTGACACTTCCTCTGATTTTCATGTCATTCCCTGTGAGGAAGTGCGCGGCTCCTGTTTGTAACCATCCTACAGCGGTATGGCTAAGGTTAAGAGTTTGTTGTGTTGGCCACAAGCACATGTGGCCACACCATTTTTTGGGAAATACTTAATTTCTTCTTGGTGCCATCCCAGTGTTTAAATTGCTACCTCTGTGGGGAGGAAGAATACTTGCCGGTTGGTCCCCTCTGACTTATGCTGCTGCTCTTAGTCATGTTTTTGTCAGTGGATGCCTGAGGCTCATCACTGTAAACTTCACAGCCAGAATTTATTCCATCTTGTCAGCTCTGGGTAACTTGTGTTTTAGTTTCAACAACACGTTTTATATCATCACTGGGAATATTGTGTAATTCAGTAACAATTCATTACTTCATATCATGGCTGTAAATAACAATTTCCAACACTTCTTTTCACATACAGACAACAAAATATATTCAAACACCAGTCAGAGCTTGGGGGGAATTATATGCCATCACACCCAAAATACTGTTCAACACTCGACAAATAAACAGCAGATGAGACACTCAAATTATCACAAATATAGTCAAACATCTTCAATTCCTATTTCAGAAAAATAAACCCAAGGAGGAGGAAGAATCGGGGAGAATAATACGCACAGCATTGCATCAATGTGCTAACCGTTGGAGCACTGGGACAAATATGGTGTCCGAATAATAATCCTTGCATTGATTAAGAGCCAATCATACAATATGTGTCTCAGGTGCTTCACAGGCAGCTTTTGAAGTGTATGAGGGACATTTACACTTGAACATATTATTTCAACAGCGGCTGAACTTAACCCCAGAGATGGTACGAATGTGCAATAAATATCCTGCTCGCTTTCATCATGAGGACTTTTGTGTGGTTTTTATGGTCGGAGACAACATTCCTGTATTGGGGAAAAATCCAACCATGTTGATGAATAATTGGTTGTGAAGTTTGCAAATAAAATGTTGACATATTTTTAAAATAATGAAGAGCCTCAGGTTATTAGTGAGAACCCAGACAAGGATTTTAACATCTGTAGGTGTTACTGTCTCAGTACACAAATCTGGGCTGCCATTCTTACTCTTAAATCCTCGTGTGAATGTATGATGGCCCAAGATGTCAGAGAGGGCGAGGCCAAGGGGAGGAATTTCCCACTGTGGGAGTTTCCTCAGCCCCAGCCTCCCTTCTACCCAGTAACACGGACACCAGGATGAATCTAACTTGCAAGTTGCTGAACCAGTCGAAGTGGGGCCCACCTGGGGAAGTCCAGGTTTGGATCCTGGCATGGGCAGCTTTGAAAATGTCTAAACCATGAGTGATAACAGTCCAAGGATCAATTGGGCACAAGGGTAAATGTCATTCATGCCAGTGGCACTAGTTAACTCTTCTTCTTCTTCTTAGGCAGTCCCTCGGAACCGAGGATGACTTGCTTCCACATTAAAAATGAGTTCTCAGGTGACTGATGAGTCTAATGCAGGACCTACAGTCTCTGTCACAGGTGGGACAGACGATGGTTGAAGGGGCGGGTGGGTGGGGTGCTTGGGTTGACGTGCGCTCCTTGCGCTGTTTGCGCTTGGCTTCCGCTTGCTCCCGGCGAAGAGACTCGAGGTGTTCGGCGCCTTCCCGGGTGCTTCTCCTCCACTTTGTGCGGTCTTGGGCCAGGGATTCCCAGGTGTCGGGGGGGATGTTGCACTTTTTCAAGGAGGCTTTGAGGGTGTCCTTGAAGCATTTCCTCTGCCCACCTGGGGCTCTCTTGCCGTGTCGGAGCTCCGAGTAGAGCGCTTGTTTTGGGAGTCTCGTATCGGGCATGCGGACGATGTGACCCGTCCATCAGAGCTGATCAAGCGAGGTCAAAGCTTCGATGCTGGGGATGTTGGCCTGAGCGAGAACACTGACGTTGGTGCGCCTATCCTGCCAATGGATTTGCAGGATATTGCGAAGGCAGCGTTGGTGGTACCTCTCCAGTGCTTTGAGGTGCCTGCTGTACATGGTCCATGTCTCTGAGGCATACAGCAGGGCGGGTATCACTGCTGCTCTGTAGACCATGAGCTTAGTGCCGGGTTTGAGGTCCTGGTCTTCAAACACTCTCTTCCTCAGGCGACCGAAGGCTACACTCGCACACTGAAGGCGGTGTTGAACTTCGTCATCGACGTCTGCCCTTGTTGACAGTAGGCTCTCGAGGTATGGAAAGTGGTCCACGTTGTCCAAGGTCTTGTCGTGGATTTTGATAATCGGGAGGCAGTACTGTGTGGCGGGGGCAGGTTGGTAGAGGACCTTTGTCTTACGGATGTTTAATGTAAGGCCCATGCTCTCGTACACTTCGGTGAAGGTGTTGACGATGGTTTGGAGTCAGACCTCCGAGTGAGCACAGACGCAAGCGTCGTCTGCATACTGTAATTCGACGACAGAGGATGGGACGACCTTGGATCTGGACTGGAGGCGACAGAGGTTGAACAGTTTCCCGTTTGTTCTGTAGATTAGCTCCACTCCAGCGGGGAGCTTACTGAGGGTGAGATGGAGCATTGCAGCAAGGAAGATCGAGAAGAGCGTTGGTGCGATGACACAGCCTTGCTTGACCCCGGTCCGTACATGAATTGGGTCTGTGGTGGAACCGTTGGTCAGGATCACAGCTTGCATGTCGTCGTTAAGCAGGCGGAGGATGGTGACAAACTTTTGAGGGCAGCCGAATTTGAGGAGGACACTCCATAATCCCGCACGGTTGACGGTGTCAAAGGCCTTTGTGAGATCAAAGAAGGCAATGTACAGCGGTTGGTGCTGTTCCCTGCATTTCTCTTGTAATTGACGTGCGGTGAAGATCATGTCCATTGTGTCCCTTAGTGGGCGGAATCCGCATTGCGACTCTGGGAGGAGCTCTTTGGCCACTGGGAGAAGGCGATTGAGGAGGATTCTTGCGATGACTTTCCCTGTGGCAGACAGCAGGAAACTCCTCTGTAATTACCGCAATTTGACTTGTCACAATTACTGCGTCTCTGAGAACCCCTGGCATGCTCTCCTCCTTCCAAATAAGAGAAATGAGTTCATGAATTGCGCCAGTAGTGCTTCTCCGCCATGCTTTAGTGCCTCAGCAGGGATTCCATCTGCTCCAGTGGCACTAGTTAACTATCGAGTGGTTTGCCAGCAACTGCACCTCTCCAATTGTGGCTGCCTCAAATGCATCACTTTTGCACACATGCCAACCAATGGCATGCTAATTACTTGACACTGCCTTGACCCCAGATACTCTGGTGGAGTTAGGAGCAGAGGTCACTGGCACTCGATCTGCTGCATTATGTCGATGCAGCTGGTCTGAGGATTTTCTTCCCCACTGTATTTTGTTTGTGCAAAGGTTCGTGGAACCGAGCAGCCCGCTGTTACCTTACTCTAGTGACAATCCCTCATGTATGAGCCTAGACAGTGAGTGTTGGCAGGCTGTGGGTGGTAGCTCAGCACAATCCTGCTCTGACCCAAAGGCTACACACACACGTGCGCACAAAAGCACACACATCCACACACACACTTACACACACGCACACACACACAGACACACACACACACACACATACACAGACACACACACACACACAGACACACAGACACACACACACAGACACACACACACACAGACACACACACACACACAGACACACACACACAGACACACACACACAGACACACACAGACACACACACACACACAGACACACACACACACACAGACACACACACACAGACACACACACACACACAGACACACACACACACACAGACACACACACACAGACACACACAGACACACACACACACACACAGACATGCACACACACGCAGACACATCAACACACACACACACGCAGACACGCATCCACACACACACATACACACACTCGCACACACATCAACACACACACACACGCATACACACGCAGACACGCATACACACACATCCATACACACAGACACGCATACACATGCACACACACACGCAGACACGCATACACACAGACACACACGCATACACACAAACACATCCATACATACACAGACACGCATACACATACACACACGCATCCACACACGCACGCATCCACACACGCACGCATCCACACACACACACGCATCCACACACACAGACACACACACACACAAAAGTACACATGTATACACACACACACACGCATACACATACATACATGCACAGAAACACGCACACGTGCTGAAGCACACACGCATAAACACACACACACACATGAACACATTTCCAAAGAGTGGCAACCGTGGCTGTTTTTTATCCTTTTCCAGCCCAGTGGCCCAGAGGCCTATGTAGTGCCCCTATTGCCACATTAGTTGAGACTATCTAACTCGCCTTAGACTGGGGATAGAACCTGGGATCTTCCTGGTCTGTGTAGCTCAGCACCAAACAAGGTGTTTGAATTACCCACCACAAAAACATTAAGGGAACTAACTTTCTCATTTTTAACTTGCAGTAGTTGTTAAAATATTTCTCTGTTTCTGGTCATATTAACTACCGCAGGGAGAGGGAGAAATCAATTCCTGTAATATCAGATTCACTAACAAATATACTTAAATATGCTCCCTAACAGCACTGTGGGAGCACATTCACCACACGGACTGCAGCGGTTCAAGAAGAAGGCTCACCATCAAGGGCAACTAGGGATGGGCAATAAATACCGGCCTTGCCAGCGACGCCCACATCCTGAGAATTTATTTTTAAAAACTTGCATTTTTGTTTCTCCAGCATTAGATCATACAGGTAAAGAAGTCGGGAGTCCTCAAACTGTTACAAAGAGTTTGGGCCGAAAATTGATCCCGGGACGCGAGAGTACGCACTGCGTACTCTCGCGTATTCCCACTCCAATTGCCGGTTTTCTGCATGCCCTGCGCATGCGCTGAAAACCGGCAATTGCTCTTCTGAAAAGGGGGCGGGTCCTGGGTGCATCGCGTGCGCGCTACAGGCTGCGCGCACGCTGTGCACTTCATGCTTTGGACGCGCAGGTAAGTAGGGAAGATTTGGGAAATGTAAAAAGGAGGAGTAAGACCCGCTTTTAAGAAGGTAAGTAGTGAATTAAGTATTTTTTTGAATTTTTTTTTACAGGTATATCTTTTTTAGAGACTTTAAAGACAGGTAAGTTTATTTTTATAACTTTTTAAAAGATTTTAAATTTTTTCAAAAATTTAATTTTTTATTTAAAATGGTTAATTTAATTAACTATACTTATTTTATTAATGTGATGGGTATTTTTTTTAATTTAATTGAGGTTTAGCTGTTATTTTGGGGGGGTGTAAGATTCATAGATTTCACAGCAGGTCTGTGAAACTTATGAATGGAAGATGGTGTGCTGCCATTGGCTCTAACTGAGTCACGTGATCCCACAGCTCGCATGAATTCACTACGCCGCTGGGATACGCAAGCCCAGCACAGCTGATGTCTGGAACATCAAGTTCGTGCGAGCTGGATCTGAAAAAGCACAAGCGAGGTGAGACATCGCGGGGAAGGCTTACCCCCGCGGGAACAGAGCGAGATCAATTTCTGGGCCATAATATTTTGATGTTGTTCAGGAGCTCTGAGCTTAGTTTATCTGCAAAAGTGCAAACACACCAAAGGGTACTGTAAGGATTTTAAGAGTCTCAAATGTTGGATTATTAAAATCAATACTGTAGCCATAATCAAAGTTTCACCCCACTGATGAACAATACCGCCTCATAGAGAAACATATCTTTTTTCTCACTGTTGGAGTTACCTTTTACTGATTGGCTCTCATTCTTATCTATACTGGATTGGCACTCACTCTTATCTTGATGTTGGATCAAAAGACATATATAGCATTTTATACGGGCCTGCATCCTTGTGAAGCTGACATGCTCTCATCATTTAACGTCTTACTACCATCAATTCAAGCAGGCTGGACAATTGCAAAGCCCGCTCCCCTCCCCTCCCCACCACCACCACACACATGTACATAACTCACAAGTTCGTGACATTTTAAACATTTTCAAAGAAATCCAGATGGATGAAACTTAAATCTATAATCTGAACTTTAGTTTAAAAAAAAACAGTAGTCATGCTTTTTAAAAAGACCTTAATTTTCACAGATGAAAGAAACTGAGACTGCAAAGCTATTCATCCATTGCAGCATGTGGTTGCAGTAGAGCATGTAATTCACCTGAAATCTCAGTAGCCACTGGACAGGATCACCTTCTTACAGAGGTCTTTAAGGAGTTACTGGCGTGTAGTAAAAGCAAAAATAATAAAGGAAAGACCAACCTTCTCTCAATTTCACCGATTATAAATGTCCGTAAGGGTTTATATGCCATGAATAATTTACTCTAGTGGAGCCTGGTTCAGACTGACCTAACTTCTGTAACCTTTTACTCACTGTGTACAATACAATCTTTCAGCACATTCTGTGTTCCTTTATTTGCTTTCAGCTCCTGACAGACCACCAGTGTGAACTCTATGTGAACAAGGAACAGATAGATTTACCAGCATCCTCATGTAACCATGTTCATGGTCCATGGGATTGCATGATCATATTTCAGTAATGGAATTCAGGTTATGAGAGAATACCAGCTTTCATATTTAGTTCAATACTTGGCTTTAAAGTCGCAGTTTCCCCTTTTCAGTGATACGCCTGTCAATTTTAGGTCAGTTTCATGGGTCAAGTTCACATAATTAACCCTTTGAACACTACAACAGCATTTCTGCTAAGAACTTAAAATACAGCCATAATACAATGTCTTCGTTTATTCTGAGGTCACTGTGACTTATGAAGTCCTGCGACTCTCCTGATTTCTCCACAGTTATTTAGGTTCACTGAAAATGATTCTTCCAGCTGTTCACGAAGATGTGCAAAGTTGGCCTCTTCCGACTGAGAATAAGGAGGAGAATAAAAACATATGCAAAGCCCTCTAATCAATAAATGCAGACCCAGAAAATGGCAAGTTATAGTTAGCTAATCACAGCCACGGCAGTGGTTGGTGTACTTGGTAGCTGTACTACACATTGGTCGGTGAACTTCACATTGGTCGGATGTAGATGCAGTGAGAGAAAAGGACAGAGAAGAGGTGATCCAAAACTCGGCTGCCCGTGTCCTAACTCGCACCAAGTCCCGTTCGCCCATCACCCCCTGTGCTCGCTGATCTACATTGGCTCCCGGTTAAGCAGCGCCTCGATTTCAAAATTCTCATCATTGTTTCAAATCCCTCCATGGCCTCCTCACCCTCCTCCCTATCTCTGTAATCTCCTTCAGCCCCACAACCCCCCGAGATATCTGCGCTCCTCTAATTCTGCCCTCTTGAGCATCCCTGATGATAATCGCTCAACCATTGGTGGCCGTGCCTTCTGTTGCCTGGGCCCTAAGCTCTGGAATTCCCTGCCTAAACCTCTCCGCCTCGCTACCTCTCTTTCCTCCTTTAAGACGCTCCTTAAAACCTACCTCTTTGACCAAGCTTTTGGTCACCTGCCCTAATTTCTCCTTATGTGGCGCGGTGTCAAATTTGTTGACTTAAAATACTCCTGTGCAGCGCCTTGGGACGTTTTACTACATTAAAGGCGCTATATAAATACAAGTTGTTGTTGTTGTTGTTGTTGACGCCATTCTGATGTCCTCCCTGTTGATGCTCATTATCGTGGCTCATGCAACGTCAGCTGCTGCCAGCTGCGGAATCATATCCCAGCAGAGAGCTGAGTAAACGGCTAAAGGATGGGGTAATAGAACACGAATAATGTGCTGACTATAGAGTACAATAATGTTCTCCTATTACTTTCATTCTTGCATAAAAAGATCTCAACCAGTGCCACCTGTCATCATGGTTTATTACTTCAGCCTAGAATTTACACTGAGAAAATGTTAGTGTACAAACTCATTCCTATGAAATTACTTTGTATGCTATTTCATCCATTTAAAATAAACAGATAAACTACTCTCACACAAAAGCAAAATAATGCAAATGCTGGAAATCTGAAATAAAAACAGAAAATGCTGGAAATACTCAGCAGGTCAGGCAGCATCTGTGGAGAGAGAAACAGAGTTAAACGTTTCAGGTCGATGACCCTTCGTCAGAACTGGAAAAAGTTGGAGATGGAACAGGTTTTTAAGCAAGGGGGAGGGGCAGGGAGAGGGGGGAGGGGAGGAAAGAACAAAAGGGAAGGTCTGTGATAGGATGGAAGGCAGGAGAGATTAAGAGACAAAAGGGATGATGGTGCAAGGCAAAAGGAGATGGTAATGGGTCAGGTTAAGAAACAAAAGATGACTCTAGATGAAGTCTAAATGGTAATGGCAGAATGATCGACAGCTGCCATGTGAGAAAGAGAAAAAAAATGATAGGGGCCGAGGTTATGATCTGAGTTAGCAAATCTAGTGAATGCAATAAGCATTTACATAGAAACATAGAAAATAGGTACAGGAGTAGACCATTCGGTCCTTCGAGCCTGCACCGCCATTCAATGCGTTCATGGCTGAACATGCTACCTCAGTACCCCATTCCTGCTTTCTCGCCATACCCCTTCATCCCCTTAGTTGTGAGTGTTATATCTAACTCCCTTTTGAATATATTTAGCGAACTGGCCTCAACAACCTTCTGTGGAAGAGAATTCCATAGATTCACCACTCTCTGGGTGAAGAAGTTCCTCCTCAGCTCAGTCCTAAATGGCTTCCCCTTAATCCTTAGACTGTGACCCCTGGTTCTAGTTTTCCCTACCATTGGGAACATTCTGCCTGCATCTAATTTGTCTAAACCAGTCAGGATTTTAAATGTCTCTATAAGATCCCCCCTCATTCTTCTGAACTCCAGAGGATACAAGTTCAGTTGACCCAATCTTTCTTGATATGTCAGTCCGGCCATCCCAGGAATCAATCTAGTGAACCTTCGCTGCACTCCCTCAATAGCAAGAATGTCCTTCCTTAAGTTAGGAGACCAAAACTGCGCACAATACTCCAGGTGTGGCCTCACCAAGGCCCTGTACAACTGTAGCATCACCTCCCTACTCCTGTACTCAAATCCCCTTGCTATGAAGGCCATCATTCCGTTTGCTTTCTTGACTGCCTGCTGCACTTGCATTCCCACCTTCAGTGACTGATGTACCATGACGCCCAGGTCTCGTTGCACGTCCCCTTTCCCTAATCTGCCACCATTCAGGTAATAGTCCGCCTCTCTATTTTTACCACCAAAGTGGATAACCTCACATTTATCCACATTGTACTTCATCTGCCATACATTTGCCCATTCACCCAACCTGTCCAAGTCACTCTGTAGCCTCCTAGCATCCTCCTCATTGTTCACACTGCCTCCCAATTTAGTGTCATCCGCAAATTTGGAGATATTACATTTAATCCCTTCGTCCAAATCATTAATATATAATGTAAACAGCTGGGGTCCCAGCACCGAACCCTGCGGTACCCCGCTGGTCACTGCCTGCCATTCTGAAAAGTACCCATTTACTCCTACTCTTTGTTTCCTGTGTGCCAACCAGTTCTCAATCCACGTCAACACATTACCCCCAATCCCATGTGCTTTAACTTTGCTCACCAATCTCTTGTGTGGGACCTTGTCGAAGGCCTTCTGAAAGACCAAATACACCACATCTACTGGTTCCCCCCTGTCCACCCTATTGGAAACATCCTCAAAAAATTCCAGAAGATTTGTCAAGCATGATTTCCCTTTCACAAATCCATGCTGACTTGGACCTATCATGTCGCCACTTTCCAAATGGTCTGTTATGACATCTTTAATAATTGCTTCCATCATTTTACCCACGACCGATGTCAGGCTGACCGGTCTATATTCCCTGCTTTCTCCCTCCCTCCTTTTTTAAAAAGAGGGGTTACATTGGCCACCGTCCACTCCATCGGAACTGATCCAGAGTCTAAGGAATGTTGGAAAATGATCGTCAATGCATCCACTATTTCCAAGGCCACCTCCTTAAGTACTCTGGGATGCAGACCATCAGGCCCCGGGGATTTTTTTTTTGTACACTGATATCACACGGTACACTTTCTATACTGGCCATAAATTAGAAAATCAAACATCATGTTACAGCTAAAGCTTTCAGATTCATCTACTCATAAAACAAAAACCTCCTGCCTGTAATTAATACAGTGCTTCACTACAACGCACACAGTGGCTTCGAATACGCCTTCCTTCACAAAAAAATTTCTTTTCTATAACACATAGCTCAGAAGATTTTTAATGGTCCTTTGTTATGGAGCGAGTTCACTGTGGTTGCTGAGCATTAGTCGGAATGCACATATCACAGGAAACAGAGGTTTGTGAAGTAAAACGGAATTCTTGTTGAAAAGCACACCTGTTCGTAGAACAGGAATTATGGCCCAGAAATTCGGGGGTTTAGCGCCGGCCGTTAAGGCCCATTTTGAAGAAAAAATGGCGTCCGCCTCGCTTCTGACCGGGTCCGGCGGCAGCTGCCATTTTGGGCGGGTCGGCAGCGCCGTCGTTGCCTGTGCTCGGTGTAGAAATGGAAATGAGGCAGATCATGACATCAATGAGTGTGCAACGCTCACTTGACGCACAATCTGCCATTTGCGCCGTCGCCACTCCACTTACCGCCCTCTCTTAATCACAACCAGCTGAGCAAGCGTTCAGCAGCAGGAGGGAGGCTCCAGCAGTGATATTGAAAGGGATTATGAGCCACAACTTGCAGCTGACATGGTTTTCCAGTTTGACTGGTGCTGTGGAACACTCTACAACTCTTGCAGCTTTCTAAACTTGTTTCAAGTTCCTAAGGTCACAGGGAGTGTTGGTGCAAGTGGAGAACGCCTTCATTTTTAAAATTCGCTTATGGGATCTGGGCGTCGCTGGCAAGGCCAGCATTTATTGCCCATCCCTAATTGCCCTCGAGAAGGTGGTGGTGAGCCGCCTTCTTAAACCGCTGCAGTCCGTGTGGTGAAGGTGCTCCCACAGTGCTGTTAGGGAGGGAGTTCCAGGATTTTGACCCAGCAACGATGAAGGATCGGCGATATACTTCTAAGTCAGGATGGTATGTGACTTGAACATAAGAACATAAGAAATAGGAGCAGGAGTAGGCCAATCAGCCCTTCGAGCCTGCTCCACCATTCAATAAGATCATGGCTGATCTGATCCTAACCTCAAATCTAAAGAACACAAGAAGTAGGAGCAGGACCCGGCCACTCAGCCCCTGGGCCCGCTCCGCCACCCACAGGGCCCTGACCAATCCGAACTCAGCCTCATGTCCAATTTCCTGCCCGCTCACCATAACCCCTAATTCCCTTTACCTCTAGGAAACTATCTATTTCTGTTTTAAATTTATTTAATGATGTACCTTCCACAGCTTCCTGGGGCAGCAAATTCCACAGACCTACTACCCTCTGAGTGAAGAAGTTTCTCCTCATCTCAGTTTTGAAAGAGCAGCCCCTTATTCTAAGATTATGCCCCCTAGTTCTAGTTTCACCCATCCTTGGGAACATCCTTACCACATCCACCCGATCAAGCCCCTTCACAATCTTATATGTTTCAATAAGATCGCCTCTCATTCCTCTGAACTCCAATGAGTAGAGTCCCAATCTACTCAACCTCTCCTCATATGTCCACCCCCTCATCCCCGGGATTAACCGAGTGAACCTTCTTTGTACTGCCTCGAGAGCAAGTATGTCTTTTCCTAAGTATGGACACCAAAACTGTACGCAGTATTCCAGGTGCGGTCTCACCAATACCTTATATAACTGCAGCAATACCTCCCTGTTTTTATAATCTATCCCCCTAGCAATAAAAGCCAACAATCCATTGGCCTTCTTGATCACCTGCCAAGATGACTTGGAGGGGAACTTGGAGGTGGTGGTGTTCCCATGCGCCTGCTGCCCTTGACCTTCTAGGTGGAAGAGGTTGCGGGTTTTGGAGGTGCTGCCGAAGAAGCCTTGGCGAGTTGCTGCAGTGCATCTTGTAGATGGTACACACTGCAGCCACGGTACGTCGATGGTGGAGAGAGTGAATGTTTAAGGTGGTGGATAGGGTGCAATCAAGCAGGCTGCTTTGTCCTGGATGGTGTCGAGCTTCTTGAGTGTTGTTGGAGCTGCACTCATCCAGGCAAGTGGAGAGTATTCCATCACATTCCTTACTTGTGCCTTGTAGATGGTGGAAAGCCTTTGGGGAGTCAGGAGGTGAGACACTCGCCGCAGAATACCCAGCCTCTGACCTGCTCTTGTTACCACAGTATTTATGTGGCTGGTCCAGTTAAGTTTCTGGTTAATGGTGACCCCCAGGATATTGATCGTGGGGGATTCGGCGATAGTAATGCCGTTGAATGTCAAGGGGAGGTGGTTAGACTCTCGCTTGTTGGAGATAGTCATTGCCTGGCACTTCTGTGGCGCGAATGTTACCTGCCACTTATCAGTCCAAGCCTGAACGTCGTCCAGGTCTTGTTGCATGCGGGCACGGACTGCTTCATTATCTGAGGAGTTGTGAATGGCGCGGAACACTGTGCAATCATCAGCAAACATCCTCGCTTCTGACCTTATGGTGGAGGGAAGGTCATTGATGAAGCAGCTGAAGATGGTTGGGCCTAGGACACTGCCCTGAGGAACTCCTGCAGCGATGTCCTGGATCGGTGATGATTGACCTTCAACCACCACTACCATCTCATGCTCATTTAAAGGCTTCTGCTCAGACCACGTGCTCACAATCATGGGGGCTCTACTGGCAGTCCACCTCACGCTCGAGTATCTTCGGGAGAGGGAGCGGAGGCAGCCAAGAAGAGGACTAGCTGTGCAGAGGGAGGAGGAGGAGGGCCGGGAGGGCTAGATGTAACAGCAGAGCACTTGGAAAACAGTGACAGGATCGGACAAAGTCAACATGGATTTACAAAAAGTAAATCATGCTTGACTAATCTACTGGAATTTTTTGAGGATGTAACTGGTAGGATAGATAAGGGAGAACCAGTGGATGTGGTGTATTTTGACTTTCAGAAGGCTTTCAATAAGGTCCCGCATAAGAGATTAGCGTGCAAAGTTAAAGCACATGGGATTGGGGGTAAGGTACTGACTTGGATAGAGAACTGGTTGGCAGACAGGAAGCAAAGAGTTGGAATAAACGGGTCTTTTTCCGAGTGGCAAGCAGTGACTAGTGGGGTACCGCGGGGATTGGTCCTAGGACCCCAGCTATTCACAATATATATTAATGATCTAGACGAGGGAACTAGATGTAATATCTCCAAGTTTGCAGACGACACAAAGCTTGGTGGGCATGTGTGCTGTGAGGAGGATGCAGAGAAACTCCAGGATGATTTGGACAGGTTGGGTGATTAGGCAGAAGCATGGCAGATGCAGTATAATGTGGATAAATGTGAGGTTATCCACTTTGGTGGCAAAAACAGGAAGACAGATTATTATCTGAACGGCAATAGATTGGGAAAAGGGGAAGTGCAACAAGACCTGGGTGTCCTTGTGCACCAGTCGCTGATGGTAAGCATGCAGGTGCAGCAGGCGGTTAAGAAGGCAAATGGTATGTTGGCCTTCATAGCGAGAGGATTCGAGTACAGGAGCAAGGATGTCTTGCTGCAGTTGTACAGGGCCTTGGTGAGACCACACCTTGGGGTAAAAATTCACTTGGTTGCGCCTCCCGTTAGCGCCTTAAGAGGGCGCTAATGGGGCGCAAAGCCGCTAACGCCCGGGCGCAGCGATGTTTGCGCCGCTCGAGAACTTAACTTGAGATTGTGCGGCGGCGCTAAAACTTACCGCTGCGACCACCTGCGCGCGCAGATTGTGACGTCATTCCATGGTGCAACGCCCTTGTGGCGCCCCGTAGCGGAAATTGAGTGGCGCCCCCTGCCTTACCGCCTGGCGCTTCCAACGACCAGAAGACTGGAACGCTATCAATCGCTGTGGGGCTGGGGGGGGCGCTATTTAAAGGGGGCCTCTTCCTGTCTTTTATTGTTGGTGGCATTTTTGAACTACGCATTCTGAGAGAGAGAGGGAGAGACTTCTGGAGAGATTCAACGTTGTGTGAAGGAGTTTTGGGTACTGAGCAGCACTTTGCAGGTTCATTTTGATTTGCCATTCCTTGTATCGATTTAGCAGAGACTGTGGGAGCTGCACTCTGAGCTCTTTGCCTGGTACGCTCCATTGTTCTTTCCAGCACATTTGATGTGCAAGTCTCTCCAGGCCGAGATTCAAGGCAGCAATGAACAGGATGTTGATGGAAAGCAAGATTAACCATCCCCTTTAAGAACTGGCCCGTGCCATTGTGTGTGTGTTCCATTGCTGACTGACATTACATGAGCTTCGCCAGCGCTCCGAGGTAGCGCCTCACTGCTCGGCCTTTTGCGCCTTAAGAGAGGTGTGCAGCGCCTGCTTTAGCGCTCCACTCACCTCCCGGGGCGGTAAAAGTGAAGTTTCCTGTCAGTGCCGATAATTAGCGCCAGGCGCTAATATTTGCGTCCGGACGATATTTGCGCCCCAAATGGGGCGCGACCTAATTTCTACCCCCTTGAGTATTGTGTGCAGTTTTGGTTGCCTTATCTGAGGAAGGATGTTCTTGCCATGGAGAGAGTGTAGCGAAGATTCACCAGACTGATACCTGGGATGGCAGGAATGACGTATGAAGAGAGATTGGGTCGATTAGGCTTATATTCGCTAGAGTTTAGAAGAATGAGAGGGGATCTCATTGAAACTTATAAAATTCTAACAGGACTAGACAGACTAGATGCAGGAAGGATGTTCCCGATGGCGGGGGAGTCCAGAACCAGGGGTCACAGTCTAAGGATAAGGGGTAAGCCATTTAGGACTGAGATGAGGAGGAATTTCTTCACCCAGTGAGTGGTGAACCTGTGGAGTTCACTACCACAGAAGGCAGTTGAGGCCAATTCATTAAATATATTCAAGAAGGAGTTAGATATATTTCTTAAGGCTAAAGGGATCAAGGGATATGGGGAGAAAGCAGGGACAGGATACTGAATTTGGATGATCAGCCATGATCTCATTAAAACATAGAAACATAGAAACATAGAAGATAGGAGCAGGAGTAGGCCATTCGGCCCCTCGAGCCTGCTCCGCCATTCGATGCGATCATGGCTGATCATCCAAACTCAGTACCCTGTCCCTGCCTTCTCCCCATATCCCTTGATACCTTTAGCTTTAAGAAATATATCTAACTCATTCTTGAATATATTTAATGACTTCGCCTCAACTACCTTCTGTGGTAGAGAATCCCACAGGTTCACCACTCTCTGGGTGAAGAAATTCTTCCTCATTTCTGTCCTAAATGGTTTACCCGTTATCCATAGATTATGACCCCTGGTTCTGGACTCTCCGACCATCGGGAACATTCTTCCTGCATCTAGTTTGTCCAGACCTGTCAGAATTTTATATGTTTCGATGAGATCCCCTCTCATTCTTCTATACTCCAGTGAGTATAAGCCCAATCGACCCAATCTCTCCTCATATGTCATTCCTGCCATCCAGGTATCAGCCTTGTGAATCTTCGCTGAACTCCTTCCATGGCAAGAACATCCTTCCTCAGATAAGGCGACCAAAACTGCACACAGTACTCAAGGTGTGGTCTCACCAAGGCCCTGTACAACTGCAGCAGGACATCCCTGTTCCTATACTCAAACCCTTACGCTATGAAGGCCAACATACCATTTGCCTTCTTCACCGCCTGCTGCACCTGCATGCTTACTTTCAGCGATGGTGCACAAGGACACCCAGGTCTCGTTGCACTTCCCCTTCTCCCAATCTATTGCCATTCAGATAATAGTCTGCCTTTCTGTTTTTGACACCAAAGTGGATAACCTCGCACTTATCCACGTTATATTGCATCTGCCACGCTTCTGCCCACTCACCCAACCTGTCCAGATCATCCTGGAGTTTCTCGCTATCCTCCTCACTGTACACACTCCCACCCAGCTTTGTGTCATCTGCAAACTTGGAGATATTACATTTAATTCCCTTATCTAGATCATTAATGTATATTGTGAATAGCTGGGGCCCAAGGACCGATCCCTGCGGTACCCCACTAGTCACTGCTTGCCACTCGGAAAAAGACCCATTCATTCCTACTCTCTGCTTTCTGTCCGCCAACCAGTTCTCTATCCAAGTCAATACCTTGCCCCCAATCCCATGTGCCTTAACGTTACCCGCTAATCTCTTATGCGGGACCTTATCGAAAGCCTTTTGAAAGTCCAAATACACCACATCTACTGGTTCTCCCTTATCTATTTTCCCAGTTACATCCTCAAAAAATTCCAGTAGATTAGTCAAGCACGATTTACCTTTTGTAAATCCATGTTGACTTTGTCCGATCCTGTCACTGTTTTTCAAATGCTCAGCTATTACATCCTTTATAATGGACTCTAGCATTTTCCCCACTACCGATGTCAGGCTTACCGGTCTGTAATTCCCCGCTTTCTCTCTACCACCCTTTTTGAATAGTGGGGTAACATTAGCTACCCTCCAATCCATGGGTACAGTTCCAGATTCCATCGAATGTTGGAAGATGATCAGCAATGCATCTACTATTTCTAGGGCCACTTCCTTAAGTACCCTAGGATGTAGATTATCAGGCCCTGGGGATTTATCGGCCTTCAATACCGTCAATTTCCCTAACACCATTTCCCTGCAAATACTGATTTCTTTCAGTTCCTCCCTTTCATCAGACCGTATGTTCTCCAACATCTCTGGGAGGTTATTTGTGTCCTCCTTTGTGAAGACAGAACCAAAATATGCATTTAATTGGGCTGCCATTTCTTTGTTCCCCATTATAACTTCCCCCTACTTCTGACTGCAAGGGACCTACACTTGATTTCACTAATCTTTTTCTCTTCACATATCTATAAAAGCTCTTACAGTCAGTTTTTATGTTCCCAGCAAGCTTACTTTCATATTCTATTTTCCCCTTCTTAATTAATCCCTTTGTCCTCCTTTGTTGAATCCTAAACTGCTCCCAATCCTCAGGGCTACCGCTTTTTCTGGCCAATTTATATGCCCTCTCCTTGGATCTTATGCTATCCCTAATTTCCCTTGTTAGCCACGGTTGAGTCACCCTTTTTGTTTTATTCTTATGCCACACTGGGATGTACAAATTCTGTAGTTCATCCATGCAGTCTTTGAATGTTTGCCATTGCCTATCCACCGTCAACCCCTTGAGTGACATTCCCCAATCAATCCTACCCAATTCGCGCCTCATACCATCGTAGTTTCCTTTATTTAAATTCAGGACCCTAGTCTCTGATTCAACTACTTCACTCTCCATCCTAATGAAGAATTCTATCATATTATGATCACTCTGACCCAAGGGGCCTCGTACAACAAGATTGCTAATTAATCCTTTCTCGTTGCATATTACCCAGTCTAAGATGGCCTGATCTCTGGTTGGTTCCTCGACATATTGTTCCAGAAAACCATCTCGTAAACATTCTAGGAATTCCTCCTCCACAGTATTTTTACTAATTTGGTTAGCCCAATCTATATGTAAATTAAAGTCACCCATGATGACTGCTGTGCCCTTACTGCATGCTTCTCTAATTTCCCTTTTAATGCCGTCCCCAACCTCCGTATTACTGTTTGGAGGTCTATATACCACTCCCACTAACGTTTTCTGCCCCTTGTTATTTCTCAGTTCTACCCATACAGATTCCGCATCATCAGAGCTAATATCCTTCCTTCAATTGTGTTAATCCCCTCTTTAACCAGCAATGCTAACCCACCTCCCTTAAATGGCGGAACAGGCTTGAGGGGCCGAATGGCCTACTCCTGCTCCTATCTTCTATGTTTCTATGACTCACAACAGGAGGCCATACCCACTAGGGTCTTCAGAGAGCACTTCTCCTACCTCCACTTAAGGGAGGAGCAGTGTCTTAGGAGGCTCCGCTTCACCAAGGAGGTTGTCACAGAACTCTGCCACCTCCTGCAGCCAGAGAGCACGGTGACCACAGCTTTCCCAGTGGCCATCAAGATTATCGGGGCCCTCAATTTCTTCGCCAGCTGATCCTTCCAATCTGCAGCAGGAAACATAGCTAACATCTCATAGTTCGCCGCCCATCGCATCCGGGAGGTGACAGAGGCTCTCTACTCCAGGAGAAGGAACTTCATTGTCTTCTCTCTGAACAGAGAGAAGCAGGACGAGTGCGCATGTGGCTTTGGCAGGATAGAGAGCTTCCTCACGGTGCAGGGCGCCATCGACTGCACCCACGTGGCTTTGTGGACACGGCATAGCAATCTCGAGATGTTCCGTAACCACAAAGTCAACCATTCACTTAATGTGCAGTTGTTGTGCAACCACACCCAGCGCATCATGATGGTGAATGCCCGCTATCCTGGCAGCAGTCATGATGCCTTCATCCTGTGCCAGCAATCTTCCAGGCACCACGTCAAACCCAAGGGTGGCTGCTCGGAGACACGGGCTATCCGCTCTGCACCTGGCTCATGACTCCACTCCGCAACCCCAACACTCCTGCTCAGCACTCATATAACGAGAGCCATGCTGCCACCAGGAACATCATCGAGCAGACCATCGGGGTGCTCAAGCAACGGTTCAGCTGCCTTGACTGCTCGGGAGGAGCCCTCCAGTACTCGCTGGAGCGGGTGTTCCATTTCGTGGTGGTCTGCTGCATGCTTCCATTATACCACCAGGAATTGCTGGACCACCTCAGGAGGAGGAGGAGGGAGAGAAGGAGGAGGAAGAGGATGAGGAAGAGGATGAGGATGAGGGGAGGGAGGGAGGAGGCAGGCAGCAAATCTCCGTTCCCAATGGGCTGTCCGTGCACACCTCATCAGACTCCGATTCCAGTGAATGGAACCCCAGATCTCCGTTGCTCACCACTTCCCCATCACACCAGCCCTCTGTCACGGAACATCACAGCGTCCTCAAAAATTGATCAGAATCCAATCAGCTTTACAATATCAACTAATCACTCTTGTGCAATCCCTTAGTGACTGTTGTTCGTATGCCTTTTCCTACTCTAGTGCTCCTACGCAGTGCTCCCCCAGTGGCTGCAGCATGGCTGGTGGAAGGCTGCTGACTTTCAGTGGGAGAGACTACAGATGACCTTGCAGGATGACCACCACCAGCTGTGGGCCTAGATGACCCGGCTGTAGACTGCACCACCTCGGCATGGGCAGCAGCAGTCTGGGCTGGCTGGCAAGGGCAATGGCGGAGTGGCAGTGGTGGGAGTAGGAATGCTGACATCCTGAGAGAGGACAGCAGGTTCTTGCTCCAAAGACCCATTGCCACTCCCCCGGGGCAGCGCCTCAGCTTTCCTGGCAATTTGTTGGAGGGCAGATTGCTGGCTTGCTGCGACACCCTGCAAACCCCTTTCGACACTCATAAACCCAGCGACGATGGCAGCAGTCTGAGCTTGCGTGGCAGCAAGCTGAGCCTGCAGGAGAGCAGTCTGTGCTTTCACTGCAGCACTGAGACTTTGGGTCGCTTCCACCTGTGCTGCAATGGAAACCGCAACTTCGCCCATCGCACGCAGCATCATGGCTGGGTCCACAAGGTTTCTCCTGGAGTTGTCCATCATTTCCATCCTGGCAATCATGGGCTCTAAGCTCTGTGCAAAGCCCAGTGCAATGTTGGAGCCGGACTCCTCCATACTCCTTGACACTGATAAGAGGCTCTCTGGCAGTCTTGCCACTGCACCTAGCATTTCCGTGTGCATGCCCATCACCCTTTTCCTGAAGGCCGCACCATCAAGGTCATCATCCGAGTCCCAAGCAGCAAAACTCGTGCATGGACTCACCCGCTGGGGAGCTGGTCCCCGAACTACCCTTTCCCTCTGGCCTTGCTGCAGCCCACTTGTGCCTGGTGCCTCACTATGTGCAGATCCCGCCTCTCTACTACCCTCTAAATTCCACGCAGTGCCATTTCCTGAGCTGGTATCTGAGTGTCAGATGCAGTGATGGTCTTCTTCTTCTCCTGCATCACTCCTCCATAACATCAGGGACAGGCTGGGCCGGTGGGACTACTTGAGTATCTGAAAGGAGAAAGGCACAAGAGTCGGGTTATGGTGAGGAGATGGATGGAAGCAAGATATCCAAGCATACACCATCAGCAGCTTGTAAGTGAGAAGAGATTGTGGGATGAGGGAGAAGTGGGATGTGAGAAGAAGCATTAGGAATGAGCGTACCGATATTGTCCCCAAGGGCTTCAACTTCTTCCGTTGCCACGGCCTCGGTCACTGCCCCTCCAATGATGTCGAGCACGCTCTCCTCCAGTTGGCTGAGGGTCTGTACAGCGGCTTGGCTGCCTTCTTGTGACAATAGTGAGCCACCTTGTCCTGCAAGAGAAAGGGACGTGTGTCAGTGAGTGTGGTGTAGTGTGTTTGGGTGATGTGTGTATCAGTGAGTGTGGTGCAATGTGTTTAGGTGAAGTGTGTCAGTGAGTGTGGTGCATTGTGTTTGGGTGAAGTGTGTCAGTGAGTGTGGTGCATTGTGTTTGGGTGAAGTGTGTCAGTGAGTGTGGTGCAATGTGTTTGGGTGAAGTGTGTCAGTGAGTGTGGTGCAATGTGTTTGGGTGATGTGTGTCAGTGAGTGTGGTGCAATGTGTTTGGGTGATGTGTGTGTCAGTGAGTGTAGTGCAATGTGTTTGGGTGATGTGCCTGCCATAGCTGAATCGATGTCAGTGTGTGCAAGGTGTGAGATGTGGGTGTGAGTGTTGCAGCAGTGGTGAGGTTGCGAGGGTGAATTGAAGCCATGATTGTGAGGTGCGAGTGGTGCTAGATAGAGATTGTTGGTAGGTGAGTGCTGGGGGTGGGGTGCATTGAGCAGTGTGTGAGGCTTGTGGTGCAGATGCTGGGATATGACATTTTCTGAAGCCTTCACTCACCTTGACCTGCCGTGTGAGGTCATTAAACTTTTTTCGGCCCTGGATCCACGCCCATGGGACCACACTGGTGGCTGTGACGGAGTCAGCTATCTCCTCCCACAGCCTTCTGCAAGTGGCCTTGGATGGCTTTCTGCCACCCTGTGGGAACAGGACAGACTGCATCCCTTGAACGGCCACAGCCAAGGCCTCCAGTGCAGCATCTGAGAACCTTCGTGCTCACTCCCTAGGTGGCTGAGCTATGTCCTCAGCCAGACTGACATTGAGGTGCTGCTGCAACAAAGCAGCTTCCCTTTAAGTAGTGGAGAGAGCCCGGGCCAAACTTTGTTGGCCAGTAGACTGCACCCGATATTCCCCCCCCCCCCCCACCCCCCAACCCCCACGTTGAGCGCTAAGCCAATCAGTAGCACGTTTAGCGCTGAGATCAGCGCGGCAATCATTATAATGAGAAGGCAGCACAAATTTTGCGTGCTGCCTGGACCACTTTCAACAGGCACAGGTAAATAGCGCTGGCCCTTGACACTGCCTGCTTTCGGGCCTAGTCCCATTTCTAGGCCTCTGTTTTAAAAGTTGGTCCCATAAATGCAAGGACCTCCTAGTAAACCCCCACCATAATTCCATTCGGCATAAGGCCCAGGAAACGTACAGCGAGTACTGGCCTTCACTGAGAGTTCTCTGGAGGTCTTGTCAGGGGTGCAAACTCTGTCCACCCCAAAGATAGTCTCCTGTCTCAGAGGGGGCAGGGACACCCAACAGTGGGTAGTCTTGCTTTCCCAGTCTAACTGAGACCTGGCGTAAGTGTGGAGATCAGTACGTCTAGTTAGATGAGGTTTAACAGCCTCTTAAAGCTTGCCAGTGGGCCCTACTTTGGAAAAGGGCCTCGGCCGGGCAAGTGTGAGCTGATAATGTCGCAGCAAGGGAAACAGGGCATCTGGGACCTGAGTGAACAGGCAAGCAACTGTGTATCTCCTTAACCAATCAGATTGAAGGATTGTGAAATAAACAGCACAAGGACTAAGAAGGAAGTTTAAATTAGAGTCCGTGAATTCAACGTCAAATCAGGTACAGAAAGAGAAATAAAGAGGGAAAGAAAGATTGGATTAAGAGAGAAAAAAAAGACAGAATTTTACATTTCTAAAATCTTCAACAATTAAAACCTGAAGGAATGAGACTTCACACTTGTATTAGTTAATGTTCAGTGCCAGAGGTTGACTGACAGTAATGATTAACACTTAGCACATCATTGACAGGGTACACTGCCTTGAAATGACAGGACTTAACTTCCTGTGGCGAGTTTAGTTCTTATCTGCGCAAATGCAGCAAATTCACGCACGCCACTCAATGCATTTCAACGCTGCGGAGCGGTGCGGACTGGTGGACATCCAAGATGGAGGTGCAGTGGCGCAGGTGACCACTGGCCCTTGCAAACCCTCCCCCTGACCCCGCATATTGTGTCAAGGTCGGCACTGGCGTAACTGTCGGCATCACACCCCGCAGCAAATTCAGGGCCGTCATTTCTATCCCAAATGTACAGACTCAGAGTACAAACTTCGACAACAGGTTGAACTGTTGCCTTCTCAGGTCACCACTGAACTGATCTCCACTTCAAAAGCCTTGATTGTGTTCTTTGTGGCACTGAACAGTCTTAGGTCAAATGATGTGAACCCAGCATCCTTTGCCCGGGGGGCATGTAACGATATAGATTGATAATTGCCATCCCAATCAACGGGGGGGCAGGAAGAATATTTTGATTCCGCTTTTGGAAATGTAGCCTACAAAAAAACACTTAAAAAAAGTAAAGGTATAAATGAAGAGTAATGAGGTCATATACTTTTCCTACACTGCAGGAAATAATGCAAAGCACTTCTCTGAAGCACGGCACTCAAGGTAAGTTAACAAGCAGCAGATTTCATTGGTGTAGATCATAAGGCCCAAAGAGTTTGACCCCCATTACCCACTGACCTTCCCTGCACTAAATTCCAATATCACTGGTCACTTTTGTATTCATGTGACATTCCATGTTATTTTCACATTCCAGGAGTTTTGTCCAAAATTACTTCCACATCTTCGATGGCCCATGAGATTTTCCAGGACCGGTGCTTGCAAAGCATCAAAAGCTGGAAGTAAGTGGAAGCAGGTTTATCCATATCCAGTACCAAATGGCCAGGATATGGAGAGACCAGCTCTCCATAATGTATAGGTTAACCTTGTTCCTAACTTCAGTGCATCTCTTGGGCAATGGCTCTTTAGATAGCGGGGAACGGGGTCCTGACAGGAGGTAATTGAGATGGAGATTAGATGTCAGGATCACAACAAAGCAGCAGAAGAGAGACAGAGATTTTTTTTTAAAAAGAGCAGAATTAAAACTGGATGAAGATTTGGGCAGAAGAGCGTCAAGGATGCAAAACAGCAATTTTTAAATGTATATCGCTGGTCTTTGAGTCGTGAAAATGTTTCCATTTTGTGTATCTATAATTTATGTTGATTATATTTATTACCTGGATTAATTGTCATGGATTCTTATTTTCTGTTCTTGAGCATTTAAGTAAAAGTTTTGTTGATTGAATGATGCTTTAAGCATATTTTAAGCTTCAGAGGGTATTATTTTACTAGAAGTATTTATATGTAAACACAAGTTACAAAAACATAGAATAACATGCATGAAGGTTAAAGGGCATGAAGTTTATGGAATCTAATAATTAGATCATCATACATTAAAATGTTTTTTCAGTAAATATTTACAAAATAGATTGTTTTACCAAGGCAATGTAGCAAGTTTAGATTGAACTCTAGCAGAGAAGACAGAAGAATAAGACATTTTACCGTGGATGGCCTAACTATTTTAATATTCTTTTAAAATCTCCTCACGATTTTCTTCCCTTCTCTCATGGAGCCATTAATTTTTGCTGAGCTATTGTTTCATGGACAGCAGCAGCCCTTCGCTACCTCAGCCAAATGACAATTGTTTATGTGTGACTGTCAGCAGTGACATCACTGTTGGGCTCAGCGTGACCTATATACAGCAGAGATCACTGGGTAGTAATCAGGATTCAGAAGCATGGCTACTCACTTTCGCGGGCTTTTTTGCAGAGGCCAGTGTCGGGAGCGGAGAGAGCAGCAGCACAGTGGGTATTTAAACTCAGTTTCGCGGGCTTTTTTTCAGAGGCTTACCAATCTCACAGACCAGCGGCGGCGTTCCAGAGCCACGTCACAATTCAAAAAGTGAAATGGACAAGAGGAAGCAGCTGATTGGGTGAGTAAGGGCCAGGTGAGTATTTATACTGCTCTATAGTTTGACAGTTAATGTTAATAGTTTATAAAGTTTAGTAGGTCCTAATTTTTGTGGTTATAATTTCTAAGGTCTCTGTTGTGTAGCAGGGAGTGCTAGTATACAAGGGCCCTTGAGTATATCATTTAATTGTAGTGTAATTTGTGGTATTGATTTGAGTTAATTTAAATTAATTAAAGGGTAAGTCATGGCAGCACAGCTCAGCCCTGTGGCATGCTCCTCCTGCACTATGTGGGAAATCAGGGGCACTTCCTGTGTCCCTGTTGACCATGTGTGCGGGAAGTGTATCCAGCTGCAGCTACTGGCAGACCGCATTGCAGCGCTGGAGCTGCGAATGGATGCATACTGGAGCATTCGCGATGCTGAGGACATCGTGGATAGCACGTTTAGGGAGTTGGTCACACCGCAGGTAAAGGCTGCTCGGGCAGGAAGTGAATGGGTGACCACCAGGCAGAGTAGTAGGCGCAGGCAGGTAGTGCAGGGGTCCCCTGTGGACATCCCCCTCTCAAACAGATATACCACTTTGGATATTGTTGAGGGAGATGGCTTATTGGGGGAAGGCAGCAGCAACCAACTTCCTGGCACCATGGGTGGTTCTGCTTCACAGGACGGGAGGAAAAAGAGCGGGAGAGCTATAGTGATAGGGGATTCTATTGTAAGGGGAATAGCAAGGCGTTTCTGCGGCCGCAAACGAGACTCCAGAATGGTATGTTGCCTCCCTGGTGCAAGGGTCAAGGATGTCTCGGAGCGGCTGGAGGGCATTCTGGAGGGGGAGGGTGAACAGCCAGTTGTCGTGGTGCATATAGGTACCAACGATATAGGTAAAAAACGGGATGAGGTCCTAAAAGCTGAATATAGGGAGTTAGGAGGTAAATTAAAAAATAGGACCTCAAAGGTAGTAATCTCAGGATTGCTACCGGTGCCACGTGTTAGTCAGAGTAGAAATAGAAGGATATTTCAGATGAATACGTGGCTAGAGGAATGGTGCAAGGGGGAGGGATTCAAATTCCTGGGACATTGGAACCGGTTCTGGGGGAGGTGGGACCAGTACAAACTGAACGGTTTGCACCTGGGCAGGACCGGGACCGATGTCCTAGGGGGAGTGTTTGCTAGTACTGTTGGGGAGGGTTTAAACTAAAATGGCAGGGGGTTGGGAACCTGTGCAGGGAAACAGAGGACAGGGAAGCAAGGATAGAAGCAAAAGACAGGAAGGAGAAAAGCAAAAGTGGAAGGCAGAGAAATCAAGGGTGTAAATCAAACAGGGCTACAGTAAATAATAATTCTAAAAGGACTAAGGGGTAAAAATTCACTTGGTTGCGCCATCCGTTAGCGCCTTAAGAGGGCGCTAATGGGGCGCAAAGCCGCTAACGCCCGGGCGCAGCGATGTTTGCGCCGCTCGAGAACTTAACTTGAGATTGTGCGGCGGTGCTAAAACTTACCGCTGCGACCACCTGCGCGCGCAGATTGTGACGTCATTCCATGGTGCAACGCCCTTGGGGCGCCCCGTAGCGGAAATTGAGTGGCGCCCCCTGCCTTACCGCCTGGCGCTTCCAACGACCAGAAGACTGGAACGCTATCAATCGCTGTGGGGCTGGGGGGGGCGCTATTTAAAGGGGGCCTCTTCCTGTCTTTTATTGTTGGTGGCATTTTTGAACTACGCATTCTGAGAGAGAGAGGGAGAGACTTCTGGAGAGATTCAACGTTGTGTGAAGGAGTTTTGGGTACTGAGCAGCACTTTGCAGGTTCATTTTGATTTGCCATTCCTTGTATCGATTTAGCAGAGACTGTGGGAGCTGCACTCTGAGCTCTTTGCCTGGTGCTCTCCATTGTTCTTTCCAGCACATTTGATGTGCAAGTCTCTCCAGGCCGAGATTCAAGGCAGCAATGAACAGGATGTGGATGGAAAGCAAGATTAACCATCCCCTTTAAGAACTGGCCCGTGCCATTGTGTGTGTGTTCCATTGCTGACTGACATTACATGAGCTTCGCCAGCGCTCCGAGTTAGCGCCTCACTGCTCGGCCTTTGCGCCTTAAGAGAGGTGTGCAGCGCCTGCTTTAGCGCTCCACTCACCTCCCGGGGCGGTAAAAGTGAAGTTTCCCGTCAGTGCCGATAATTAGCGCCAGGCGCTAATATTTGCGTCCGGACGATATTTGCGCCCCAAATGGGGCGCGACCTAATTTCTACCCCTAAGAGTGTTAAAAAAACAAGCCTGAAGGCTTTGTGTCTTAATGCGAGGAGCATTCGTAATAAGGTGGATGAATTAGCTGCGCAAATAGATGTAAACGGATATGATATAATTGGGATTACGGAGACATGGCTCCAGGGTGACCAAGGCTGGGAATTCAACATCCAGGGGTACTCAATATTCAGGAAGGACAGACAAAAAGGAAAAGGAGGTGGGATAGCATTGTTGGTTAAAGAGGAGATTAACACAATAGTAAGGAAGGATATTAGCTCTGATGATGTGGAATCTGTATGGGTAGAGCTGAGAAATACCAAGGGGCAGAAAACGTTAGTGGGATTTGTATAAAGACCCCCAAACAGTAATGCTGAGGTTGGGGATGGCATTAAATGGGAAATTAGAGACTCGTGCAATAAGGGCACCGCAGTTATCATGGGTGACTTTAATCTACATATAGATTGGGCTAACCAAATTAGTAATAATACTGTGGAGGAGGAATTCCTAGAGTGTATACGGGATGGTTTCCTGAGCCAATATGTCGAGGAACCAACCAGAGATCAGGCCATCTTAGACTGGGTATTATGTAATGAGAAAGGATTAATTAGCAATCTTGTTGTGCGAGGCCCCTTGGGGAGGAGCGATCATAATATGATAGAATTCTTCATTAAGATGGAGAGTGAAGTAGTTGACTCAGAGACTAGGGTCCTGAATTTAAATAAAGGAAACTACGATGGTATGAGGCGCGAGTTGGCTAGGATGGATTGGGGAACGTTACTTGAAGGGTTGATGGTTGATAGGCAATGGCAAACATTTAAAGATCGCATGGATGAACTACAGAATTTGTTCATCCCTGTTTGGCATAAAAATAAAACAAAAAAGGTGACTCAACCGTGGCTAACAAGGGAAATTAGGGATAGCATAAGATCCAAGGAGAGGACATATAAATTGGCCAGAAAAAGCAGCAAACCTGAGGATTGGGAGCAGTTTAGGATTCAGCAAAGGATGACAAAGGGATTAATTAAGAGGGGGGAAATAGAATATGAGAGTAAGCTTGCAGGGTACATAAAAACTGACTGTAAAAGCTTCTAAAGATATGTGAAGAGAAAAAGATTGGTGAAGACAAGCGTAGGTCCCTTGCAGTCAGAATCAGGGAAATTTATAATGGGGAACAAAGAAATGGCTGACGAATTCAATATATACTTTGGTTCTGTCTTCACAAAGGAGGACACAAATAAACTCCCAGAGATGTCGGGAAACATAGGGTCTAATGAGAGGGAGGAATTGAATGAAATCACTATTTGTAGGGAAATGGTGTTAGGGAAATTGACGGGATTGAAGGCCGATAAATGCCCAGGGCCTGATAATCTACATCCTAGGGTACTTAAGGAAGTGGCCCTAGAAATAGTAGATGCATTGCTGGTCATCTTCCAAAATTCTATAGACTCTGGAACAGTTCCAATGGATTGGAGGGTAGCTAATGTAACCCCACTATTTAAAAAAGGTGGTAGAGAAAAAATGGGGAATTATAGACCGGTAAGCCTGACATCGGTAGTGGGCAAAATGCTAGAGTCCATTATAAAAGATGTAATAGCAGAGCACTTGGAAAACAGTGACAGGATTGGACAAAGTCAACATGGATTTACAAAAGTGAAATCATGCCTGACTAATCTACTGGAATTTTTTGAGGATGTAACTGGTAGAATAGATAAGGGAGAAACAGTGGATGTGGTGTATTTGGACTTTCAGAAGGCTTTCGATAAGAAATTGGGAGAGGGGGAAGTACAGAGAGACCTGGGTGTTCTTGTACACCAGTCACTGAAGGCAAGCATGCAGGTGCAACAGGCGGTCAAGAAGGCAAACGGTATGCTGGCCTTCATAGCAAAAGGGTTGGAATACAGGAACAGGGATACCTTGCTGCAGCTGTACAGGGCACTGGTGAGACCACACCTCGAGTACTGTGTACAGTTTTGGTCGCCTCATCTGAGGAAAGATGTTCTTGCCATGGAGGGGGTGCAGCGGCGATTCACCAGGCTGATACCAGGAATGGCGGGATTGACCTATGAGGAGAGACTATGTAGTTTAGGGATGTACACACTGGAGTTTAGAAGATTGAGAGGGGACCTCATAGAAGTGTATAAAATTCTGACAGGTCTAGACAGACTAGATGCAGAAGGAATGTTTCCCTTGGCGGGTGAGAACAGAACTAGAGGACATAATTTAAGGATAAGGGCTAAACCATTTAGGACAGAAATGAGGGGAAATTTCTTCACTCAAAGAGTGGTGAACCTGTGGAACTCATTGCCACAGAGGGCAGTGTACGCCAGCTCATTAAATATATTTAAGAGGGAATTAGATATATTTCTACAGGCAAAAGGGGTTAAGGGTTACGGAGAGAAGGCGGGGACGGGATACTGAATTGGAGGATCAGCCATGATCACATTAAATGGCGGAGCAGGCTCGAAGGGCCGGATGGCCTACTCCTGCTCCTATCTTCTATGTATCTATGTATCTATGTCCCGCATAAGAGATTAGCGTGCAAAGTTAAAGCACATGGGATTGGAGGTGAGGTACTGATTTGGATAGAGAACTGGTTGGAAGACAGGAAGCAAAGAGTTGGAATAAACGGGTCTTTTTCCGAGTGGCAGGCAGCGACTAGTGGGGTACCACAGGGATCGGAGCTAGGTCCCCAGCTATTCACAATATATATTAATGATCTAGACGAGGGAACTAGATGTAATATCTCTAAGTTTGCAGACGACACAAAGCTGGGTGGGCGTGTGTGCTGTGAGGAGGATGCAGAGAAACTCCAGGATGATTTGGACAGGTTGGGTGATTGGGCAGAAGCATGGCAGATGCAGTATAATGTGGATAAATGCGAGGTTATCCACTTTGGTGGCAAAAACAGGAAGACAGATTATTATCTGAACGGCAATAGATTGGGAAAAGGGGAAGTGCAACGAGATCTGGGAGTCCTTGTGCACCAGTCGCTGAAGGTAAGCATGCAGGTGCAGCAGGCGGTTAAGAAGGCAAATGGTATGTTGGCCTTCATAGCGAGAGGATTCGAGTACAGGAGCAAGGATGTCTTGCTGCAGTTGTACAAGGTCTTGGTGAGACCACACCTTGAGTATTGTGTGCAGTTTTGGTCGCCTTATCTGAGGAAGGATGTTCTTGCCATGGAGGGAGTGCAGCGAAGATTTACCAGACTGATACCTGGCATGGCAGGAATGACGTATGAAGAGAGATTGGGTTGATTAGGCTTATATTCGCTAGAGTTTAGAAGAATGAGAGGGGATCTCATTGAAACTTATAAAATTCTAACAGGACTAGACAGACTAGATGCAGGAAGGATGTTCCCGATGGCGGGGGTGTCCAGAACCAGAGGTCACAGTCTAAGGATAAGGGGTAAGCCATTTAGGACTGAGATGAGGATGAATTTCTTCACCCAGAGAGTGGTGAACCTGTGGAATTCTCTACCACAGAAGGCAGTTGAGGCCAATTCATTAAATATATTCAAGAAGGAGATAGATATATTTCTTAAGGCTAAAGGGATCAAGGGATATGGGGAGAAAGCAGGGACAGGGTACTGAATTTGGATGATCAGCCATGATCTCATTAAATGGCGGAGCAGGCTCGGGGGGCCGAATGGCCTACTCCTGCTCCTATCTTCTCTGCTTCTATGGAGGATTTTTCCCCTCTCCAGTCCAGGGGTTCTGAGGCCAACTCTAGCACACAAGTACTATAGCAAAATACTGCGGATGCTGGAAATCTGAAATAACAACAGAAAATGCTGGAAACACTCAGCAGGCCAGGCAGCATCCGTGGAGAGAAACAGAGTTAACGTTTCAGGTCTGGGACCCTTCATCAGAACTGGAAAAAGCTGGAGATGTAACAGATATTAAGCAGGTGCAGAGGCAGGGAAAGAGGGAGGGGAGCTTGAAGAATGGAGGCAGGGGTTATGGTCTGAAATTGTTGAACTCAATGTTGAGTCCAGAAGGCTGTAAAGTGCCTGATCGAAAGATGAGGTGCTGTTCCTCGAGCTTACGTTGAGCTTCATTGGAACAGTGTAAGAGACCGAGGACAGAGGGATCAGAGTGGGAGTGGAGCGGAGAATTAAAGTGACAGGCGACCGGAAGCTCGGGGCCCCCCCTTACAGACTGAACGGAGGTGTTCCGCAAAGCGGTCACCCAATCTGCGTTTGGTCTCTCCAATGTAGAAGAGACCGCATCGTGAGCAGCGAATACAGTATACTAAATTGCAAGAAGTAGAAGTAAATCGCTGTTTCACCTGGAAGGGGTGTTTGGGGCCCTGGACAGTGGGAAGGGAGGAGGTATAAGGGCAAGTGTTGCATCTCCTGCGCTTGCACGGGAAGGTGCCGGGCGAAGGGGAAGGGCTGTTAGGGGTGATTGAGGAGTGGACCAGGGTGTCGCGGAGGGAGCGGTCCCTGCGGAATGCTGAAAGGGGAGGTGAGGGGACGATGCATTTGGTGGTGGGATCACCTGTCCTGGTTACCTCAGCACAGGTTGTGAATTGAATCTGGCACCTTCTGATACGGTATGGCTTAGTGTTATATCGGGTAGCAGCTTCAGGCAGCATGCCATCAAGAAAGGAAGAAGAACTTGTATATACCCAAACACCCCTTCCAGGTGAAACAGCGATTTACTTGTACTTCTTGCAATTTAGTATACTGTATTCGCTGCTCACGATGCGGTCTCTTCTACATTGGGGAGACCAAATGCAGATTGGCTGACCGCTTTGCGGAACACCTCCGTTCAGTCTGTAAGGGGGGGCGCCGAGCTTCCGGTCGCCTGTCACTTTAATTCTCCGCTCCACTCCCACTCAGACCTCACCGTCCTCGGCCTCTTACATTGTTCCACTGAAGCTCAGTGTAAGCTCGAGGAACAGCATCTCATCTTTCGATTAGGCACTTTACAGCCTTCTGGACTCAACATAGAGTTCAACAATTTCAGATCATAACCTCGACCCCTATCATATATATATTTTTTATGCACACTTTTTGTTTGTGTCTTTTTTTCTTCTCTCCCACATGGCAGCTGTCTTTCATTCTGCCAGCGCAATTCACACTTCATCTAGAGCCATCCTTTGTTTCTTAACCTGTCCCATTACCATCTCCTTTTGCCTTGAATATCTCTCAATGGGGTAAAAATTCAGTTGGTTGCGCCTCCCGTTAGCGCCTTAAGAGGGCGCTAATGGGGCGCAAAGCCGCTAACGACCAGGCGCAGCGATGTTTGCGCCGCTCGGGAACTTAACTTGAGATTGTGCGGCGTCGCTAAAACTTACCGCTGCGACCACCTGCGCGCGCAGATTGTGACGTCATTCCATTGTGCAACGCCCTTGTGGCGCCCCGGAGCGGAAATTGAGTGGCGCCCCCTGCCTTACCGCCTGGCGCTTCCAACGACCGGAAGACTGGAACGCTATCAATCGCTGTGGGGCTGGGGGGGGCGCTATTTAAAGGGGGCCTCTTCCTGTCTTTTTCTGTGGTCGACATTTATGCACCACTCGTTCTGAGAGAGAGAGAGAGATTCGGAGAGAGAAAGAGAGACTTCTACATTGACTCAACGCTTTGTGAGGTAGTTTTGCCTATTGATCCTAACTTTGCTGCTACTTTAGTTGCTGTCCTTCATTACTTTGCTTGCAAAGAGAATATGGGGGCTGCACTGATTGGGGGCGTCGTCCTGCTCCAGCTGAATCGGAGGATACAGAGACGCAGAGAGAGAGTGGCAATGATGGCCAGACGGAGGAGGGCCATCAGGCGTATGTACAGGAGAGCTTACCCTCCCAGGGTATATCGTGAACAGCTCTCCTACATCCATATGTCCGAGGAGCTGTGTTTGCGAAGGCTGCGATTCAGCAAGGAGGTGGTCACTGAGCTCTGCCACCTGCTGCAGCCAGATCTGCAGCCTCAACTGAGGTCCAGGACGTCTCTGTCGGTGGCAGTGAAGGTCACAGTGGCTTTGAACTTTTACGCCACTGGCTCATTTCAAGCTGCTGCTGGGGACCTCGCCAATATCTCCCAGTTCGCGGTGCATTGCTGCATCCGGCAGGTCACAAATGCCCTCTTCAGAAGTAGACGAGAGTTCATCTCTTTCCCCATGACCCCAGACAAGCAGCGTGACCGCGCTCTGGGCTTTGCGAGGGTAGCGGGCTTCCCCATGGTGCAGGGCGCCATTGACTGCACGCATGTGGCTTTGCGTGCTCCGCGTGAGAATGCCGAGGAATTCAGGAACAGAAAGGGGTTCCATTCCTTGAATGTCCAGTTGGTCTGTGACCACAGACAGCTGATACTCGCTGTTAATGCCCAGTATCCTGGCAGCTGCCACGATGCTTTTATCCTGCGCCAGACTACTGTGGCAGAACTTTTCGAGGCACCGCATCAGCCAGTTGGTTGGCTTCTCGGGGACAAGGGGTATGCATTGAGCACCTGGCTGATGACACCGCTCCGTACGCCCAACACCCCTGCTGAGCTGCGGTACAATGAGAGCCATCAAGCAACCAGGAACATTATTGAGCGCACAATCGGCATGCTGAAGCAACGGTTCCGCTGTCTGGACCATTCCGGAGGAGCCCTGCAGTACTCGCCTGAGCGAGTATCGAACTTCGTAGTCGTGTGCTGCATGTTGCATAACATGGCAATCCTCAGGACCCAGCCAATGCCACCAGGCCTTGGAGCACCACCAGAGGAGGAGGAGGAAGAGGAGGAAGAGGACGAGGACGATGATCATCAGCAGCACCAAGGCAGGAGGGCGGCCCACAATGGTCAAACTGCAAGGGCCGTCCGTCAACGGCTAATAGCAAGCCGCTTCTAGGGCCCCTGCCATTGCTACCAACATTAATGAACCCAGCACGCAACCCCTAAGCCGGCCAAGGCACCAATAATTCCAACCACCAACCATGTATATTTTGAATACAGAAACTTATTTATTTTACAAACTCTGTGTGTGTCAATTCCTCATGACAAACTCATAGAAATAAACACAAAAAAACAGTCAATAACATAACTGGTTCTCACAACCTGGAGATAATGTCCAAAACACTAAACAAAAGTTGGACCATGAACCTCGACCTTTAATAAAAAAATGACCAGCATTTTGTCACACCTCCTACTTTTTGCCCTTCGAGGGTGATCTCCTTCCCTTGCGCACTTCCCCCCTTCTAACCCTACTGCTCCTCCGTAATGGGACCTCAGTGGCTGCAGCAAGGCTGGTGGAAGGCTGCTGCTCGTCAGACCCTGACACTGCAGATGCCCCTGAAGGACGGCCTCGACCAGTTCTGGGCCTGGAGGGCCCGGCTGCAGACTGCACCAACTCTGCATGGGCGGCAGCAGTCTGTCCTACAGGCGGTGGCAAGTGCAGTGGAGAAGTGACAGTGTTGGCAGCAGGAATGCTGTCATCGTGAGAGAGGACAGCAACTCCCTGCTCGCCCGACACACTGGCACTCCCACGGGGCAGCACTTCAGCATCCGGAGCAATCTGCCGGAGAACAGATTGCTGGCCTGCTGCGGCGCGGTGACAGCCCCGGGGACATGTGCACGAACCATCGAGGTTGGCAGCAGTCTGTGCTCGCGTGGCCTCAATCTGAGTCTGTATGAGAGCAGTCAGAGATGGGATCACGGCAGTCAGTGAATAATTGCAGCACTAAGCTGCAATTTGATTGAATTCTTTGAGGAGGTAACTAAGTGTGTAGATGAAGGTAGAGCAGTTGATGTCGTATACATGGATTTTAGTAAGGCGTTTGATAAGGTTCCCATTGCAGACCAATAAATTAAATCATCCTGACTATCTGCCGAGGTGTGATAAAGTTAATTAAGTCAGCCAGGAAGGTACCACATCAAAGACATAGCAAGATACAACCGAGACAATGAGGTGTAGTCGCAGGGGTTCTAACGTGTCAAAAGCTGCCGTCTGTATGTAAAACGAAAAGCTTTAACATTTTTTTACTTTTTTACTGGGAAAATTTTTACTTTTTTACTGGGAATCACATCTGTGAACAAGCTAACGACGACTCGAGTCCGGATCACGTCATGTATCGTGACATAAACCCAAGATCCCGATTGAGACCGTCTTCATGAGTGCGGAACTTGGCTATCAGTTTCTGCTCGATGATTTTGCGTTGTCGTGTGTTTCTAAGGTTGCCTTGGAGAACGCTTACCCGCAGATCCGAGGCTGAATGTCCTTGACTGCTGAAGTGTTCCCCAACTGGGAGGTAACAATCCTGCCTGGCGATTGTTGCGCGGTGCTCGTTCATACGTTGTCTCAGTGTCTGCATGGTCTCGCCGATGTACCATGCCGCGGTGCATTCTTTCCTGCAACGTATGAGGTAGACAACGTTGGCCGAGTCACATGAGTATGTACCATGTACCTGGTGGGTAGTGTCCTCACGTGTGATGGTGGTATCTGTGTTGATGATCTGGCATGTCTTGCAGAGTTTGCCATGGCAGGGTTGTGTGGTGTCGTGGTCGCTGTTATCCTGAAAGCTGGGTAATTTGCTGCGAACGATGGTACTTCTGAGGTTAGGCGGCTGTTTGAAGGCAAGTAGTGGAGGCGTGGGGATGGCCTTAGCGAGGTGTTTGTCGTCATCGATGACATGTTGAAGGCTGCGAAGAACATGGCGTAGTTTCTCCGCTCCGGGGAAGTACTGGACGACGTAGGGTACCCTGTTGGTTGTGTCCCGTGTTTGCCTTCTGAGGAGGTCTATGCGATTTTTCGCTGTGGCCCGTCGGAACTGTCGATCGATGAGTCGAGCGTCATATCCCGTTCTTACGAGGGCGTTTTTCAGCGTCCGTAGGTGTCCATCGCGTTCCTCCTCGTCTGAGCAGATCCTGTGTATTCGCAGGGCTTGTCCATAGGGGATGGCTTCTTTAACATAGTTAGGGTGGAAGCTGGATATCTCATAGAAGGCAGAGGGTGGTGGTGGATGGAACATTTTCGGACTGGAGACCAGTTACCAGCGGTGTGCCACAGGGGTCGGTGCTGGGTCCTCTGCTGTTTGTGATTTTTATCAATGACTTGGAGGAGGGGACTGAAGGGTGGATCAGTAAATTTGCTGATGACACCAAGATTGGTGGAGTAGTGGATGAGGTGGAGGGCAGTTGTAGGCTGCAAAGAGACATTGATAGGATGCAGAGCTGGGCCGAAAAATGGCAGATGGAATTTAACCCTGATAAGTGCAAGGTGATTCATTTTGGTAGGGCAAATTTGAATAAGGATTACAGGGTCAACGGCAGGGTTCTGAGGAACGTGGAGGAGCAGAGGGATCTGGGGGTTCATATCCACAGATCTCTGAAGGTTGCCACTCAAGTGGATAGAGCAGTAAAGAAGGCCTATGGTGTGTTGGCGTTTATTAACAGAGGGTTTGAGTTTAAGAACCGTGAGGTTATGCTGCAACTGTACAGGACCTTGGTGAGACCACATTTGGAATATTGTGTGCAGTTCTGGTCACCTCACTATAGGAAGGACGTGGAAGCATTGGAAAGAGTGCAAAGGAGATTTACCAGGATGCTGCCTGGTTTGGGGGGGGAGGTCTTATGAGGAAAGATTGAGGGAGTTGGGGCTTTTCTCTTTAGAGCGGAGGAGGATGAGAGGCGACTTAATAGAGGTTTATAAGATGATGAGGGGGATAGATAGAGTGGATGTTCAGAGACTATTTCCTCGGGTAGAGGCAGCTGTTACAAGGGGGCATAACTATAAGGTGCATGGGGGGAGATATAGAAGGGATGTCCGAGGTAGATTCTTTACTCAGAGAGTGGTTGGGGTGTGGAATGGACTGCCTGCTGTGATAGTGGAGTCGGACACTTTAGGAACTTTCAAGCGGTTATTGGATAAGCACATGGAGCACACCAGAGTGATAGGGAGTGTGATAGCTTGATCTTGGTCTCGGACAATGCTCGGCACAACATCGAGGGCCAAAGGGCCTGTACTGTGCTGTACTGTTCTATGTTCTATGTTAAGCATTAGTGTGGCATCCGCCTGTGCTACAGCGAAGTGCTCCACACTCCTTGCCAGTGACTCAATGCATTCGGGCACCCTTCTCACTGCACCCATGAGCTCAGTGTGCATGCCCACCGCCTGTGTGTTCATTTCTGCGATCAGCCGCTCCTCCTCTGCGTCCAGTGCAGTAGGAGTCGCTGGTATACTCTCCCTCTGGGGAGAAGGCCCCCGTTCTTCCCTACCCCCCCCATGGCGTTGCTGCAGCCCGCTGGGTCCTGGAGCTTCACCCTCATCAGCCCCTTCCCCCCTGCTCCCCTCCAGGGAAGGCGTGTTCCCAGTGTGGGCATGGGCTTCCTCGGGAGAGGGTGGCACTGATGCTCCGGCTTCCTCTTCCTCCTCAGCTGCAGCATCACTCCCAGTGGCAGCTTCAGGGCCCGTCTCCTCAGCTGGTGAATCACCATCTGAAAGCAGGGAGGTACAAGAGTGGCTTTAGCGTGAGGACAGGGTGGCAGTAAGGGAGGAATAAGTGCAGCGAGTTAGCAAGTTGGATTGAAAGTGTCAAAGGCTGGTGTTGTGAGGGACAAGTGGAAGGACAGAGGACAAAAAGGTGATGACCTTACCATTGCTGTCCAGAACGGGGTCGGCGTCTCCAGTGGCGACGGGACCGATCACCCGGCTTGCCACAATCCTGTGGACGCGCTCCTCAAGATCGCTGAGGGGTTGCAGCTGAGGCCGCCCTCCACCTGTCCGTTGCTGCTGTCTCCTATTATGAGCCAGCTTGGCCTGCAAGAAAAAGGACAGCATCTGAGTAAATATACAGCCATGGTCTTGCCTGATGTGCCTCCCATAGATGAATAGCCCTTACTGTATGCAGCCATGGTCTTGCCTGATGTGCCTCCCATAGGTGAATAGCCCTTACTGTATGCAGCCATGGTCTTGCCTGATGTGCCTCCCATAGGTGAATAGCCCTTACTGTATGCAAAGTGTGGAATGTGTGTGTGTGTTTGATGAAAGGGCCATAGGTGTTGGATGAGTGTTGTGCATTGGGGTTTTAAGACCCTCTGGCCATAGAGTGAGGTTGAGATGGAGGGATGGAGAGGTATTGAGAAAAAGCCACTCACCCTGACGACCCGAGTGAGGTCGTTGAACTTTTTGCGGCATTGAGTATGGGTCCTGGGCACCATGCTCCTGGAGGAGACGCTCTGAGCCACCTCCCTCCACACTCTTCTGAACTCGCGTGGCAAAGGCCTCCTGCCACTCTCAATGAAGAGCATACATCGTCTGCGCTCCACCGCGCCAACCAGAGCATCAAAGGCCCGCTTGGTGAAGCGATGAGCGCGTTCTCTCACCCTCTCCATGCTTGGCAGCAAAATGGATTCACAGGTCTCTCCAGGCCGAGATTCAAGGCTGCAATGAGCAGGGTGTGGCTGGGGAGCAAGTGGCCCCCCCCGCTTTAAGAAGTGGCCGGCGCCAGTGTGTCTGTGTTCCCTCGCTAACTGGCAGCAGCTGTGCTGCGCTCGCGCGCTGAATTAGCGCCTCACTCCTTGGCCTTTGTGCCTTAAGACAGGTGTGCAGCGCCTGCTTTAGCGCTCCACTCACCTCCCGGGGCGGTAAAAGTGAAGTTTCCAGTCAGTGCCGATAATTAGCGCCAGGCGCTAATATTTGCGTCCAGACGATATTTGCGCCCCAAATGGGGCGCGACCTAATTTCTACCCCAATGTCTCTTAACCTCTCCTGCCTTCTATCCTATCACAGACCTTCCCTTTTGTTCTTTCATCCCCTCCCCCATTTCTCAGCCCCTACACTGGCTTAAAAATCTGTTCCATTTCCTGCTTTTTTCCAGTTCTGACGAAAGGTCATCGACCTGAAACGTTAACTCTGTTTCTCTCTTCACAGATGCTGCCTGACCTGCTGAGTATTTCCAGCATTTTCTGTTTTTATTTTGGATTTCCAGCATCTGCAGTATTTTCTTTTTGTTGAAGAACTTGTATGTGGCCTGGAGTTTCCTGGAAATCGGGCGGGGTGTACAACACCGAGTTTAGCGCCCAGCAATGAAAGTTAAAATCTACCCTGATGACCTAGTCTGCTTCAGTGCTGCCGGTTGAGGGATAAACATTGGCCAGGACACGGAGAACCCCCTGCTGTTTTTCAATTAGTGCCATGGGATTTTTATGTACATCCGAGAGGACAGAAAGGGCCTCGGTTTAACATCTCACCCAAAAGACGGCGCCTCCAACAATGCAGCACTCCCTCAGTACTGCGCTGGGAGTGTGTGGATTAGATTATACGCTGAACTCCTGGAGTAAGGCCTGAGCCTATGACCTCCTGACAGAGGAAGTGCTTCCACTGAGCCAAGGTTCAGGAAAGCATGCTAAAACTATACTTACTAATAAACAATTAATTTAGATTGTTCTGAATAGTAATCTCAATTTTCATCTTTAGTGATTCCAGCACAGACTTATGCACACCAGGAACAGGTAATGGGACATGCTCATATTCGCAATTTGCGCTCCCAATACATGGATCTCTGCGCTCAGGGTGCTAAAAACAAAATCTGATCCGATTAAGTTATAAGTTTGTTCTGTACCTGCAGATCAAATTTTCTTTTGAGCTATTTATAAGCACCTCCAAAACCCGCGACCTCTTCCCCCTAGAAGGACAAGGGCAGCAGGCGCATGGGAACACCACCACCTCCAAGTTCCCCTCCAAGTCACACACCATCCTCACTTAGAAGTATATCGCCGATCCTTCATCGTCGCTGGGTCAAAATCCTGGAACTCCCTCCCTAACAGCACTGTGGGAGTACCTTCACCACACAGACTGCAGCGGTTCAAGCAGGCAGCTCACCACCACCTTCTCAAGGGCAATTAGGGATGGGCAATAAATGCTGGCCTTGTCAGTGACACCCACATCCCATAAACGAATAAAAATAAAAGTACATTGTATTTTTCTCAGTATCTTTTCAAATGTTGTGCATTTAAAGAAAAGTAAAGGCATAAATGAAGAGTAATAAGTTCAAGTACCATTCCCGCACTGCAGGAAATAATGTAAAGCACTTCTCTGAAGCACGGCACTCAAGGTAACTTAACAAGCAGCAGATTTCACTGGGATAGATCACAAGATCCAAAGAGTTTGACCCCTATTACCCACTGACCTTCCCTTCACTAAATTCCAATATCACTGGTCACTTTTGTATTCATGTGACATTCCATTTTATTTTCACATTCCAGGAGTTTTGTCCAAAATTACTTCCACATCATGTCTCCTCACTTACAGGTTCTAAGCATTTAAATGAGACTTTTGTTGCTTTTAACGATTCTCAATTTATTATTTTCAAGAGACTTTAAAGATCAGAAGGATACCTGAAATTATGGTGTGACTACTTCTCCATGAGCATGGTCTGTACTAGTTACTTGCCTGAGGCACAAAACCAGAACAATTACACCCTTGGATCTGCCTCATCAGATTTACGAGAAAAATGTTTAGTGCAGTTATGTGCAGTCGGAATAGATGCCGGAAGGAACAACCCTAGAGATCCCAACCACAGACGCCTCACACAGAAGTGGTCCTTCCTTTTGGTTGTGTGGGTTTTTTTCCCCCATATTTTTTGTTCTTCTTTAGGTATATCACATTCAATATTCATTATGTGAGAAGGCTGGGAGGTAGTCTACTCCTAGGCCTCAGTCAAATCCTGTGCTGCAGCTAGACACCAGGAGCTGTACAAAAGTAGCCCTTTGATAGTTCCTCCCTTCATGTGTAGACAATTTGACTGAAATTGGAGATTCATGAAATGGGAAATTACACTTGTAAGACAATTTGTTTGCACCCTGTTGCAGAGTGTATTGCACGACTACACTTTCCTGGCTATAAACCTATTACAAAGCTATGATACTAGAGGTGGGACTCTGTGGTCCCACCTTCTTAGCAGAGTTCCCCAGTTTGTGGAAGAGCGCTCAGGGTCCTATCTATTCAGTGTACTGACTCTGACTGCTCCTTCCTGTTGCGATTTGCCTTTATCTAAGGCCTGTTGACTGTTGCTGGGAGAAGAGCCTAACTTTGAAGATGCAGGATAAGGCTGAGGAAATGCTCTGTTTTAAAAGGTTTCCTCTTTCATTTACAAGAAAAAGAAACCAAAGAAAGAATGTTGCGCTGCACATTGCGTTCTGTTTTTAAAACCTGAAGGACTGGTAACAGAAGGTACACTGGTCGGCTAAAGACTCCTAAGGTTTGACTACATTTATAAAAATATAACATCCCCAGCATCGAAGCTTTGACCACGCTCGATCAGCTCTGATGGACGGGTCACATCGTCCGCATGCCCGATACGAGACTCCCAAAGCAAGCGCTCTACTCGGAGCTCCGACACGGCAAGAGAGCCCCAGGTGGGCAGAGGAAATGCTTCAAGGACACCCTCAAAGCCTCCTTGAAAAAGTGCAACATCCCCACCGACACCTGGGAAACCCTGGCCCAAGACCGCACAAAGTGGAGGAGAAGCATCCGGGAAGGCACCGAAAACCTTGAGTCTCTTCGCCGGGAGCAAGCGGAAGCCAAGCGCAAGGAGCGCACGTCAACCCAAGTACCCCACCCACCCGCCCCCTTCAACCACCGTCTGCCCCACCTGTGACAGAGACTGTAGGTCCCGCATTGGACTCATCAGTCACCTGAGAACTCATTTTTAGTGTGGAAGCAAGTCATCCTCAGTTCCGAGGGACTGCCGAAGAGAGAGAGAAGAGAGAAAAATATAAGAAATCCTAAAATGATAAAAGGTCGTTTGGCCCATCAAACCACAGCATATGTGCAACTTACCATCTCACAGGTTCTATCGCATCTATATTATCTCCTAAAGGTCAATTCTGTACAAAATTCTCTGATCCCCAAAAATAATCAAGCAAAACTCAAGGATTTTCATTCATCCTCACATCTCCCCATTTTAACCGTGGCTTGCTACTCTTCATAGACAACCCCCACCCCCCACCAGTAGAGGATTGAATGCCATGGAGCATTGAATTATGTCAGTTTATATCTATCCCATTCTCAAACAGATGCTTAAGTTGCTCCTCTTTCAAGGAATTAAGCAATAGAACCTCAATTGCAGTTTTTTGTTATCTTTAGCCTTGTTTAAGGTTTGTTAATTTTAAACATATGTTCTCTAGTTTTGTTTCCACCATCTAAATCAAATCTATGTCGATTATGCCTCTCGGTATTTTAAAGAACTGGATGATGTTTAATCTTAATCTTACTCTCTCAATGAAAATAAGATCAGTTCTGTGGGCCTCTCCTCGTAACTTAGTTCCAGAACCATCCTTGCTGTTCATCTCTGAACCTTCTCTGGTGCATTAATGTCTTTCTGAAGGTAGAGTGCCAAAAACTGCACATTATATTCCAAATGTGGCATTAACAGTTATAGGTTAGATATTTTTATCACTTCAAAATGTATCCTAGTATTAATTAACTTTGCTGATAACAATTTCACACTGACTGGAAACTTCAGTGAATAGTCAATGATCCCAGCCACATCCTTTTCCTTCTCTGTTTTTGGTTAAAGGACACATTTCATTGTGTATATATGCCTGCTGTTTCCTGCTTCAAAGCGCATTGCATAACATTTATCTACATTTAAAATCCATCTTTCATTTCTTAGCCGATCTGCATAATTGGACCAGGTCTCGTTCAATGCTGCCTGGCCACATTAATTAGCACCATCATCAAATGTTATATTATTATTCAAGGTTATCTCCTCCAGTCATGTATCAATATTGTGACCAAGGAGGGCCCAGAATAGACCGCCATGTAACGCTGCTAGTCACTTCCACCCAGATAGAGCTACTTCCATTTATCACCATCTTCTTTCCTATTGCCAAGTCAGTTTTCAATCCATATAGCTAATGTGCCATTATTTCCATGAGATTTAACTTGCCTTAAAAGTTTCATGTGCAGCATTTTATCAAACTTTTTCTGATAATCCAAAGAAAATATATCCTCGGAACAATGTTCAACCACCAATTTTCTACCGCACTTATAGAATTCCAGGAGCTTCGTGAGGTTTACTGCCCTGAACCCTGTGGTGAAAGATTTGACCAGCGAAGAGCTCGCTACAATGAGAAACGAACAATTGAACAAGCAATCACCCAAGAAATTTTGCACATGTCCAGCAACCAGTTAGAGAGCAGCTTTGCAGTTGCTCTGCGAGTATGTTCGCCTCTCCTCTTAGCTGAGGAAATGGATGTGAACAAAATAAAACTCACACAGAAAAAATACTGTGTGTCAGGGATGTACAGTGAGTGCACGATCCTTCCACCTTTGTACCCAGGTTTGAATCTGGTCAGTGGTTTTTAGTTGTTGCTTGTAAGTGTCCTACAAGAAATAGAAGCTTAGAAGTTTAGAGCAGAGAAGGAGGCCATTTGGCTCATCATGTCTGTGTCAGTGCCAAAACTAATCCGCTGTCCTGCTGGTTCCTGATAGTCTTGTATCTTTCTCAGCTTCAAATATTTATCCAGGATTCTCTTAAAAACTGCCGTGCACCTCAAACACTCCCTGTCACAAAGGATCCCATGCTCCAACAATCCTCTGTGTAAAGACATTCCTCCTAACCCCTCTCTTCACTTTTTTGGTGATGATTTTGAATTGATGACCCCTCGTCCCCACCTCCCCAACCAGAGAAAATAATCTTTCCTTATTTGCCAAAATGCTTCAGAATTTTAAAAACATTAATAAAATGTCTTCTCTGCTCCTGTGGAAATAGTATCAGTATCTCAACTCACTCCTCGTAACTATAGTTTCTCATCCCTGACAACATCCTGGTGAATCTATGTGTACACTCTTGATGGCTTTAAGCCCTCTCTATACTGGGCTGCCCAAAACTACACATAGGAGTCTTAACTGTGGCCAACCAATGCTTTCTAAAGAATTAATTACTCTTATTAGCTATGCCCCTATTTATAAAACCCAAACTTCTATAGGCTTTTTTTTTAATAGCTTTACCTATCTGCACTTATACTTTCAAAGAATCACGTATTTAAACCCCTAAGTCTCTCAGTTCATCCATATCTTTCAGTGTCTTTCCATTGAGTGTATATTCCCATTCATTATTTTTTCTCACACTTACCAACACTTTAAATTACATCTGCCACATGTTTGCCCATTCCACCGACCTGTCTATGTCTTCCGAAGTCTTCTACATTCCTTATTGCTCTTTGCCAAACTTCCTACTTTTGTGTTGTCAGCATATTTTGAGATTGTATTTCCTATACCCCAATCTAAATCATCTATATAGACCGATAACAAAAGTGGAACCAGCACTGACCCCTGGGATACATCACTACCAACCCTTCCTAGTCGGAGCGACACCCATTTACTCTAACTTTGTGTTACCTCTCTGTCAACCAACTTTCAATGCTGCTACATTTCCTCTTATACCATCTGAACTTTTCTAACAAGCCTCTTCTGAGATAAATTATTGAATGCCTTCCGAAAATCTATATCCACAGCATCAAATACTGTCAAATGCAACTTACCTATAACAAATCCATGCTGATATTCCTTGATTAACCCATGCATTTCTAAATGCTTACTAATTTTATCCTGAAATATGGATTCAAAGAGATTTCCCACAATTGATGTTAGACAAACTGGTCTGCAGTTTAACTAACTGGTTAGGTAGCTCAATCAAGTGAAAAGAGGCTCTTAGCATATAGCTGCCATCAATTCAACACAAACTGGAACTAACTGGCAACCTGACTCAGGTTATAAGGGTGGCGAGTGTGGCTCAGTAAGGATGTCCTCCTGAAGTCAGGTCTAAAGCACATTTTTAAAGCGGAGGGAAACTTTTTTTTTATAGAAAAACATTCTTATCACAAAATAGTTTATGTTTCTTCCATAAATAGCAGAAGGAAGAATTTCAGCCCAGTCTGAGCGCTAATCCTGAGCTACAAGATTATGCTACATGCTAGAAAATATGCATTCCCATCCACTGTATAATTTCCTCAGATCAGACAGCCCTCATATGGCTCTCAGCTCAGTCTGAGTTCCTTCCTGTCCTTCACAATGGAGGCCCTCCAGAATGGTCCCGATAATTGACGTCACTGGAGTGGCCTAGTAGGGACGAAGACCATAATTGAGGGCTTCCATTGTTCCAATCATTTTGAAGCTTTTAAAAGAAACATCAGGAAGTATTCTTGGGAGAACTATTTTTTTTTCTATAAAACTGGAGAGCACTTCTAACTAGAAATACTCACCCTGGACTTTCATTTCCTTTCGATGAAGAGTACAGGTAACTTTACTCTGCATATGGCTGCAAAATATATGGCTTAGAAGTGTTTGAAGCTGGCACTGCGTGACCAAACTCAAAAAAAAGCTTCATTCCCCCACACAGACATCTATCAGCTTGATAATTATGAAAATTCACCAAAACAATTTGGGGGAAAAAGTGCTGCATTGGGTCACTTTATAATCTTTACCTTAAATCATTACAATGGGGGAGAAATTTAACTCACGGCTGTCCATTTTACCAAAAAACAGGTGGCCAGGAGTTTAAAATCGGGGGTTCACACCACCAAACATGGCAATGGCCCAAACTTTCCATACATACCCACAACCCAGTTCTGTCCGTTTACAATTAAGGTCACCAGATTATGGCAACTGAAGTCAAATTCCGTTTTTAATGCATGGGATTCCAAAATTTTTACTGTTGTTTTGAAGATTCCATGAGTCTATCTATTTTTTTGTGGAAGCTGTAAATCAGTGTCCTTACTAACTTGTGACCCCACCTCAATGTCTGAGTTGTATTTTGCTATGTCTTTGATATAATGTCTTCCTGACTGATCTGATTGTCTCTCTGCCGAGGTGTGATAAAAGGCAGTCAGATAGATTAACTGTAGTGGTCTGACATTGTACGCTACACAGGCATTGTTCTCTGTCTATATATGCTTTGCCGATTCGTATTCTTCACTTCACCTGACTAAGCTCCGAAAGCTTGTGATTTCAAATAAAACTGTTGGACTATAACCTGGTGTTGTGCGACTTCTCACTTTTTTACTAACTTGGTCATGTGTGCAGATTGTGCAATATTTAAACCAAATTGTGGTTGTTATTACACTGTTATTATAAACTACATTTTGCTGCTAAAAATGCTTGCCATTCCGCCGGACTTTAGGTGGAAATGCACCAGAATGGCCGCAAACTCTGCTGGGATGCAGATGTGTCAGATCTTGACCATCAAACTGTACATCCAAGATGGTCAACACCCACCACGACAAGACCATCGATGTGAGTGGGAGGTAGATCTAGTCCTCAGGTTGGGAGTGCCCAACACACCAGCCCTCAGTGTGGGACCTGATGTTGGGTCAACGCAGCTACACCTGGTCTCACCAGGCATGCCTCACCGCTGAGGGCTGACGCACGGATCACCTCGGGTCCAGGCCAGGATGCAAATTATTTAAAAAAATTACAAGTAACCCCCGGACACAGCCACTGGCCTAACAAATTTCAACTAGTGTTTCTGGCCTCTTTCCCTGACCCCGTGATCTTTGATGGGATCAGTGGAGGAGGCCCATCCCAGCACTTGCAAATCTTGGATGTGCTTCACTGTGGATTTTTTAAGTTGTTCTTAACAACTCTACTTCTGTGCAATCCACATGAAGATCTCTGGACTTATTATACACTTAAAAAAAGATGTCAAGGCCTTGGAGAGGGTGCAGAGGGGATTTACTGGAATGGTACCAGGAATGAGGGACTTTAGTTATGTGGAGAGACTACAGAAGCTGAAATTGTTCTCCTTAGAGCAGAAAAGGTTAAAGGGAGATTTAATAGAGGTGCTCAAAATTATGAAGGGTTTTGATACGAGTAAATAAGGAGAAACTGTTTCCACTGGTAGGAGGGTCGATAATGGGGGGGGGGGGGCACAGATTTAAGGTAATTGGCAAAAGAACCGGGGGGGGGGAGGGGAGATGAGGATTTTTTGTTTACACAGCGAGTTCACCCATCTCCCCTGTGCTCGCTGACCTACATTGGCTCCCGGTTAAGCAGCGCCTCGATTGCCAAATTCTCATATTTGTTTTCAAATCCCTCCATGGCCTCGCCCCTCCCTATCTCTGTAATCTCCTTCAGCCCCACAACCCCCCGAGATATCTGCGCTCCTCTAATTCTGCCCTCTTGAACATCCCTGATTATAATCGCTCAACCTTTGGTGGCCGTGCCTTCTGTTGCCTGGGCCCTAAGCTCTGGAATTCCCCGCCTAAACCTCTCCACCTCGCTACCTCTCTTTCCTCCTTTAAGGCGCTCCTTAAAACCAACCTCTTTGACCAAGCTTTTGGTCACCTGCCCTAATTTCTTATGTGGCTCAGTGTTAAATTTTTCTCTTATGACACTCCTGTGAAGCGCCTTGGGACGTTTTACTACACTAAAGGCGCTATATAAATAGAAGTTGTTGTTGTTGAGTTGTTATGATCTGGAATGCACCGTCTGAAAAGGTGGTGGAAGCAGATTCAATAATAACTTTTAACAGGGAACTGGATATATACTTGAAAAGGAAACATTTGCAGGGCTATGGGGAAAGAGCAGGGGGGAGTGGGACTAATTGGAGAGCTCTTTCAAAGAGCCGGCACAGGCACGATGGGCCGAATGGCCTCCTTCTGTGCTGCAAGATTCTAATTAGTGTTAGAAACAAAACCAGAAAATGATGCAAGTACTGAGCAGGCCACTCAGCATTTGCACAGACAATAGACAAGTTAACGTTTCATGTGTAGACCTTTCAGATAGAAATGTTATTTTAATTTAATGTAATTATCTAAATTACATTCTTAGTAGGCAGTTAAAAGTAGCAAAACTAGTCACAGCCTATAGGTTTCTGTATAATTTTGTCATAAAATTTAAGCGCAGTCCAAACCAGTCGGTTCACAATCTATGGCACGGTAGTTCATCACCACGAGCGTGGATCAGATATCTTGCGATTTTCCAAGATGCGGTTATGCCATTTCTCCAGGGTTTCCACTGATCTTCCACAGCAGGAGAAAGCACGTGGAATTTCAAGGCGCAAATTTCTAGCTTGCACTCGCAACTGCAGTAATATATTATTAAATAACGCATATATTTTTTGGGTGTGAGCAGTAACCTAAATGCAATTTGCTCCCTTGATTAGCAGAATTTAGGCAGATATGATTAATGCTGTTGATGAAGGGCATATGGGATTTTTATGTTATAATTGTCGTGAACATTTAAAAGCACGCAATTAAACTGTATGGCATTTGAAGCAAAACACACCTATGCAGTGCCATGGCAACATCTAGGAGAGAAAAAGAAGCACAGCACTTTGTGTGTGCAATTGATAAAGCTCAGATTGTGCTGGAGCAAGAGCGCCATCGTATGGCAAGCCTGTGATCCTACGGCCTGCTCTCCCATTCTTGGAGAAATCGGGTCCGTTTCATGCCACTCAGGTCTTGTGCATGCGAGTTTGTGGGGCACAGAGAAAAAGCTGAGACCAGTAATGCCAGTTCCACGCTCCTTTTGGGAATTACTTGCATTTCTGGCAGGCCGGAGAGCGGGTGCAAGAAACCATAACATTACGACACAGAAATGATATAATTACACCTTCTGCGGCACTTTATGGCCGTTTTCTGGGTAAGTGCCACATGCAAATCCTCTCTGTCTAGAATGGCTGTCGAGGGTTGCTCGGCACTAAGTTGTGTTCGGCGGTAATGGGGCTTCACACAGTGATTGCACATTGAAAATCACAGGCGACAGCGCTCTCATGATCTAACAACATGTGCTGGCTCTGTGTGAGGACCCACAGGCAACCCGAGCAGCAGACCAGGCCTCAGTTTAATGTCTCATCCAAAGGACAGCAATCCAACAGTACAGCCGCCCCATAGTACTGAACTGAAGTGTCAGCATAGATTCTGCACTCAAGTTCCTGGAGTGGGGCTTAAACCCATGACCTCTAGACTCAGAGGCAAGAGTGGTACCACTGAGCCACGGCTGAATAACTGCGAAATACTGACATTCAATAAAACGTTACATTTTTCCAAAAGTTGTGAAAAAGATAGATTGTCCGCCTGGTATAGTCAGTCTTTGAATGACGTGAACCCTTAACACACTATAAGCATTTAGTTTCGTTTGACAAGTTCTTAGGAAAGCATGTGCTGAGCATGCACATAAAAATGTTGTCATGACATTGCAGATATGCACTGCAGACTCTGTAGCGTTTCTGTCCAGAATGTCCTTGCCATCCACAATCTTAATGTGGATGCGTTTATTAGCATTCTTGCTTTGAATGAAACTTGGCGCACGAGTCACACCTTGTCCTTTACTAAAGCCTCCCTATCTGGCTATACTTTCCACCATCTGTGGTGGCAGCATAACCCTGGGGATACCGCCTTGAGTCTTTCTCCCTAGTCCTTGATTGAGTTTCTCACCCTGTTCCAAACTTATTGCCTCTCCTTCCAGTTGTCTACTACTCCCCCAAGCTCCACCCGAGTTTCTCTCTGACATATTCTCCCTCTTTTTCTCCCTTAGCTACTGCATGGAGTGACTCTAAGTTGCCAGTAATTTCAGTCTATAATCTCTGCTCCCCTTGCCCTCTCTGAATTCACTGCCCCCCAGTCCTCCCTAAATCTCTTTCATATAAACTCTCCTACCCGCATTCATGACCATCCCCTCAAATTTGCCATCTCCCATGGCTTCGATCACTGACAACACCATCTCTGATCATCTCCGCGTCTCCCTCACCGTCACCCCCCACATCTTTCGATCCCCTTCCAATCCCACTTACTTCTGTACCTGCCCCATGAAAAAACTCTCTTCCAAGTTTCTTAGAATTACACTTTCAAACTCTCAATTGTCTAAAAGAAAAAAAGACTTGCATTTATATAGCGCCTTTCACGACCACCAGACGTTCCAAAGCGCTTTACAGACAATGAAGTACTTTTTGAAGTGCAGTCACTGTTGTAATGTAGTAAACACGGCAGCCAATTTGCACTCAGCAAGCTCCCACAAACAGCAATATAATAATGACCAGATATCTTTTTTTTAGTGATGTTGATTGAGGGATAAATATTGGTCAGGACACCGGGGAGAACTCCCCTGCTCTTCTTCAGAATAGTGCCCATGGGATTCTTTTACATCCACCTGAGAGAGCAGACGGGGCCTCGGTTTTACATCTCATCCAAAAGACGGCACCTCCGACAGTGCAGCACTTGTGCTCAAGTCTCTGGAGTGGGACTTGAACCCATAAACATCTGACTCAGAGGTGAGCACGCTAGCAACTGAGCCACTGGCTGACATACCCTTCAGTCATCCATTTGTCACAATAATATTTCTGCGGGTGTCGATTTACTCAACTACCTGCTGGCCTCCACCTTTGATACCCTTGTCCCCAGTAAAATTTTCACTGTCTCCCATCCCAGTTGTTCCCCTGGTACAGCCTTCATTTTGCTCCCACAAATCTAAGGGATACAGTCTCATGTGTATCGCATATCCATCACCAAATCTGGTTGGACTACATTAAACTCTACTGGGCCTCACGCTTTACCAAAACTGTCCATTACTCTAGGACCGTGCTGGACAGCAGATAACGCCCAGCTTCTTTTGTCCACTACCAACTGTCTCCTTAAACCCCTCTTCTCCCCTACCCCCTCACCTCCAACAAGTGCAAGGAGCTCATGGACTTATTCACATTAAGATAGAGACCATTCATTCAGCTGCCTCTGCTGCTTCCCCCATCCATCAAACCAAACCTCGACCCATCCTTGCTGAAACCCCATCTCTTGTTTCTCTTCCATCTTCCCCATGCCTTCTCCGAGCTAATTTCATCCACACGACCCACCTTCTGCTCCCTCGACCCCAGCCTCACTAAACTGCTGACCACCCAACTTCCCTTCCTGGCTCTGATGATAGCTGGCATTGTATATTACCCCCTCCCTTTCAAAACCTCCATCATCACTCCTTTATTCAAAATATCCATCTTCAACCCGCCCTTACAAGCATCTCCAAACAACCTTTCCTCTCCAAAGTCCTTGAAGGTATTATCAGCTCCCGGTTCCATACCAACCTCTCCCACAACTCTGTCTGAACCTTTCCAAATAGGTTTCTACCCCTTTCACAGCACTCGGACAGCCCTAACCAAAGTCATGGTGCATTATCCCTCCTCGTTCTCTCTGCAGCCTTTGACATGATGGGAAACACCAACTGCCTCAAGTTCATCTCCTCCGTGGTCCAGCTTGGTGGGACAGCCCTTACTTGGTTCTTCTTATCTATGATTGTAGCTAGAGCATTTCTACAAATGGCTTCTCTTTCCAACCCTGCTCTCCTACTGGGCTCTATCCATGGCTCGCTCCTCTTCTCCATCTACATGTTGACCCTTGGTGACATCATCTGCCAACATAGGGTCAGCTTCCGTATGTACGTTGGTGACACCTAGCTCTACCTCGACCTCTCCAATGCCTCTGTGCCATCAGACTGCTTGTCTGACATCCAGTCTTGGATAAGCTGATTGTCTTCGGCCCCGCCAGAAACTCTACACCTATGCCAGTGACTCCATTCTCCTCGCCTCAGTCTGTTTGCAACCTTGCCGTACTATTCAATCCTCAGCTCAGATTCCAACTTCATATCCTCAGCTCAGATTCCAACTTCATATCCTCAGCTCAGATTCCAACTTCATATCCTCATCATTAAGATTGCCTTCTTCCAGCTCTGTAACATTACCTCCCTCTGCTCCTACCTCAGCCTATCTTCTGCTGAAACCCATCTATATCCTTTTCACCTCAACACTTGACTATTCCAATGCTCTCCTGCCCAGCCTCCCATCCTCCATAAACTTCTGCTCAACCACAACTCTGCTGCCCATATTCTATCCTGTATCAAGTCCCGCTAGCCCACCCTCCCAAAACCTCAAGTTTAAAATTCTTAGGGGGAAAAATTCAGCTGCTTGCGCCTCCCGTTAGCGCCTTAAGAGGGCGCTAATGGGGCGTAAAGCAGCTAACGCCCGGGCGCAGCGCCGCCCACGCCTCCCGAAAAATTTAGTGGGAGGTTAGCGGCGGCGGCAGCCGGTAGCGCCCTGTGGCGCTGCGCCGCCGGCGATGACGTCATCGCCGTGCGCAGCACCCCGCTCGCGCCCCGGCCGTGATCTTCAGTCGCGCCCCCTGATTTACCGCCAGACGCTATGTCCGACGGGTTCAGGGAGGCGTACGTGCGGCCGGGGCGGCGATATTTAAAGCGGAGGTGGCAGGCGGCCATTTTTGTTGCTGGCCGCCTGCCAGCACCTGCCCCCGTGAAGCCCCCCCACCGTGAAGTGCTGGCTGCGCTCCAAGAGCCCGGCACTTCTCTTGAGTGCCGGGCTCTTTTGCCGGCACTCCCGATCCCTGGGGGCCCAGCTGGGCCCCGGTTCGCGCTGCGCAGGGTCCCGCCCCTTTAAGAAGGGGAGGAAGGCCTGCAATACCGCGGCGCGACGTGCCGCAGCGCGTGGCGCTGCGGCACGTAGCGCCAGGATATTCACTCGCAGCGCCCCAAGAGGGATGCGGGCTGCTTCCAGTTGCGCCCCGCTTCCCTCTTGGGGCGCAACCACTGAAGTTCCGGCGCGGGGCCGCTAATTTTTTCGGGGCGCTAAAAGTCGCGCCCCGGCGAGGTTAGCGCCCCAAATGGGGCGCGACTCAATTTTTACCCCTTAGTGTTTAAATTCTTCCTTCTTGCACGTCATCATTGCTACACTTTCAGCCGCCTAGGCTCCATGCTCCGTAATTCACTCACTAAAACCCTCTGCCTCTCTGTCCAATAAGACCCTCCCAAATATCCACCCTTCCAAATATCTGCTTCTTTGGTTCAGCATCCATTTTTTTTTTAAAATCTGAGAAGCATCTTATATTTTTCTACATTAACAGCATTATATAAATGAAAGTTATTGATCTTAAACCTATATTAAAGGATGTGCAGGGTAGTGAAGTTCAGCGCCAGCTGAACGTGAGGAACAGACTGATCCAAGTCGATGATGTCCTGCTGCAGTCGACAGCCAAAGACACACGGTTCCATCAGCCTGTGCAGACAGCCCTTCTTGTGCTGAGTATTGTGACTACAGACAGCTGGTTGGTGGAAACCCTGTGTGCCAGGAAGAGGCTGGATAAAAGTTCCTTGCACTGATTACTTGATAACTTTGATAATAAAAGTAAACCATAGAAATATCTACTGTCTTGATTAGGGTAGCTTTTGATGCAGACAATCTTTCATATGGATCAGTGACAAAAGTTATATTGTACAACCGGTTGGGCCAAATGGCCGTTTTCTGTGCTGTAAATTCCATGTAACCACAGCTGGGGCATATTCTGGGTTGAGTGTAAAGTTTCATTTTGTGCCTTATTACTTTCTTTTTTGTTGGTCTCAGGATGTGGGTGACATTGGCAAAGCCACACTTATTACCCATCCCAAGTCACCCTGAGAAAGTGGTGGTGGGCTTTCTCCCTGAACTACTACAATCCCTTTGCCGACAGCACTCCCACAATGGTATTAGGTATGGAATTCCAAGATTGTGACTGAGCAATAATGAAAGAATGGCGACATATGCCCAACACAGAATGGAAACAGAGGGAAACTTGCAAGTTATGGTGATCCCCCAATCTTGCTGCTTTGCCTTCCTCCTGATGGTAGATGCTGTGGGGTTTGGGGGCAGTGTTTGACAAGATTCTATAGTGCCACCTGGTAGATAGTACATACTGCAGACTGGAGGGCGGAGTATTGAGTCCAGTGGCGCCAATCAAGCAGACTGCTTTGTTCTGAATGATGTTGAGCTTCGAGCGTTGTTACACTTGCAGTCACCCAGATGAGTGGTCAACATTTTATCACATTCCTGCCAAGCCTTATAAATGAGTAAAAGGTCAGGAGGTGAGCCACTAGTTGCAGAATACCCAGTCTCTGCACTGCATATACCCATTGTTAATATGGCTAGTTCAGTTAAGCTTCTGGTTAATGGTGACCCCCCCATGGCTTTTGATGGTGGGGGAATTCAGCAACAGTTGTACCCTTCACAGCCAGGGAGTTGCTTTTTGTTGTTGGGGCTGGTCATTACCTAGCACTTACATGGCATAAATATTACTTTACACTTGTCAGCCGCTGCTCTGGGCAGGCATGAGCTACTTCATTATTGGAGGATTTGTCAATGGAGCTGAACCCTACAGAATCTCTGCCAATAGACTCAATCCTAATCTTATGGTGGAGGGAAGAAAATCATTAAATGAAGTAGCTAATGTTTTTTCTGCTTGCTTTACTTACTCTACCCAAAAGGTATGACCCGATAATAGAAAAACCTGGAAATGTACAGCAATTCATGAGCATCTCACACACACACAAAAACATTGGTTCACAATTTAGATGTGGAGCTGTCATCAGAACTGAATTGCTTTACACTGAAACATTAACCTATCTTTTCCACTGATTGACCACGTGTACTTCCAGCATTTTTTGCTTTTCTTTCACATTTCCAATTAGTAGCTTTTATTTTGTATGTTTATCCTATGAATGTCAGCCTAGTATATTTTCTAGAGATTCATCCCCAGTACTTGCACCCAAGACTGGAGAAACCCAAAAAACAAACCTCTAAATTGGCCGGTTTAGGTAAGAGTATATTTGATGTGCTGCCTAACCAACTCCTGTAGAGGATGGAAAGTTTATCCCTAACTTCAGCAAGAATGCGTTCACAATGCAAGGAACAAAAGGCCCTTTAGCAGAATAAAAAACAATTGGCAGTTGTGGTGCTTAATACAATGGGGAAAACATTTCCACATGCTTAGCACAAGGAGTTCCCCAGAAACCATTAAGCCACGGGCTATACGCCTATGGGCTAGGACGGTGTAGAATAACGAATGGATATTGATTTTCTAAAGTGAATTCATTACTTTAAAAACTAATTATAGCAGAGTTATTTGGTGATTTTTTGTTTTCAAGGAGGGGGCAGTGCTGGAAGTGATGAAACACCATCACATACTATTAACATTAAATAATCCTCGGATGCAGACTACCCTAACATTTAACTATAGCTTCAGAAAAGCATAATTTGCAAGAGTGTTCATTTTAGCCTCCTTACAGCTTCTGAAGGATGTTAATTTGTACTGAATTGTGGCATCACCTCACACCTTAGTGACCAAAATGATTTTGTAAAGGAAATTTACATGGCTAACCTGTACTTGCTATTCACTTAGGGTCCTGCCATTGCCAGAATTCTGTGATATGTTCGATCAACATACCACACCAAATACAGAGAAAACATTTTGTATGCTTCTGGCAAGAAACATGGGAGGTATGGCTTAATCACCAACTCTTTTTATGCTGCTTTATCATAATCTTAGGATGACAGCCTGCCTACAGCTCTTTGAAGTTGGAGGGTGTGACTTGGTACAGAACAGGCCTTTCTCAGCAGGTGCTGTAGATTGCATGTATGGCGTCTAGGAGCGAGAGGTATAGGCTTAGGTTTTCAATCGTAACCATTCATTTTAATGTCTACATTAAAATAAATGGTTATATACCAGTCTCTGAGCTTAAAGCTGCATTAAAATGAGTTTTCCCAAAGTACATCAATACTGTGCTGCGCTGGATATGTTTGTGCTATCGAGTCATGTTAGTGATTGAGAATGGAGCATTTTGCATTCTAATGTCAGCCACCTTTATGCCACATTATGGGTTGTTCTGCTCTGTAGGCTTGTACAAAGGCCCTTACTGCAGTGAAAGGAAGCTTTCATCTAAAATCAGTCCAAGCTAAATTCATACTCAGGGTTCCCGGGGAGGGGGGACTGGAAGAGAAGCGAGAAAAAGCATGATAATAGAGCATCACCCAGTCCTACTCAGGCTAGGGACAGCAAACTGCTCATTTAAAAGCAAGTCTAATATTAGCCATAAACTGAAATGTGAGTAACCAGTGGTTTCAGGAACTATTACTTCATGATTCTAATGGTGATCCTGGAATCTGTCCAGCTGGCATGAAAACATGATCAAGATCTATTTCCTTTGTAGAAGGGATTAAAAAAGAGCGGGAAATAACCTTTAATGTTTAAGACCGTGCTTCCCAGTCACATACATTCCATCAAATCACACAACCCACTAGAATGTTTTGAACAGTTTATTCACCAGAGCAATTTTGGCGCTTGATGTTTCACCATCACATTAGGCTCATGTGTAAATGCTGTTAAACATTGAAATACAGGTCGACATACAGACCTTAGTGTTTGTTAACCATTCCTGGATGTCGCTCTGCAGTAATAAACATTTTCAAACTTCTTTTGTTACTTGTCAGCTTCTTTGTTGCATTAAACTGAGACGCATGTTACAATCAAAAGCGTCTGAACAGTTGGTTGGGAAGATAGCCAAAATGTAAGAAAGAGGATTGAGCCTCCTTTTCAAGGGCAGCCAGCTCTTGTACTGTAGGTGCCAAAGCATCAACATGGCCCTTGTACTGCCCACCTGCCAAGAGGAAGAGCAAAGAAAGTTAAAATTAAGACAAGTTTGAATTACTTGGTCAGAGTTTGTTCCCATTAAGTCTCATCAGCTAGTGTGACACACATTCACTACCAAAGATGCCATCTGAGGTTATTGCTGTTGCTATGACTTGATGGGAGCAGCTCAGTGAATGGATTTTACACAAATGAAGATTTGTAAAAGGAAACAGAACCCACGAGTAAAAGTGTTTAAAAAGTGTCATTCTGTGACAACAGCAGAGAGACTGACAAATAAGTAGAGGGCACAAAAAAATTTAGGGACAATCTCATACCACACAAGTTGATTTTGCTTCAGACTGAACTGGTATTCTTTACTTTTCCTGAAAGTGGTCTGACCCCAATGTGGCTTTTGTTTCAAGACTACTTCCTCCCCAATACTTTTGTGTGACATGGTTCAAATCATAGTCTCCAGGATAACCCTTTACTTTCTAGAATCAGCGAAAGAAAAATTTGCCAGGTCATGGGGTAAGGATAGGGGAGTGGGACTAATTGGATAGCTCTTTCAAAGAGCCAGCGCAGACATGATGGGCCAAATGGCCTCCTTCTATACGATAGCAAAATACTGCGGATGCTGGAAATCCGAAATAACAACAGAAAACACTGGAAAAACTCAGCAGGCCAGGCAGCATCCGTGGAGAGAGAAAGAGAGTTGACGTTTCAGGTCGATGACCTTTCATCAGAACTGGGAAGAGCTGGAAATCAAATAGATTTAAGGCCAGGGTAAAGCTGGGAAAAGGGGGAGGGGATAAAGGAACAAAGGAGGAGATGAAGAGACATTAAGAGACATTAAGAGATATGCAAGGCTAGAGGTGGTGTTAATGTGACAGATTAAGGCTGAATGAAGTGTGAAATCCACTGGCAGAATGGAGGACAGCTGCCAGCTTCTAGGAGGAAAAAAAAGGTGGGGCTCACAATGTGGACTCCTCTACATTGGGGAGACCAAACGCAGATTGGGTGACCGCTTCGCGGAACACCTCCGTTCAGTCCGTAAGGGGGACCCCGAGCTCCCGGTGGCCTGTCACTTTAATTCACCGCTTCACTCCCACTCTGACCTCACCGTCCTCGGCCTATTACACTGTTCCACGGAAGCTCAGCGTAAGCTCGAGGAACAGCACCTCATCTTTCGTTTAGGCACGCTACAGCCCTCTGGACTCAATATCGAGTTCAACAATTTTAGATCATAACCTCAGCTCCAATCACATTTATATTTTATTTTATCCACCCTTTTATTTGTCCCCCCCACCTTTTTTTTCCTCCTAGAAGCTGGCAGCTGTCCTCCATTCTGCCAGTGGATTTCACACTTCATTCAGCCTTAATCTGTCACATTAACACCACCTCTAGCCTTGCATATCTCTTAATGTCTCTTAATGTCTCTTCATCTCCTCCTTTGTTCCTTTATCCCCTCCCCCTTTTCCCAGCTTTACCCTGGCCTTAAATCTATTTGATTTCCAGCTCTTCCCAGTTCTGATGAAAGGTCATCGACCTGAAACGTCAACTCTCTTTCTCTCTCCACGGATGCTGCCTGGCCTGCTGAGTTTTTCCAGCGTTTTCTGTTGTTATTTTGGCCTCCTTCTATGTTGTATGATTCTATGAAGTGTGTTCCCTCGATCCTTAAAAAGCATTTGAATGTGAGTTTAGGGCTTGTGAAAAATTAAACAATCTGGACGAACTTATTTCAAGACCATGAAGGAACACAATAGTACCATCAACTATTGTGATTAATGAAGCAATGAAAACAGCAAGGTACTCAAATTAATATGTTACTTCTTGTAAGACACATTCTGGTACAGCCAGGTGCAACTAATTAAGTACTTTTACAAGCTAAAGCTTGGGAACTTATCAAGACCGAACAAACAAGGTAGATGAATGGGTCATGGTCCTCAGACAGGTGACCGTCTTTAAGGCCTTGTTAAGGCATTATTAGTGATTTAAATAAAGGAGGAATTACATAATTAAATGTGTTTTGTAAAACTCATCAAAATCTAATAATTAAAGTTTCTAACATAGTTAGTTGAATGGTATCTTGGAAAGTGATCCACACAGCCCAATTGGTCATTTTAATTAGTTAGATCACCTGAAGTGGGTCTTTCTTGGAGATACTTTTAATGTCAAATATTGTTCAATCCAATCAGAAGGTTTTAGAAAGCATTTGAAGGAGGTCAGACAGCTAACAGCTGGCTTTGAATGTTGAGAGAGGGTGAGGGTTTAAGAATGTTAAGTTTCAGAAAGATTAAGTTGTATTAGCTTGGGTTGTAAAGAAATTAAAGTGTGTTTCAATAGTTAATTCAACTGCAAAAGTTTCTAAGCACAATATGACTGCCAGTAAAAGTAACATACATGCAAATTAAGTCCAAGTGAGTAGCAGATGACTGAGGAAACAAAAGTATCACAGACATAATCCACTGCATCACAAAGGCAGAACTACCTGATGCTGCAGGCAGCATACTACTCAAAGATGTTGTTTCATTTCATGCTTATGTCTCCAAGGGACAATCTTAACACTGGAAGCTTACGAACGGAACTTTGCTGTTGCAAATTATGACCTGGATTTTGCGGTTGTAATTACGGCAAAACTGTCAGCGTTCGCCATCATTACCCTGTGAAACTGACGTGGCGTCTGACGTGGCGTCTGCACGTGTGCAGTAAAACGCGGAGATCCAGAACCTGCTGTCAATGATTATTTGCTCCTCCACAGGGTGCGCTGTTCAACCCCTGTAAACTGCAATCTTTGAGAAATCACTGAACTGACGAGAACTTCCCCTTTTGCGCTGTAATATTGCTGTTAAAACCCCCCAAAATAGTTAAGCCTTGTGCACTGAAGTGTATCTGGGTTTTTAATGGCGTACTAAGTCATAATTACTGCTGAACAACCTCTTTGGCCCTGAAAAACTAATTTTATATTTGTGGAATATCAACATTTTTCCATTCTGATAAAAGTTCTTTTTTTTTTTAAAATAATAAAAATTATTAAAAATGTTGATAATATTTCAGCTTCTCACTTAATTCCAATCTTTATTTTGGTCTGTAAAATTTATAAAAAGTGAAGGATAATCAGTGCATTTTACTTCCTGGTTTGCTGTCTGAGAATTCTTCAATGTGACTGGCTGCTTAGCCTACTTGATGACATGACTGTTGTTGGACGCTGGAGATCCCCTAAACTTGGCGCCAGAATCAAATTAACATTGGGAAAGGTGAAACCGACGCCAGAGAGATCGCTAGATCTTTGTGGGCAGCTTTCTTTGAGGTCAGCGGCGAGCGCAATCCCTTCGCCGCTGACCGTGAAATCCGGGCCAATAGTTAAATTGTACTTCACTTAGTGTTATGCTGTGGATAAACCTGGCTTGGTTAATAATGAATACCTTTCGTAATGGGTTATGCAGGATGCTATCAAGCATGCTAATTTAGACATGTGTGAAACTATGGACATAAATCGTAAATCCTGATCTAATTTTGGGGTGCAGAGGAAAAAGAGGGGAAAATTTAAAATTCTTTTCAGATTGACTATTAAACCCATCAAAATCTAGCAGCTATTCACAAAAAAGATTTGAAAAATTAACTGCATAAAAGGCAGCAGGGTTACATTAGTGAAATAAGTGACCAAAAAAAATGACTTGATACACTACCCCTAATAACTCAGGCCATGCCTTTAACAGAGTAGTCTACACTAACTGCAATTTTTATTTCCATAACCGGGGGAGCATTTGGGTAATGGTGATCATAAGATCATCAGGTTTAGAATAGTTATGGAAAAGGGCAAGGAACAATCAAGTGTAAAAACACTTAACTGGAGGAGAGCTAATTTCAGTGAGCTAAAAAGGGATTTGGCCCAGGTGGACTGGAATCAAAAATTGGCAGAACAGTAATTAAACAATGGGAGTCCTTAAAAGAGGAGTTATTTGGGTACAGAGTAGACACATTCCCATGAGGGGGAAAGGAAGGGCATCCAAAGCTAGAGCTCCCTGGATGACTAAAGATATAGATATTAAAATGGAACAGAAAAAGGAGGCTCATGACAAATGTAAGGTTCATAAGACAGTGGAGAACCAAGCTGAATACAGAAAGTACAGAGACGACCTAAAAAAGAGAATAAGAGGGGCAAAGAGAGAGTATGAGAATAAATTAGCAGCTAACATAAAAGGGAACCCAAAAGTCTTTTTATAAACATATAAATAGTAAAAGGGTAGTCAAAGGAAATGTGAGGCTGATTAGGGGTCAAAAGGAGATCTTCTTGTGGAGACAGAAGGCATGGCAGATGTACTAAATGAGTACTATGCATGTGTCTTCGCTAGAGAAGAGGATGCTGACAATGTGGCAGCAATGGAGGAGGTAGTAGTGATAATAGAGGCAGAGAGTACAAAAGCAAGGATGTTATGCTAAACCTTTATAAAACACTGGTTAGACCTCATAGTTGGAAGAGTGTGTTCAATTCTGGGCACCACACTTTAGGAAGGATGTCAAGGCCTTAAGGAGGGTGCAGAAGAAATTTATTAGAATGGCACCAGGGATGAAGGACTTCAGTTATGCAGAGAGACTGGAGATGCTGGGGTTGTTTTCCTTAGAGCTGAGAAGGTTAAGAGGAGATTTGATAGAGGTGTTCAAAATCATGAACGCTTTTGATAGAGTTAATAAGGAGAAAATGTTTCCAACGGCAGAAGGATCGGTAACCAGAGGACACAGAGTTAAGGTGACTGGCAAAAGAACCAGAGGCGACATAAGGATTTTCTTTTTTTACATAGCGAGTTGTTGTACCTAAAAGGGCGGTGGAAGCAGATTCAATAGTAACTTTCAAAAGGGAATTGGATAAATACTTGACGGGAAAAATTTACAGGGCTATGGGGAAAGAGCAAGGGAGTGGGACGAATTGGAGAGCTCGTTCAAAGAGTCAGCACAGGCACGATGGGCCGAATGGCCTCCTTTGGTGCTGTATCATTCTATGATTGTATGAAAAACAATGGTGTCATTAAACGGAGTTTGAAAAATGGAGATTGTAATGTATCACAAGGTTCTTCTCTAAAATACTCACCTACTGATGCTCTTTTCTTTCCATAGACAACTTTGCCATCAAATTCATCCACTGGTATTTTCAGGTCAGGCTCAACTTGAGAGATGATGACGTTCAAGTGTTCTTCAATGTCGGTCAACAGCTTGAAAAAAAGCATTCAGATGTTTATTATTTTCTTGGCTGAGACAAAATGGTGTGCCAGTGTGGACAGAAAAGTATAGTAAAAATATTTTTCAACTTACAATCCACTAAAAACCTTTTCACTCGTGAGAATTGAACATTAGTTTCAGATTCACAATATGTATGGTTTGAAAGGTAGGTTAGATATAGCAATGACCCTTTGCCAAAAATATTGCTATGTATTTACCCTCAGTGGCTCGATTGGTAAAAACAGCAACTATAGCTGGACTACATCACTGGCATCTACCCGACAATGTGGAAAACTGCCCAGGTATGTCCTGTCCACAAAAAAGGACAAATCCAATCCGACCAATTACCGCCCCATCAGTCTACTCTCAATCATCAGCAAAGTGATGGACAGTGTCGTCAACAGTGCTATCAAGCGGCACTTACTCACCAATAACCTGCCCACTGATGCCCAGTTTGGGTTCCACTCAGCTCCAGGCCTCATTACAGCCTTCATCCAAACATGGACAAAAGAGCTGAATTCCAGAGGTGAGATGAGAGTGACCCTTGACATCAAGGCAGCATGTGACAGAGTGCGTCATCAAGGAGCACTAGCAAAATTGAAGTCAATGGGAATCAGTGGGGAAAATTCTCCACTGGCCGGAGTCATACCTAGCACAAAGGAAGATGGTTGTTGGTGTTGGAGGCCAATCATCTCAGTCCCAGAACATCACTGCAGGAGTTCCTCAGGGCAGTGTCCTAGGCCCAACCATCTTCAGCTGCTTCATCAATGACCTTCCCTCCATAAGGTCAGAAGCGAGGATGTTCGCTGATGATTGCACAGTGTTCAGTTCCATTCACAACTCCTCAGATAATGAAGCAGTTCGTGCCCGCATGCAACAAGACCTGGTGACACTCAGGCTTGGGCTGATAAGTCGGAGGTAACATTCGCGTCACACATGTGCCAGGCAATGACTATCTCCAACAAGAGAGTTTCTAACCACTGCCCCATGACATTCAATGGCATTAGCATCACCAGATCCCCCACCATCAACATCCTGGTGGTCACCATTGACCAGAAACTTAACTGGACCAGCCACATAAATACTGTGGCTACAATAGCAGGTCAGAGGCTGGGTATTCTGCAGCGAGTGACTCACCTCCTGACTCCTCAAAGTTTTTCCACCATCTACAAAGCACAAGTCAGGAGTGTGATGGAATACTCTCCACTTGCCTGGATGAGTGCAGCTCCAACAACACTCAAGAAGCACAGGATGTACTAGAAAGGCTGGATATGCTTAGAGTGGATAAGTCGCCTGATCCAGATGGCTTGCATCCCAGGTTGCTAAGCGAATTGGGGGAGGAGATAGCAGAAGGGCTTGCCATAATTTTCCAATCTTCCCTAGATGCAGGGGAGGTGCCAGAGGATTGGAAAAGTGGCAAATGTGACACCATTGTTCAAAAAAGGATGGAAGGACAATCCTAGTAACTACAGGCAGGTCAGTTTATCAGTGGTGGGCAAAGTTTTAGAAACAATAGTCAAGGAAAAAATTAACAGGCACTTGGAGAGGTTTAAGCTAATTAAGGAGAGCCAACACAGATTTGTAAAAGGCAGATCTTGTTTGATTAATCTAATTGAATTTTTTGATGAAGTAACAGGGAGGATTGATGAAGGGAATTCAATGGATGTTGTCTCCATGGTTTTTAGGAAGGTGTTTTGACAAAGTAGCACATAGAAGGCTGGTTAACAAAATTGAGGCTCATGGAATAGGTGGGTCAGTGGCAGCTTGGATAAGGAATTGGCTTAAGGACAGAAAACAGCAAGTTGTGGTAAATGGCTGTTTTTCAGACTGGAGGATGGTAGACAGTGGTGTTCCCCAAGGGTCAGTGCTGGGGCCACTGCTTTTATTGATATAAATGACCTGGATATTGGAATACAGAGTAGAATTTCTAAATTTGTCGATGACACCAAACTTGGGGGTGTGGCAAACAGTGAGGATGATACCAATCGACTGCAACAGGACATAGAAAGGCTAGCAGAATGGGCAGACAAGTGGCAGATGAAATTTAATACAGAGAAGTGTGAGGTGATGCATTTTGGCAGAAGGAACAGGGAGAGGCAATATACACTTAATGGCACAGTTTTAAAGAGTGTGCAGGGACAGAGGGACCTGGGAGTTAATGTGCATAAGTCCCTGAAGGTGGCAGGACATATTGAGAGAGTGGTTAGCAAAGCATATGGGATCTTGGGCTTCATAAATAGAGGTATTGAGTACAAAAGTGGAGAAGTTATGCTGAACCTTTATAAAGCGCTGGTTAGGCCACAACTGGAGTATTGCGTCCAGTTCTAGTCACCACACTTTAGGAAGGATGTGAAGGCCCTTGAGAGGGTGCAGAGGAGATTTACCAGAATGGTTCCGGGGGATCTTAGCTACAAGGACAGGTTGGAGAAGCTGGAGTTGTTTTCATTAGAGCAAAGGAAGTTGAGGGGTGATTTGATAGAGGTGTACAAGATTATGACGGGTTTGGATAGGCTAGACGAGGAAAGGCTGTTCCCACTAGTTGATGGTACAAGGACTAGGGGACAGAGTTAAGGTTTTGGGCAAGAGATACAGGGGGGGATGTGAGGAAAAACTTTTTTTACGCAGCGAGTTGTGAGGACCTGGAACTCGCTGGCGACGGAAGTGGTGGAAGCGGAGACACTCAATGTTTTCAAGGGGAGACTGGATAGGCACTTGAGGGAAATAAACTTGCAGGGCTACGGGGATAGAGCGGGGGAATGGGACTGGCTGGATTGCTCTACAGAGAGCCGGCACAGACTTGATGGGCCGAATGGCCTCCTTCTGTGCCTCTATAAGCTCGACACCATCCAGGACAAAGCAGCCCACTTGATTGGCACCCCAGTCACCAGCTTAAACATTCACTCCCTCCACCACAGGTGCACCGTGGCTGCAGTTTGTACCATCTACAAGATGCACAGCAGCAACTCACCAAGACTTCTTCGACAGCACCTCCCAAACATGCAAGCTCTACCACCTAGAAGGACAAAGGCAGCAGGCACACCGTCATCTCCAAGTTCCCCTCTAAATCACACACCATCCTGACTTGGAAATATATCGCCGTTCGGTCAAAATCATAGAACTCCCTCCCTAATAGCACTATGGGTGTACCTTCACCACACAGACTGTAGCGGATCACCACCACCTTCTCAAGGGCAATAAATACTGGCCTTGCCAGCGACGCCCACATCCCAGGAACGAAGAAAAAAATTGTGGTAAAAAACTCGGATGTGCTTATTTACAGTAATTAAACACAACGGCTGTGAAGAGACACAGTTCCCCCTCAACATAAAAAATAAACTGGACACTATAAAGGTGAAATGTTTCCATCCTCATTCTTGGGACTTATCGTGAGCATCGTCATGGGAAATCTGCAACTATGCAAAAAATACAAGATGTGTGGGAGTGTTATATGGCGCAACACAGTCACCAAAGTTCTGAAGATTACTAACTTCCTGCATTGCTACTGCACTTTAAGATATCAGATACCACCTTTGGAACATTTTGTTCTCTATCTTTAAGAGGGAGTTTGTTTGAAATCAGGTAGTCCCCAACATAAAAGTCACCAAAGTTGAGGTTATAGGTGCATAAATATAGTCAAACATTTCCAACGTGAGGCAAACAAAAATCTAAACAAATTTTTATCTAAGCTTGAGAAAAAAATGTCCATGTTTATAGCTGTAGGTTGTTTTGAAGTTATCTAAGCTTGGTTAACAAAGCTGATAACAGGCCATTCCTTACCGATGTACGTGTTACAGTTCAAAGTTTAGTCATATTCAACAAGCGCAAAATATCTGAAGTTCGTACCAGAGTAGGTGAAAGAGTTTACAATCTTGATGACAAATGAAAGTCTATGAAATTTTTTAAAATGTTAAATGTTAATGTACCTGCATTTCATTGTACCATATGGTGCATCCACCCTGATCCTTTAGCCTGGTGTTGTAGCAACCTCTTCCACGAGTTCCACAAACATGGTACCAAACCTAGAAATGATTAAAAGAAGCTTTTGTTAGTCACTCATTTCTAATACTGGTCATGTCTACAAGAGATTATATTGTATGACCAGTCAAATACTGAAACAGTTTTAGTAACCAAACTAAAAGTGGCCACACATCAATATCAATAATCTTTAAACATTTCAATGATGTCCAATATGGATACCAAACAGCTTCTGACCTGCATCTCAAATGAGTTAGTGTAATGGAGAAGAGTCAAAAATATTTTTGAAATAGTTAACCACTTGTGGACATTTATATAAACATTTCAAACTCAAACATTGCTTACATATTTAGATTTTAGGTACCAATAGAAACAAAACAGGGATTCTAACCTGCACCTACAGAACCAGTCAAGAATCTATACACAAGTTTGTGACAATTGTGGATAGTACTGTGACTGTTGGGAAATATTACATTGGGGGAAAAATTCAGTTGGTTTGCGCCTCCCGTTAGCGCCTTAAGAGGGCGCTAATGGGGCACAAAGCAACTAGCGCCCGTGCGCGGCGATGTTTGCGTCACTCACGAAATTAACTAGACATTTTGCGGCGGCGCTAAACACTACCGCCACGATCTCCTGTGCTGGCAGATCGTGAAGTCAGTCGAGTGCGCAACGCCCCGGACCGGATATTGAGTGGCGCCCCCTATCTTTAGCAACGACAGGTTGAGGGGCGCGTTTTGTAGTCAGGAAGGGACTGGGGGAGCGCTATTTAAAGGCGACCGCTTCCTGCCTTTTTTTGTTGGTGACATTTTTGCACCACGCATTGAGAGAGAGAGAGAGAGAGAGAGAGAGAGACACTGACTTCTGGAGAGATTCAACACTGTGTGAAGGAGTTTTGAGTACTGAGCAGCACTTTGCAGGTTCATTTTGATTTGCCCTTCCTTGCATCGATTTAGAAGAGACTGTGGGGGTTGCACTCGGAGCTCTTTCCCTGGGGCTCTCCATTGTTCTTTCCAGCAGATTTGATGTACAGATCTCTCCAGGCAGAGATTCAAGGCTGCAATGAGCAGGATGTGGATGGAGAGCAAGATCAACCCTCCCCTTTAAGAACTGGCTGGCGCCATTGTGTCTGTGTTCCATTGCTGACTGACATCACATGAGCTTCGCAGCGCTCTGAGGTAGCGCCTCGCTCCTCGGCCTTTGCGCCTTAAGACAGTTGTGAAGCACCTGATTTAGCGCTCCAATCACCTCCAGGGGTGATAAAAGCCAAGTTTGCAGTCGGAGGCGATAATTAGCACCAGGCGCTAATCTTTGCACCCGACCGATAATTGCGCCCCAAATGGGGCGATACTGAATTTCTCCCCCATTGGGTCTTGCTGTAACTAAAAGTTATTTTTAAAGTTCTGATATTCTTGGAGCCTATTACTGCTAGAACCTGTACTTGTATAGCTTTCCTTATATACAGGAACTGTTCAGGGCAGTGCACAGAATAGAAACACTGCGCAAAAGGGGAAAAAGGATTGGGTGGTGAAGCACAGTTGAAGAGTAGAGTCTTAAAGAGGCTTTGAAGGCAGACGGGGAGATAACAAGGTGCAGATGCTCGGGAGCAGATAGTTCCCGAAGGTAGGGGCATGGGTCTACAAAGGACTGGCTGCTGATTGTGAAATGGAGGGCGTGGGAAACATAGAATATGCCGGTGTTGGAGGGCACGTCTGGGACATGCACCTGGAGATTGATGAAGTAGGGTAGAACAAAGGCATGGAAAACCTTTAAGGCGAGAAGGGTGAGGACAATGACCTTTGTCAGTTCACTGGGGCATTGGCAGCCAGTGCAACTTAGTGAGGACAGGGTGCTCGGGGTGCAGGCTCAGTTGCCATTTCAGGGGTTAAAGAAAGGGTAATAACACAAAGGCGAATTAAGTTATTTTACTGGTCTATCAGGTACATTCTAGATTTTTAAGAGAAGTTAGTCTAGAATATACTTTGTGAAAGCTTTTCACCAGTTTTGACTTTATGCCAAGGAGCTGTGCAATAATTTACTCATCAGACTAATGTCTTCGAAAGCATTTCTGATTTGAAATAGTTACAAGCAACCGTCAGATAAAACAGCCGAAAAAATAGCAGCTAATTAATTTTTAAAATCGCCAGTTTTGGTCATTACAATGCAGAATAGTTTTAAAATAACAAAAAGATTTTGCATACAATAGAACTAACACATAAGGATTACCTTTTCTTTCTCAGTTGCCACCAAGGAAATAGCCAGACCCATCCTGAAAAAAGCCCAAATGTTACTTTGCTACTTTGTAAAAACATACTTTTTAACATAAAGAAACATGTTAGAAAAAGTATAGAAGTGGACTTAATGCAAACTCAGTATCTTACCTGTCAGCTCTGCCCACTCTACCAATCCGATGAACGTAGTTTTGTTTTTCGTCAGGAAGAGTCACATTAATTACTATATTTAAAAATAAAAATAAATTAGTACTGTACTAAATTAAAGAGCAGCAACACAATCAGTAGATAGCTCACTTACCAAAAGGAACACCACGAATATCAATTCCTCTGGCAGCAACATCAGTGCAGATCAGGAATTTAACATCCGCTTTCTTTCCAAAAAAAAGAGATGCATCAATACTTTGCATTCAGACAGCCAACATTAAACAAATCATTTTTAATCATCTCCAAAGCTTTTTTCCCTTTATTGCTACAATCTTTAACAGGTCAAGCTTGCACTGAATGTCACTTTTCTATCTCTGGCTGCAGATTCTGACACTCTCACTGATTTCAGGTTGCGGAAGACAAACACTTGTTATTGCTAACGTAACTGGATATTGACAATTATTGAGTTGTCAGATTTTGCACCAGGCAAGCTCGCTAACATTTACAGAACTGCACTTTCTGGACTCAGTTTATAATGAAAAATATTTCAGCTAAAAAGCCAATTTAGCAAGAAACTGAATGTAGAACAATCTTTTATAGTGAAATTTACTACCCATTTATAATGAAAATTTAAATAATAGAATTAATCTGCAAGCAATTAAATATAAAAAGTCTACTTCTACCTCCAGCTATAAAGCATTTCAATCATTAGACTCAACTTCAGTCATTGTAACAGTGTCGTTATCAGTCCTTTTAGTAGAAATAGAGTCAACTTCAGGTCAAGATCAATTGAAATGTCAGAGAATGCAGCACCTTTGAATATTTCAAATGGAGCTGAATTTAAGTTTCAACAAAAATGGCCACATTTTGAACAAAAACACAGCACAGCAATAATTACAAAGGAATAATAACCTACAGACCTCAATTTTAAAGTGGCTGCTCTATACTTAATACTGAAAAAATGACACAATAAGCTATCAGCTTTGCTCAGAAAAGATATTACACTGACTAACTAGTCAAGTTAAAAACCATAAGCTGCCAACTGCCTACCCCAGTTTCAAATGATTTTATTTTAAAATAAAATGCATTTCTTTCCAGCATTTTTAAATTCTAGAGTGGTCTGCTGTAATACAACTAAACAAGATAGGACTGACCACGTGGAGCACAAGTCAAAAACATTAAGAAACCAGCTATAACTTTTTTTTAAATAAAAAATATGGTTTTGTAGCTTGTGAGCAGCTTTTATGTTGGCTTGCATTTTTTTTTGCTTCTATTCAATTGTGGAGATGACCATTTATATTTAGTATTTCAACAGAAGTTCTATAGCATTACATCATTGAATACACTTTAGTTGGAAGTCTAAATCATTAAGTTTTTTTAGAAATAATTATTTTTAATTTTAAAATGTAGTGATAATCATGCACCAAGGAACATGGATTCATACTTACTTTGTGTTAAACTGCTCATTTAATATAATTCGCTCACATATATATAATACAACCAAAATAGTCAAGCGCCAAGTGCTGAAATGATCAGTTTCTTTCAGCAGTTGCTGGCCGATTTTAGATGTGCAGTTAAACTGACAACTCATTTAAGTTACCAGATAAAGTATTGCTCAAGTACCTTGAATCTTTCCAAGTTTTGCTTTCTTTCATTTGGTTTTCTATCACCATGCAAGCAGACACAAGAGAGCTGATGTGCCTTTCTATCTGGTCCTGAAACAGTAAAATAATTTGATGTGAGAAACCCTACCCCAAAATAGAAATGGCTGAAACAAAGCAAGAGTCATCAGAATTGTCTCACCTCCTCCCATTTGAACAAAATATTGTTCCATGTTATCACAGTCAATCTTTGTCCTGCAAAAAATAATCGCCTGATCCATCTTATGTTCTTTGATTGCACGCACTGTATATTCGCCCTTTAGAACTTTAATAGCTTCTGACCACATCTCTGGAGAAATTAGATATGGAAACTCATTAAGTAAAAATAGAACATCTCATTTGCAAAATAAAAGCCACTAGGTTGTCTAAGTGTTTAAGAAATTCTAAAAACAAAGCAACAACAAGGTGACTATTGATGAAAGGCAGTTAGTACCAGTCGAATCGATAGAGTTTTTATTTTTGACTGCAGGAATCCACCACCATGCTCAAACGTCTCCAAACTATGTTTCTAAATGGTGAGAAGCTCGGAACTATGAAGGAGCAGAGAGATTTGGGTGTCCATGTACACAAATCACTAAAAGCGAGTGGAAAGGTACAACAAAATCAATCAAAAAGGCTAATGGAATGTTGACCTTTATCTCAAGGGGGCTGGAATACACAGGGAGGAAGTGATGCTTCAGTTGTACAGTCTTAGTCAGACCCCATCTGGAGCACTGCGTTCAGTTCTGGGCATCTCATCTCAGCAAGGATATATTGGCCCAGAAATTCCGTTCGCAGCCCTCCCGCCGGTGTGCAGGACATGTGTATCCCAGGGGCGCAGCTAGTTCACAGCGTCCGTGGGATCACGTGGGCCATGGGGAGCCAATCAGAGCAGGGAATCTCCATTCATAGATTTGACAGGAAGACCCATCAAATCTATGAATAGAGAGGAGCCCCAAAACATAAGTAAAACTTCAAATAAATTTTTGAAAAAACATCACATTTTTAAAATGACTATAAATTACATAAATTAACTATTTTAAACAAAAATTTAAATTTTTGAAAAAAATAATGGAAGTTTTTAAACGGGGCTAAAAAATAAACTTATCTTTCTTTAAAGTATTTTAAAATGATAAATCAGAGGAAATTTTTTTTTTTACTTTATTAAACTATTAGCCTGCTAAAAGCAGGCCTTGCGCCTGCTTTTCTAGGCGCAGCTGTTCCCGGCTTACCTGGACTCAAGCCAGTGTGGAAAAAACCGGAGGTTTTTGATGTAAGGGCTGCCTATCCGGCGCAGGCGTTTGTCCAGTCAAGCCCTTTCTGCAGAGAACGGAAGTGCCAGTTTCCAGCGCATGCGTAAAACGGGCACTTCCGTTGGCCCAACGGGTGAGTACACAGCGCGTACACACCCGTAGGAACGGAATTTCTAGGCCATTGGCTTTGGAGGAGGTGCAGTGCAGATTCACCAGAATGATTCCGGAACTAAAAGGTTTACATTAACGAGGACAGGTTGCATAAACGTGGCTTGTATTCCTTTAGGTATAGAAGATTGAGAGGTGATCTAATCAAGGAGTTTAAAATGATAAAAGGATTCAATAGGGTAGATAAAGAGAAACTATTTTCTCTGGTGGGGGGCTTCAGAACAAGGGGGCATAATCCCAGTCCCCATAGATTCATCCACTACCAAATTTTACTCACTTTTTCCTTAAAGATGCAATGGTCCCTGCTTCACCTACTCAATGGCGAAGTATTCCATGCGCTACATCGGATATACGGCACAGAAACAGGCCATTCGGCCCAACCAGTCCATGCCGGCGTTTATGCTCCACTCGAGCTTCCTCTCGTCTTGCCTCATCTAACTATCAGCATAATCCTCTATTCCCTTCTCCCTCATATGTTTATCCAGCCTCCCATTAAATGCATCTATACTATTCGCTTCAACCTCTCCCTGTGGTAGCGAGTTCCACATTCTCACCACTCTCTGGGCAAAGAAGTTTCTTCTGAATTCCCTATTGGATTTCTTGGTGACTATCTTATATTGATGGCCTCTAGTTTTGCTCTTCCCCACAAGTGGAAACACTCTCTCTGTATCTACTCTATCAAAACCTTTCACGATTTTAAAGACCTCTATTAGACCACCCCTCAGCCTTCTCTTTTCAAGAGGAAAGAGACCCAGCCTGTTCATCCTTTCCGGATAGGTATAACCTCACATTTCTGGTATCATCCTTGTAAATCTTTTTTGCACCCTCTCCAGTGCCTCAAAATCCTTTTTATAATATGGCGACCAGAACAGTACTCCAAGTGTGATCTAACCAAGGTTTGACACAAGTTTAGCATAACTTCCCTATTTTTCAATTCTATCCCTCTAGAAATAAACCCTAGTGCTTGGTTTGCTTTTTTAGTGGCCTTATTAACCTGTGTCGCTACTTTTAGTGATTTGTGTATTTGTACTCCGAGATCCCTTTGCTCTTCTACCCCATTTAGATTCTTATTTTCCAAGTAATATGTGACCTCCTTATTTTTCTTACCAAAATGTAATACCTCACATTTATCGGTGTGGAAATTCATTTGCTAATTATATGCCCATTCTACAAGTTTATTAATGTCTTCTTGTAATTTGTTGCCCCCAATTTGGTGTCATCTGCAAAATTTAGAAATTGTGTTTTTGATTCCAAAGTCTAAATCGTTAATACAAATTGTGAGCAATAGTGGTCCCAGCACTGATCCTTGTGGGACTCCACATTCCACCTTCTGCCACTCTGAATAGCTACCCTTAAACCCTACTCTCTGATTTCTGTCTTGAAGCCACATAGCTATCCATTCTGCTACTTGCCCCCTGACTCTGCATTCTCTGACCTTATTCATTAGTCTATTACATGGTACCTTATTGAAGGTCTTTTGGAAATCTAGATAAATTAAATCTACTGCATTACCCTTGTCTACTCTGTTACCTCTTCAAAAGAATTCAATGAGGTTGGTCAAGTAAGACTTTCCCTTTTGAAATCCATGCTGACTATTCATTATTATATTTTTGGTTTCTAGATGTTCTTCTATTTTCTCCTTTAGTAGGGATTCCATTATTTTTCCTACCGCCGATGTTAAGCTGACTGGTCTATAATTCCCTGCACATGTTCTATCCCCCTTCTTAAATATAGGTATTACGTTAGCTATCCGCCAGTCCTCCACATTAAACTGCACCTGCAAATTGTTTGCCCATTTGGCTCACCTATATCGAGGTCCACTGTCCTCCTCGCTGCCTGACAAATTGTGACATCCAACTGTTCTATAATTCGAGCAACACCCATTAGCCATATTGTTTTATTGTATTTATTAACCAACTTTCTTTTCATGCTTCTATATTTTGTTCCATACATATGATTTTTTGTAGCAAACCTCCTGTGAGGCACCTTATGAAACACCTTCTGAAAAAACTATATACGCCACATCTACGGCATTCCCTTTTTCTATCCAATCATTTCTATTGTCAAAGAATACAAGCCTTTTAAATACTGTTGGTGGCTGTCCTTGATCAGCCCGTGCATATCTAAAGTTCACTAATTTCACCTTGAAGTATGGATTCTAAAAGTTTGCCCACAATGGATATGATGAAATAGTCTACAGTTGCATAAATTATCCTTCGCTTCCTTCTTGAACAGAGATGTTAAGCTGCGTACCCTCTGGTCTCCCAGCATAAATGTGACCAAGAGCCTCTGCTATCGCCCCTCTGATTACCAGCAATAGCCACTTGAGTTCTGCTAAGTTTTTTTCAAAAGCAATTCCTTTTTCTAGTTATTAATTATTTCACATCTTCCTTTAATACACCTACATTCTGCAACAGAAGATGGTCAGTCCTAATCTATCATCTGTAGGCATGTCATTTTGGAGTAAAGAGACCCAACTTACTCCCCCCTCCCCACTCCACCCCTTTCAGGAAGGGAGTCAGTCGTTGATCTGAAAAATAAGCAGCACAGGTGGCAAACAGCAGATACCAGAAGGTCCTCACAAGTGGCACAGTCAACAGCAAAACTTACCATAAAATGACAAAGTATACTGCCACCACCCTCCAAACCACAGCATGGACATGCACAATACCTCACCAAATGGTGCTTCCACTGGTTGGAAATGTGAAGCTTTGGGCAACTATTTCATCTACTATCAGTTATGGGCAAACTTTTAGAATCCATACTTCAAAGTCAAATTAGTGAACTTTAGATATGCACGGAATTCTCTTACGGATACAGAGGAAATTCAATTAGGAGTGTATTCGAAGTTATGTTCAGTGACCGTAAAATTTTTAGGCCTCATTACGCAAAATATTTAAAAGGTTTTTACGTAAATTCGTGTTTTGAACATTTTGCATTTTAAGCAGTAAAGCTAATAGGAAGTATGTCATCTAATGCAAATGCACTGACCTGCAGAATTGGCACCAGGTCTTGTGTTATCTTTTGCATGAACTTCATCTGTCTGAGGAAGGGAAACAAAATAAAAGTTACATATCAATTGATTTTATGCACATTAAGACATTACAGCAAGAGTTATACATTTATTTGTCATTCATATTTTCAGTAATTTACAAAGCAGTTGGCAAAGTTTAACCCAGCATAAAATTTCAAAGGAACATTTAATAATTTTGGGGGGTGGGGGTGATTGGTGAACAGTACTTTTGATAGAATAGTTCCATATACATTGGCATAGGAGTAGAATGCTCTCATTGTTTAGGCATTGGAACAAAAACAATCCAACTCTTCTTACCCGGATATGTCGTCCAAGTTTCTCCCAGTGATGATCGGTTTTTGGATTAACTCGCAGAACAACATGATGTACGGTCTCAGGAACAGAATCCTCTCCTTTAAGATCTACCCAGGTTGGGAAATGCATGATCTTCTCCGAGAGCTTCTTAACATCAAATGAATGAAGTGTGGCAGAGCAAACAATTACCTAGGCAAAGCATAGTAAACAAAGTCATTTTATGCCATTTTCATACCTTGAGTGGAACAATCTCACACTCAAAATAAAGGCTTCATCAGTGAAGCCAGCATTCCAATTTAGGAAAATTGCACACTTGCCATTAATTTGCAGTGCAATGCCTTGTACTGTTGGATTCACTGCATAAGGCTTCCTCCTGGTAGATTTATTTTAACAACTTGTATTTATATAGCGCCTTTAACATAGTAAAACGTCCCAAGGCGCTGCACAGGAGTATTTTAAGACAAAAAATTTGACACCGATCCACATAAGCAGAAATTTGGGCAGGTGACCAAAAGCTTGGTCAAAGAGGTAGGTTTTAAGGAGCGTCTTAAAGGAGGAAAGAGAGGTAGCGAGGCGGAGAGGTTTAGGCAGGGAATTCCAGAGCTTAGGGCCGAGGCAACAGAAGGCACGGCAACCAATGGTTGAGCGATTATAATCAGGGATGCTCAAGAGGGCAGAATTAGAGGAGCGCAGATATCTCGGGGGGTTGTGGGGCTGAAGGAGATTACAGAGATAGGGAGGGGAGAGGCCATGGAGGGATTTGAAAACAAGGATGAGAATTTTGAAATCGAGGCGCTGCTTAACCGGGATTTATAGTCTTTACTAGTTAAAAACACAAGAGTGCTATAGCAGTTGTTTCTTTTGCCATATGCTTGCTTCACTAATCGGAATGGTTTCTGTAGGTACAGACAGCATAAGGACAACTCATTAAAAAGACACTTTTAAGATATTAGTAAATGGTTCTTTTTCCAGTCATGTCCCCAAATATCCCTTTCTAGTATTTTGTCTGCTTCTTTGGTTTTACTGTGTCTTTTAACAAAGTTCATACCTGCAACCTCTTGCCATCAGATGTCACTTGAGGGATCTGAGAATGCATTCTTGAAATGAAGTCAGAATAGCCTTGAGTGAGCAATCCATCCTACAAAAAGGCAACCACATCAGATGGCGCTATTTTAGTCACCACAAAAAATATAGAATAAATCATGTAGATTAAATTTTTCTTCAGCTTTCAAATATGTGCCTTCCACTAATGCAAAGTTTATGAATGTTGAGCACAAGGTTTATGTTTCTTTATTAGCTACACAAACTAAAAATTTCACAAACACTTTTTGCATTGTACAATGAACTTTGCTTTAATGAAAGATTTAAACAAGAGATACAGCAACATTGCTTAAATACGCAAAATAACATGCCGATACTGCAAAGGATAAAGATAGAGACAGGAGGGTGGTGTGGTTATATTTCATTGATGAGAAACTTTGAAAAGGCTTTCTGGATCCTTTATTAATATGGGCTAAATATGGAAAAATATCTAAACATCTTTTCCAGTAGTTATCGATCTGCACACTTTTTAAAAAAAAAGCTGCACTTAATAAAAACGTTACTCAAGATTGAACAAAATGTTAAGTCTATATTACTGAGCGAATAGGTTGCTGAAACACATACACATAGTTTACCTAACAGAATCAAAAGTTTTTACTAAAATGGTGGTGGTGGGTGGTATATGAACCTATGGAAACGTACTATTGCAGATAACGCAGATGCTATTTAATTTGTAGGTTTAATAAGGATAATTATGACATTTCAGTTTTGATAAATGAACACTTACAGCTTCATCTAGCACCAAGAATCTAATTTGGGACAGATTCAGTTTTCCTGTTGAGACAAGGTCATCTATTCTTCCAGGGGTTCCAACAATAATATCCACCTGTGGAAGAGACAAGAACACATTCATGGTCAATTTCAATGTGTCTACACTTCAGTTAAATTATGGAATATAAACAAAGTTTAGGATTGAACCACACTTGTCTTCAGCAGTATCTTTAAAACACAAAGTGCACCTTGAACAGCTGAATTGTTCAACAACCAAATGTAGATGCAGCACAGTGTACTAGAAGCATGAACAATTGCTGGAAATGTCCCTTTGAAGAAAGGTACTTCTGGAAAAGTGTGAGAATCATTCAAACAGCTTAGTATTATAAAATAAGGCACCCAAATTGATCACTTTGATGGTGCATAATAGATCCACGTTTGCATTCCGCAAAATTCCTGACGGCAAGTTTTGTGTTAACATAAAGAAACAATGCGTTTTAGAGCCAATGAAGTACTTTTGAAGTGTGGTCACTGTTGTAATGCAGGAATGTCACATGAACCCCTTAGTTGAAATAGGATCTTTTAACTCGTACACCGCAATCTATTCTGGGTTACTTTTTTCAGCTGACATTGTCAAAGAAATTATGCATATATATGCGCATCATAAGAAATAGGAACAGGAGTAGGCCATTCGGCCCTTCGAACTTGCTTCACCAGTCAATAAGATCATGGGTGATCTTCTGCTTCAACTTGCCCTTCCTGTAATCTCCCCATATCCCTTGGTTCCCTTAGTATCCTATAAACTATCGATCTCGGTCTTGAATATACTCAACAACTGAGCATCCACAGCCCTCTGGGGTAGAGAATTCCAAAGATTCACCACCCTCTGAGTGAAGAAATTTCTCTTCATCTCAGTCCTAAATGGCCAACCCCTTATTCGGAGACTGTGACCCCTGGTTCTAGACTCCCAGGGGTTCCAACAATAGCCAGGGGGAAACATCCTCCCAGCATCTACCCTGACAAGCCCCTTAAGAATTTTATATTTCAATGAGATCACCTCTCATTCTTCTAAACTCTAAGGAATATAGGCCTGGTCTATTCAATCTCTCCTTATTAGGGCAATCCCCAAGCCCAGGAATCAGTCTAGTGAACCTTCGTTGCACTCCCTTAAGGCAAGTATATCCTTCCTTAGGTAAGGAGACCAAACCAGTACACACAGTACTCCAGGTGCGAACACATTCCTGAACACTTTTTCTTGGGGAGTAAACAGGAAACTTACTCCTTGTTCCAGGACAGCCAGTTGATCTTTTGCAGACACACCACCAATAATCAGAAGTTCCCTAAAACAAAACAAAAAATCAAAATGAAACTATCCATATATGAACAAGGATTACTACATGACTAAGTGCTTGGGTTTGATACTTACCGAGGGCTGTTGAGAATTAACCTAAACATTTCTAGCATTTCTCTTTAAAATTAGAATTTTTTTTGCATTTTTGTAGTATTTTTCACTATTATATTTAAATAAGAGTCTGACCACCTCAGCAACATAAGCATGTGTAGATCAACACAAGACGTAGGAGCAGGAGTAGGTCATTTGGTCCCTCGAGCCTGCTCCGCCATTCAATAAGATCATGACTGATCTGATCTTGGCCTCAACTCCACTTCCCGCCCGCTCCCCATAACCCTCGACTCCCTTATCGTTCAAAAATCTGTCTATCTCCACCTTAAATATATTCAATAACCCAGCCTCCCCAGCTCTGCGGTGGAAGAGAATTCCAAAGATTCACGACCCTCTGAGAGAAGAAATTCCTCCTCATTTCCAATTTAAAAGGGTGCCCCCTTATTCTGAAACTATGCCCCCTAGTTCTAGATTCCCCCATGAGGGGAAACATCCTCTCTGCATCCACCCTGTCAAGCCCCTTCAGAATCTTATGTTTCAATAAGATCCCCTCTCATTCTTCTAAACTCCAATGAGTATAGGCCCAACCTGCTCAACCTTTCTTCACAAGACAACCCCTTCATCTCCAGAATCAACCTTGTGAACCTTCTCTGCACTGCCTCCAATGCAAGTATATCCTCCTTAAATAAGGAGACCAAAACAGTAGGCAGTACTCCAGGTCATATCAAATCATAGTCCAAGTGGCCTTGCCCTTTCTGAATAAGATTTGTTCAGCAAAAAAAACACCGAAAACCTTCCAATGAATGCGAGAGAAAAAAATCATCAGGTTTTTTATCCTGATCACGATCCAGTGACCCCTGCTGCAAAATGAATGACATTACGTGGGGGATACATTTGGCCAAGGCCCTGGTGCAACATTTTCTCTAGGTTCACATATGAGGAATGGGCATTTGGGCAAGGCACTGGTGGGTTGACAGCATCTATGGAACTGTGCCTAGGGTGGCAACGCAGCACCTTCAGAAGGGAAGACATTGGGAAGGAGGAAAAAAGTTCTCGATGGCCTCCACTAGTAATCAACAACATTACTGATGCAATGCATCTTGGGCATCTCAGCCAATCGGAACATAATCTAACCCAAATATTCTGTTAAACATAGTTCATCAGAGACATTTTCACAACCATTACTGGAATATACAAGCTCCTGAAATTACAAGAAGAAAACTAAATGGTTCAAGATTTCGGAATGTCACAGTGAGTGAAACGGCTTCACTAACCACATCACCCCATCAAGGACCTTATTTGGTATTAGTTCTGGAGAAGTGCAAACATGCTGTAACAGGCAAAGAAAGGTTAGCACAATAGTACATTTATTTATGGGGTGGGGGGGAAAGAGGAGAGTCAAAAGTATTGAAGACAAGCTACCTTATTTTGGGATCAGTAACATTTTTCTTAAACTGCTTGATATTATTGAGGGTTTGTTCAGCCAGTTCCCTCGATGGTTCAATGATAAGTGACTTCGGAGCATTTGGTAAGTTTTTAGCTTGAGCTACCTGTGCACTACCTGAAAAAGAATGAACGTTACCGAATTAATAATGGTAAACTATTTAGTACAGGGAAGGGGGTTTAATGGTCTGAAAATTGTGTTGCTTAAATAAATTATACCAAGGCATCATTGGGAATCTAATAAATTCCGACCATCCCAATTCGTTACTTTCAGAGCTGCTAAAACATTTACAAAAATTCACATATTACCAAAAATTCTATCGCTCCAGATTTAGTTTTGCAATTTCTCAGTTTACAAGGCTCTCCCCTTTAAAGCTGCTGTAAACATACATTTCCAGCCATCCGTATGGAGCGAGCAGGCTTCAGGGAAGGTTAAAAAGCCAGGAAATTATGAAACGGTGATTTACCCCAAATTATTTCCCAATTTAAGAGTCCACAAATGTGTCCTGAAATGAGGTTAACTGTAAAGACACCACATTGCTTTAGGTTATTATTGGAGGTTGTGGGAATTCCTGCTCGTTGTCATCTAATTTTGGCTTTGCCCCACCACCGGTGGCAGAGCCTTCAGCTGCCTTGGCCTCACTCTCTGAAACTCCCTTCCCTAAAGCCCTTCATCTCTTTATCTGACTCTCCTTTAAAAGCTTGCTTAAAACCCATCTTTTTGACCAGCATTTGGACACCTCTCAATCTTTCCCTCCATGGCCCAGCCTCTGTCTTCCCATCTATTTGTTACTCCTCGACTATTCCAATGCTCTCCTGGCCGGCCTCCCATTTGCCACCCTCCATAAACTTGAGCTCATCCAATTCTGCTGCCCGTATCCTAACTCGCACCAAATTCTGTTCACCCATCAGCCCTGTGCTCGCTGACCTACATTGACTTCCAGTCCAGCAGCACCTCGATCCTAAAATTCTCATCCTTGATTTCAAATCCCTCCATGGCCTTGTCCCTCCCTATCTCTGTAACCTCCTCCAGCCCTACAACCCTCCGAGATCTCTGCGCTCCTCCAACTCTTGTGCATCCCCGATTTTAATCGCTCCACTATTGGCAGTTGTGCCTTCAGCTGCCTAGGTCCTTAGCTCTGGAATTCCCTCCTTAAACCTCTCCTCCTTTAAGATGCTCTTTAAAACCTACCTCTTTGACCAAGTTTTTGGTCGCCTGTCCCAATAATGCCTTATGTGGCTTGGTGTCAAATTTTGTTTTAATAACGCTCCTGATGATGCGCCTTGGGACATTTTACTACATTAAAGGAGCTATATAAATACATGTTGTTGGTGTTGTACTTCCATTTGTGAAGTGTCTTGGGATTTTTTTTTTTTAAATGTTTAAACCACTGTTAAATGCAATCAGAAAGCAAAAAACTGCAGATGTTGGAAATCTGAAACAAAAACAGAGACTGAAAAAACTCAGCACGTCTCTCCAGAGACTGACTGAACTGAGTGTTTATGTAAATACAAGTTGTTCTTACCATGAATAGGAACTTGCCATTTAGGTAACAAAAACATACTGCTAAATAGTGATTTTTATATATAAATAAAGTTTGCAAAGAACATTTAGAGCATCAAAAAATACACGAGTTAGAATGATCAGAAGTTATCTCAAGCAGATAAAATGGAAGGGAAGAATGTGAGAAATAATGTTCAAACTTTAGGAATCGACTATCTGGTCCATCAAGCCAACCCGATCCAGAGATGGTGCAGCTACATACGCCACTGCATCCCTCCCGTTCTCTGCAATGCTGGGAAATTCCTCTCTAACCACCTAGAAAAAGTTCCAGGAGACCACGGTAACTCAAGAATCTTGCTATGCACAGCGTCCCCACAATTTATCCTCTGTAACTTGAAGGGCAGTGGGGAATCCATACCCAACACTTTCAAATCTGTTCCAGAGCAATATGACCCCGAGAAAAGAAACATTTCCCAAAAGCTAATCGAATTATTTGTATACATGTTTTATATTCATCCTTATCTATTTCAATTAACCTAGCCAACTGTACATAATCTAATCACCTCACTAAAAAAAATCAACCAAATCTCCAGAGCCTGTGTTTCTCCAAATATAGAATCCCAACTCATTGAGCCTATCCTAGGAACCAAGAGCCTGCAAATTAGGTATAAGCATAGAAGATAGGAGCAGGAGTAGGCCATTCGGCCCCTCGAGCTTGCTCCGCCATTTAATGAGATCATGGCTGATCATCCAAATTCAGTACCCTGTTCCTGCTTTCTCCCCATATCCCTTGATCCCCTTAGCCTTAAGAAATATATCTAACTCCTTCTTGAATATATTTAATGAATTGGCCTCAACTGCCTTCTGTGGTAGAGAATTCCACAGGTTCACCACTCTCTGGGTGAAGAAATTCCTCCTCCTCTCAGTCCTAAATGGCTTACCCCTTATCCTTAGACTGTGACCTCTGGTTCTGGACTCCCCCTCCATCAGGAACATCCTTCCTGCATCTAGTCTGTCTAGTCCTGTTAGAATTTTATAAGTTTCAATGAGATCCCCTCTCATTCTTCTAAACTCCAGCAAGTATAAGCCCAATCGACCCAATCTCTCTTCATACGTCATTCCTGCCATCCCGGGTATCAGTCTGGTGAATCTTCGCTGCACTCCCTCCATGACAAGAACATCCTTCCTCAGACAAGGCGACCAGAACTGCACACAATACTCAAGGTGTGGTCTCACCAAGGCCCTGTACAACTGCAGCAAGACATCCTTGCTCCTGTACTCGAATCCTCTCGCTATGAAGGCCAACATACCATTTGCCGTAATAATTGTGATTGCTGTTCTCTGTACCTTCTCCAGGGCCTCGATATCCTTGTGGTGTGTGGGGACCTAACCGGAACACAACACTCCGACTGCTGCCATACCAAGGAGGCTTTGTATAGTCAAAGTAGCTCATTTTTAGTTTTATATTGAACTATCCCAGCAATACAATCTAGAACCCCTAACTTCCCTTCCCAATGGCCTCATTCGTGGCAGTAAGGACATGTTTATATCGGTGCTGTGTAGTCGGATTACTAAGGAGGCACATAAGTTAGTAGATTGTATAGTTAATGGGACTTTTTAGTTTTCGGAATCACTTGAATTATTTAAGACAGTTAAGTGACTCAGGATGTTACTTACAACGTACCAGTATGTTGCGACTTCACAACATGACCATCAATAGCCTTGTCTAGTGCTATGAAGCCATCTTTTGGAGGGAATTTGAATTCTTCTTCGCCAAAGTTAAATTTGAGCTCAGCATTCTAGGATACAACAACAAAAGCTTTTAGTTTATCAAAAACATTTACTAGTCATAATTTTGCTACAATGATGGGAGGAAATTACCTTTAAAACACAAGAGGCAAAGAAGGCTTGGTTCTTTAGATGTGGAGGAACATCAAAGGCATTCCCAAGGTCTTTCCCTGGAAAACAAAGAACAAGACTTGAAAACACAGAAGGTTTTTCCACAGGTGAAAATATAACCAGACAGTAACAATCCCGTCACTTTAATGCTCCGCTCCACTCCCACTCAGACCTCACCGTCCTCGGCCTCTTACACTGTTCCAATGAAGCTCAACGTAAGCTCGAGGAACAGCACCTCATCTTTCGATTAGGCACTTTACAGCCTTCTGGACTCAACATCGAGTTCAACAATTTCAGACCATAACCTCGGCCCCTATCCTTTTCCCCCCATTTTTTTCTCTCTCACAGGGCAGCTGTCTTTCATTCTGCCATTGCCATTTACACTTCATCTAGAGCCATCTTTTGTTTCTTAACTTGTCCCATTACCATCTCCTTTTGCCTTGCATCATCATCCCTTTTGTCTCTTAATGTCTCCTGCCTTCCATCCTATCACAGACCTTCCCTTTTGTTCTTTCCTCCCCTCCCCCCTTTCCCGGCCCCTACACTTTCTTAAAAACCTGTTCCATCTCCAGCTTTTTCCAGTTCTGACGAAGGGTCATCGACCTGAAACGTTAACTCTGTTTCTCCCTCCACAGATGCTGCCTGACCTGCTGAGTATTTCCAGCATTTTCTGTTTTTATTTCAGATTTCCAGCATCCGCAGTATTTTGCATTAGTAACAATGAGATAATCAGATCTGTGTTAATGCGGATGGTTTGTGCCATTATCCTTGTATTTTTAGTCATTACACAAGACTGAGGCTCCTACAATATTTTTCAATTCATAAATCTCCTTTATAGATACAAAAGGAATGAAGGGGAGAGCGGGTCAGGGAAAGAGGGAAGAGGAGAAACTAGCAATCCTGTCAGCCAGAATTTACTCTTGCAAAATAGAGTTTAATTGCCAGTAACCTCGACTGCAATACCAGATATTGTAATATGTTTAATCATCTAATTACTAAGAGTCAGTCATTGGTGGAACTGAAGAGCAGGATAAATACAGAAACCAAAGCCAAAATCAGATGAACATTTTTTTAAACCAACGCGCTTGAATTGAAAGCATAAAATGCAGAACATTTTGGGGGAACTTACCATTTTTTGAAAATTTTACAGATCCTTTGTCAAGATCAAAGTAGCATCCAATGGTATCATGCATGGTAAATTCCTAAATAAAAGTAATTTAGCACAAAACAAAGTGGACAGAGATTCAAATAGTTTCAATATATAAAATAAAATCTTACAATGTTGAATTATACATAACTTGTATCCATAATAGCTCGAGGGTTATACACAAATACACATACCTCTCCATAGCTGTCAAACTGTTTGCTATGGGACTTCTTTCCAGTGCCACCAAATCCAAAGCCAAATTTGTCAGTACCTATTTAGAATTGTCCCAAAAGAGAAAACTGAAATCAACTTATAATCAAGGGTATTTGCAAACAACAAAAGCAAAGTACATAGAATGACATAGTATTTACAGCACAGGAACAGGCCGTTTGGCTCAACAGGTTCATGCCGGCGTTTATGCTCCACGTGATCCTCCTCCCACCTCTCTTCAGCTAATCCTGTCAGCATATCCTTCTATTCCTTTCCCCCCTCAGCTGTTTATCTAGCATCCCCTTAAATACATCTATACTATTCACCTCAACTACTCCTTGTGATAGCGAGTTCTACATTCTACACACCCCCTGGGTAAAGAAGTTTCTCCTGAATTCCTTGCTGGATTTATTATGACTATTTTATATTTATGGACCCTATACAACTATATAACTTCTTGAACAGGCTGCCGGCTCGATACCAACACTAACTTGGTATCGAGCCGGCAGCTCGTCGACTGTGCCATCAAGTGGTACTTACTCACCAATAACCTGCTCACTGATGCTCAGTTTGGGTTCTGCCAGTACCACTCGCCTCCGGGCCTCATTACAGCCTTGGTCCATATATGGACAAGAGCTGAAGTCAGGGGAGAGTGACTGCCCTCGACATCAAGGCAGCAGTTGATCGAGTGTGGCATTAAGGAGCCCTAGCAAAATTGAAGTCAATGGGAATCAGAGGGAAAACTCTCCATTGGCTCAAAGGAAGATGGTTGTGGTTGTTGGAGGCCAATCATCTCAGCCCCAGGACATCGCTGCAGGAGTTCCTCAGGGCAGTGTCCTAGGCCCAACCATCTTCAGCTGCTTCATCAATGACCTTCCCTCCATAAGGTCAGAAGTGGGGATGTTCGCTGATGATTGCACAGTGTTCAGTTCCATTCACAACTTTTCAGATAATGAAGCAGTCCATGCCCACATGCAGCAAGACCTGGACGACATTCAGGCTTGGGCTGATAAAAGGTTCGAGCCACACAAGTGCCAGGCAATGACTAGCTCCAACAAGAGCGAGTCTAACCACTGCCCCATGACATTCAACGGCATTACCATCGCCGAATCCCCCATCAACATCAGCCTGGGGGGGGTCTCCATCGACCAGAAACTTAACTGGACCAACCACATAAATACTGTGGCTACAAGAGCAGGTCAGAGGCTGGGTATTCTGCGTCAAGTGTCTCACCTCCTGACTCCCCAAAGCCTTTCCACCATCTACAAGGCACAAGTCAGGAGTGTGATGGAATACTCTCCACTTGCCTGGATGAGTGCAGCTGCAACAACACTCAAGAAGCTCGACACCATCCAGGACTAAGCAGCCCACTTGATTGGCACTCCATCCACCACCTTAAATATTCATTCCCTCCACCACCGGCGTACCGTGGCTGCAGTGTGTACCATCTACAAGATGCACTGCAGCAACTCGCCAAGGCTTCTTCGACAGCGCTTCCCAAACCTGCGACCTCTTCCACCTAGAAGGACAAGGGCAGCAGGTGCATGGGAACACCATCACCTCCAGGTTCCTCTCCAAGTCACACACCATCCTGACTTAGAAGTATATCGCCGATCCTTCATCGTCACTGGGTCAAAATCCTGGAACTCCCTCCCTAACAGCACTGTGGGAGTACCTTCGCCACACGGACTGCAGCGGTTCAAGGCGGTGGCTCACCACCACCTTCTCAAGGGCAATTAGGGATGGGCAATAAATGCTGGTCTTGCAAGCGACACCTGCATCCCATGAACAAAATTAAGAAAAGCCCTACTCACCCATCGTCCCTCTCCTTGCTGACCTACTATGGCTCCCAGTGCTCAATACTAAAGTCCAATAAGGAAGTGGGATGGAGAGCAGTCCAGTTCCCAGCACTGATATTCCTAACCTTTAGTGCTTAAACTTAACCAATGAGTTAGTATAACTCTGCTATTAGTAAAAGTAAAGATAGCAATTTTCACAGGAAATAACAACTTCCACTTCTAATGCCTTTGAAGTAATAAAACATCTCAAAACGCTTCAGAGTGTGAGGCCAAAAGAGCTGAAATGATAGAAACTGGGGAGGCAAAGGAGGCCAGCTGGGGAATGCAATGAAGGATGCATGCGCGAAAAAGGTTTCCAAGGTCAGAAGGGGCGAGGAGATGAAAGGATCTGTAGATAAGGACAAGGATTTTGAAATTGAGGCACTCAAGCCCAAATAGCACACTGAGCTTTCTCACGGTCAGGCTCAGTCTGAGTGAGCTGCCAGGAGGGAGGGTGTTGTTTTAGGTGGGAACTGAACAGGATCATTTTAGTCTTGCCAATACTGTGTTGAAAGAAAATCTTCCTCATCTAATAATTGATATTGACTCAGCAGTCAGACAGCATAATTGTGGTCAAGATACTATTTATAGATTGTCACAGTATTAGCAGAAATGAGAGATCTTAATGAAGTAGAAAATCTGCACCGTAGCACAATAAGCAATATTATGGTGTCATTAATCAATGATAGGTGTTTTACCATGTTAAAGGCACTAACTAGTGGTGTTCCACAGGGGTCAGTGCTGGGTCCCCAACTCTTCACAATCTATATTAACGATTTGGAGGAAGGGACCAAGTGTAACATATCAAAATTTGCAGATGATACTAAGATGGGAGGGAAAGTAGTGAGTGAGGACATAAAAAACCTGCAAGGGGACATAGACAGGCTAAGTAAGTGGGCAGAGATTTGGCAGATGGAATACAACACTGGAAAGTGTGAGGTGATGCACTTTGGCAGGAAAAATCCTAGAGCAATTTATTATCTTAATGGCAAGAAACTGGAGAGTACTGAAGTGCAAAGGGATCTGGGGGTCCTGGTGCACGAAACTCAAAAGGTTAGTATGCAGGTGCAGCAAGTGATTAAGAAGGCAAATGGAATGTTGGCTTTCATTGCTAGGGGGATAGAATATAAAAATAGGGAGGTATTGCTTCAGTTGTACAAGGTATTGGTGAGACCGCACCTGGAATATTGCATACAGTTTTGGTGTCCTTACTTAAGGAAAGACATCCTTGCTCTCGAGGCAGTGCAAAAAAGGTTCACTCGGTTAATCCCGGGGATGAGGGGGTGGTCATATGAGGAGAGGTTGGGTAGATTGGGACTCTACTCATTGGAGTTCAGAAGAATGAGAGGCGATCTTATTGAAACATATAAGATTGTGAAGGGGTTGGAGCGGGTGGATGCGGGGAGGATGTTCCCGATGACGGGTGAGACTAGAACTAGGGGACATAGTCTTAGAATAAGGGGCTGCACTTTCAAAACTGAGATGAGGAGGAACTACTTCACTCAGAGGGTGGTAGGTCCATGGAATATGCTGCCACAAAAAGCTGTAGAAGCTACATCATTAAATAAATTTAAAACAGAAATAGACAGTTTCCTAGAAGTAAAGGGCATTAAGGGTTACGGGGAGCGGGCAGGAATTTGGACATGAGTCTAGGTTCGGATCGGTCATGGCCCTGTGGGTAGTGGAGCGGGCCCAGGGACCGTGTAGCCTGATTCTGCTCCTTAAATGCAAGTTACTGTTGTTGTTGCAGATAGGTCTGACTTCAGAGGCTTTTGGATGCTTAACCTGGGGGATACTCTCAAGTCTCTGGTTTTTGACGAGAAATCTGAACTCCATAGGGAGACGCAACTTCAACCACATACAACGTGGCATTGTGAAAGATCGCAAAAGATTTTCAGTTTAAAAACCCTGTTGATTGTCAAACTGCACAAGAAAGACATTCTAAATCCGGTATACAAAATCCCTTGTGGACCCCGTCTTTGTTTTCTAATTATGGTGCTCTGTATCTAGCTTTGTTTCACGTCTTCTGTTTAATATTCTCTCTGTCAATGAATCCAAGTTAATTTTATCCTGTACACAATGGTCAGATGTATGGTTTTTTTCTACCATACAAGAGCACATGCTAAGCATTCCACGTGATCTGCAGGAATCCGTATCACATTTAGAAGATAAGTGTCAATCCGGTGGTGCGTGATCCCATAAAAGAGACAACTTTCGGTTCATAAATATAGACTGTCTGCTTCTGGAACCTGTTTTTTTGCCAAGCACAAAATTTAACAACTTACATTTATATAGCTCCTCTAATGTAGTAAAACGTCCATAGGTGCTTCACAGCAGTTATCAAATAGAACTTGAGCCATGTAAGGAGATACAAGGACAGATGACCAAAAGCTTGGTCAAAGAGGTAAGTTTTAAGAAGCATCGTAGAGAGAGAGAGAGAGAGAGAGAGAGAGAGAGAGAGAGAGAGGTAGAGAGTTTGAGAGGGGAATTCCAGAGCTCAAGGGCGAGCCAGCTGAAGGCACGGCCTCCAATGGTGGAGCGATGAAAATCGGGAATGCACAAGAGGCCAGACTGTAATAGGCCAATATTCTTCACTCAACCACCTCCAAAACTATTACTTATTTCATTGATATTTGTGGACTTTTCTCTGAGCAAAATAGCAATATTATGGATTCCCCCACCAGAGGAAATAGTTTCTGTATCTACTCTATTGAATCCTTTTAACATTATAAATATCTCAATTAGATCACCATTCAACCACCGAAACTTAAGGGAATACGACCCAAGGGAAGTAGTTTCGTGCTTGGGTTGGGAACCCCCCCCCCACTAAAGGTGCATATACTACAAGAAGGCGTTGCTAGATAGTGGGTATCCTAGCCTACTTCCTTCTCCATAACCCAGTGGTGCTGCAAACAATTGTAGCACACCTATTGGCATCTCAATGCGATCAGATAACTCAGATACCTGCTAAAAAAAACTCACTCAACAATTAAGGAAGCAGGAATTGTTTTAATCGTATTTGCACTGCTTTGGAGCCAGAGCAGAACAAGATGGTTTCAAATACATAGGCTGCGCATTGCTACTTTTGATCTTATACAGCATGGCAGAGTAAAGTAGTCTTGATGCACAACAATGGTGTCCGAAAAATTTCACACCAGATTCTAGTTGAACATTATAAAACATACTTAACTATTGAGCAGTCCAGCAACAACTAAAATGGTATCAACAAGTTAGTCCTGATGTAAACATCCAGAAAGATATTTAGGTTAATTAACTTACCCAAATCCAGTGAAGCCTGCATGGTAGACCAACCAATTCTGCACAAGCCTTGGTCATGGCAAGATACTTCATAGTAATATTTTCCTACATGTAACAGAATAATTCATATAAATTTCAACACCACTATCTTTTGCTGGTCTTTAAAATGTACGCAAAAATGAATAGATTTCTTGCCCAAAAATACTGTATCCCGGCTATCTTTCAAGAGTCATATTTGAAAATAAAAACCCTTTAGTAGATGGAAATTATAAAAGATACAAAAGATTTATTTAATTTCTATATATAGTTTTTAATTGAACCCCTTCAAGATTTGGAAAAAGAACCACAAAACCTTTCCACAGGGAAAGATTACAAAAGTGAGCAATAAAGAAAACTGTGAATGCTAGAAATCTGAGGTACAAAACAGAAAATGCTGGCAATGCACAGGTCAGGCAGCAATCTGCCTCTCTGAGATGCTGACTTATTTGAGTTACTGTGTGTGTTGCCAGTCTTTATTACAATATGGATAATCTCCAAAAATATTAGCAATGCAGTCCTTTATTACATAGCAGTTTCATTCATTTGGGCCAGTTTTTGTATGTTCCAAAACATGGCATCAAAAACCTGAGCTTATACATTGGCCTTCAGTGCAATTCCACACGAAGGACCCACTTACTAAACTTCTCAAATCACTGGAATCTCATCAGCAACTCTTAAAATTTCTGATAGTGCCATTATGTGCAATTTGGTCTATTCTGTATAATCTGCTCTTACCAGTTAGTGTCATAAATTGTAATTAATTCTAGCCAGAAATGAAAGGGAGGCACATCACTTCTTTTTCCTAAAGTCCTTCATTGAAAAAAAGTTGCACTTCAAAAGTTGTATTGGAAGTCTTACAAAGAAACTTGATGGAAACAAATGTTTCTTTAATGAAACAATGAGACCACACTCAACATCCAAAAGGAACACTTCAGCACTTTTAGCTACGGAAGTTGATTCATTTATCTATGACACACAATACTTACCCTTGTTCACTCCCTTTGTGGTTCTGCACCCATGCCATTCTTTTATTTCCCTGCTCTGACAGCACATGCCATCAGCTCCAATAGCTGGGGGGGGGGGGGGGGAAAAGAGGGGAAGAAAGATCAAAATGAGATATACATTTGCAAGATTAAAGCAAAGATTGGGGAAAAAAAATGATTACTTTTTTGTGTCATATAGGCATGTTTTAAACATAGAAACAAGAGTAGTCCATTCAGCTCCTCAGGCCTGTTTCACCATTCAATTAGATCATGGCTAATCTTTACCTCAATTCCATTTACCTGCCTTTGCTCCATATCCCTTCATAGAAGATAGGAGCAGGAGTAGGCCATTCGGCCCCTCTAGCCTGCTCCGCCATTCGATGCGATCATGGCTGATCATCCAAATTCAGTACACTGTCCCTGCTTTCTCCCCATATCCCTTGATCCCTTTAGCCTTAAGAAATATATCAATCTCCTTCTTGAATATATTTAATGAATTGGCCTCTACTGCCTTCTGTGACAGAGAATTCCACAGGTTCACCACTCTCTGGGTGAAGAAATTCCTCCTCATTTCTTTCCTCAATGGCTTACCCCTTATCCTTAGACTGTGACCCCTGGTTCTGGACTCCCCTACCATCGGGAACATCCTTCCTGCATCTAGTTTGTCCTGTCCTGTCAGAATTTTATAAGTTTCAATGAGATCCCCTCTCATTCTTCTAAACTCCAGCGAGTATAAGCAAAATCGACCCAATCTCTCTTCATACGTCATTCCTGCCATCCCAGGTATCAGCCTTGTGAATCTTCGCTGAACTCCCTCCATGGCAAGAACATCCTTCCTCAGATAAGGCGACCAAAACTGCACACTGTACTCAAGGTGTGGTCTCACCAAGGCCCTGTACAACTGCAGCAAGACATCCTTGTTCCTGTACTCAAACCCTCTCGCTATGAAGGCCAACATACCATTTGCCTTCTTAACTGCCTGCTGCACCTGCATGCTTACCTTCAGCGACTGGTGCACAAGGACACCCAGGTCTCGTTGCACTTCCCCTTCTCCCAATCTATTGCCATTCAGATAATAATCTGCCTTTCTGTTTTTGACACCAAAGTGGATAACCTCGCATTTATCCACGTTATATTGCATCTGCCACGCTTCTGCCCAATCACCCAACCTGTCCAAATCATCCTGGAGTTTCTCGGCATCCTCCTCGCAGCACACACGCCCACCCAGTTTTGTGTCGTCTGCAAACTTGGAGATATTACATCTAGTTCCCTTGTCCAGATCATTAATATATATTGTGAATAGCTGGGGTCCAAGGACCGATCCCTGCGGTACCCCACTAGTCACTGCCTGCCACTCGGAAAAAGACCCGTTTATTCCAACTCTTTGCTTTCTGTCTGCCAACCAGTTCTCTATCCAAGTCAATACCTTGCCCCCAATCCCATGTGCCTTAACTTTACACGCTAATCTCTTATGCGGGACCTTATCAAAAGCCTTTTGGAAGTCCAAATACACCACATCCACTGGTTCTCCCTTATCTATTTTACCAGTTACATCCTCAAAAAATTCCAGTAGATTAGTCAAGCATGATTTACCTTTTGTAAATCCATGTTGACTTTGTCCGATCCTGTCACTGTTTAAGTGCTCAGCTATTACATCTTTTATAATGGACTCTAGCATTTTCCCCACTACCGATGTCAGGCTTACCGGTCTGTAATTCCCCGTTTTCTCTCCACCACCTTTTTTGAATAGTGGGGTAACATTAGCTACCCTCCAATCCATGGGTACTGTTCCAGTTTCCATCGAATGTTGGAAGATGATCAGCAATGCATCTACTATTTCTAGGGCCACTTCCTTAAGTACCCTAGGATGTAGATTATCAGGCCCTGGGGATTTATCGGCCTTCAATCCCTTCAATTTCCCTAACACTATTTCCCTACAAATACTGATTTATTTCAGTTCCTCCCTTTCATCAGACCCTATGTTCCCCAACATCTCTGGGAGGTTATTTGTGTCCTCCTTTGTGAAGACAGAACCAAAATATGTATTTAATTGGTCTGCCATTTCATACCCTTACTCAACAAAACTCTATTAATCTCAAAATGTCAACTGATTTACAGCCTTTTGGGGAAGAGAGTTCCAGATTTGTATTACCATTTGTGCGAAACAGCTCATGTTTGAAAGTCTAGCTCCATCGTACCCATTTTACTGTATTATAGAGACTGACATGTTGAATGCATTGTGTACTTTTCCTCCCCCCGCCCCAAATAATTAAACATAAGTCAGATGACCCATGTCTCTATGGGTAAATGAATACAATGTTACTGAACCATACAAAGTGAAGTGGCCGCAGATTCAGCTCCAGGTCTCTGCCGAGTTAACTAATTTCACCTAGAGGAGCAATTGCCTCAATGTCTCTGGGTTAAGGCAAAAGGAAAAACTGGCCATAGCTTCCACTCCATATTACTATTTAAATGACTACTGGAAGTGTAGCAAGGGCAGATTCAGGCTTGGCTGAGATTCTTGAAAAAGAATTCAAGTGGTCCCAAATAGGTTACCAAGGCATGAAATACACTTGCTCGGGTGACTCATAGCCAGCAAAAGGCATCACCTTCAAGGGGAAGGGGAGGGGGGGGGGGGGGGAAGCAGAGAAGGGAAATAGATACGAATGAATCACATTACATATTTAAAGGTTGTCCAAGGTCTGAACTGATGCATTGAAACATTATTTTAGATACTGTGGTGAAGTTGCACTATAAAATACTACAGGATAATGAACATACCCAGATTAGCACATCTCTCTTTCATACATAAATTAAACACACACACCACAGAACTACTTCTATTAAGAGGACATTAATGCTACTGGTTAACTTTCTCCACATGCCACATTAACAAAGATTGCCACACACTAAACTGCAAAGCTCATCATTTGCCTTTGTGGTAAAACACAAGCAGATGCATTTTTAATCAAATTAATCCTATATAGGACATTTTACTTTGAACTGCAGTTTTAACAGTTCCAATTTGGATAGATATTCATTATCCTTTCATGTCTTCACTTGCTCTTGTGATTGCACCAATAGAGTGACCAGAAAACTAGAATGCATTAGCTTCATGCCCAACATTTAACTAAAAATAGCTTCAACTTACCAAAGGCTGATCCTCTGTCATAGGGATTCATCTGCCACTTGTTGAACACTGGGGGAGGGGGGTGGAATTTGATTAAAAACATGCATTGACAATTTTATAAAATTATTTCAAGTTACTAATTTTTCAAAATGCTGAGTTTGCTTTACTGTTGGAGATAATAGGATCAGACAGCCCACAGTATAACATGACAGACATTTTAAAAAGATATATTCTGTATCCCAATAGAACTAGATTCTAAATAGCTATAAACATTCAAGAGCTCCACTAATTAATTTACAGAAGTCTTTTTTCCCCCTTCTTACTTTCCCTTCCTCAATACATTATATTATACAAAACATGCAAATTAAAGACTATTTTCTCACAAAATTTAAATGTACAAAATATCAGCAGCCAAAAGCAGTATTCAGGAATGCCACATTATGTCTGATTTTAAAATATTCACAAGTCAGAATACTATGCATATATTAGAAGAATGTTTGGAGAAGTAATTTTTCTGGAGTCAACTAAGATTACTACCAAAATGGAGCATTTTCATCTCACAAATCAAACCTATTTTAGCATCATTACCTGCACCACCAGTCTTGACAGATGTTTTCCCCCCTTTCTTGCCTTCTGCTTGGTCCTTGAGTGTTTCATATACAATCTGTATAATAGGTATGCTGAAAGCCTAAAAGCAAACATTTATTAAAAAAAGCTGAAGACTGGATTCAGTAATTACAATGGTGAACTTCACCGTACCCGAGGATTTCTCTTGTATTTTTAAAATGGGACACATAGAATTCTGAACATTTTACTATAATGGTGTCTTTAATTTCTTTTCATAACATTTTTGACCCAAATATGCAATTATTTAAATTTTTAAAAAAATGATACTGTACTCACTCCAGTCTTGCCACTGCCGGTTTCTGCTGCCTGTAGAGATTAGAAGTTAAAAGAGAATGCCTAAATTGAATTGTGTGTAATTCTCTATTCTTCAGAATTACATACATTTAACAACAGTGCTATGACTAACTAGTACATTATAATATATTACCAAATTTGAACAAACATTGCCAGGTTTATTAGTGTATATAGAGCAATGTGAATCAACCCACCATTAGCACATCACCACCACCCAGGATCAAAGGGATGGACTCAGCTTGGATATCTGTTGGGAGACTGATGAAAGTTGATGGATTAGATGAAAATAACTAAAATCTATATACAAGACATATACAATAGCTATGATCAAATAGTTTTTTTTTTAAAAACAAAAAGTTATTTTTTGGCAACCTAAAAATAATTGTTTGGATTTTGCCCGAAGGGGGCAATATTGCATTGGAACAGTGCACCATCAGCAATCATGAGTAATTTTGAGTTTGCAAAATGAGAACTAGTTTGCCGCACATACTGAACCCATAGGCACAGCTACAAAATGTGGGAGGGAGGAGAAATGAGAAGACAGATGTCACAGTGTTTGTAAAGGGGATTGGAATATTTGTAATTTTTGTGAGTCTATAGCGGAAAGGGGGAGGACACTGTGCTACAAAATTAGTTTTTGGTAGAACGTCATTGGTTCAGTTTCAAAATCAGAAATTATATACTAGAGGAGGTTGTGGATCTAATTTGTTGAAGCTAGTTTTATATGGGATCTGTGGTCAAACCTTTGATGTGATCATTTCTAGTTCTGCAATGCGATTGGTAAAATGGACTCTACCCCACTACGTTCACACAAGATTATTATAGAAGTTTTATCACCAGGGACAGGAACATTTGGAAAATCAATTTTCTCTTTTACAGCATTCAATCATTTTTGGATAGTTGCAAGCCAGAAGAGTATTACAAAGCACAATGTCTAATTGCTGAACAACTGATGACAAAACCTTGCTGCTACATAAAGATCAATGCATCAGTTCAATTACTGCATCAGTTCAATTACTGTGTTTTTTCCCAAATAATCCATTTTTTTTTATATAAAAGGTGATAGGTCATGGCTTTCAATTCAATTAAATAATTTTCTAATCCAATAAGCAAATTCATTCAAAACTTAACTCATAATATTTGCATTTTAATGTTCAAGTTTGAAAGAACTTTGAAATCATACTTACAGCCAGTCCATCTGCTCTACAGCCTGGGCAATTTCCGGCATAACACCCATCTCTAAAAAGGAATAACAAAAAGCATTCCTTCAGCTAATATTAAGGGAAATAAACTAAAGATTAGCATTGACTAATTTCATATTAGCTTTGATTTGGAATTATTCCATGCTGAAGAATTGTTTGCAACATCTGAGTAAATTATAAGTGTTAGCTAAACATCTGGCACATTGAATTTGAACAGTATATTGTACAACCATTTCTAACTGGCTGTGTTACAATTCTGGAAGTCTGAAGGGCTACACAGGTCTGTCGGCATTTGAAAAGAGACAGGTTTGTGCATTTCTGGAATTGTACATTCTCGATGTCACTTCTCCAGAGGTACATAACTTTTATGTAAAGGTGGGACGCTGGCTCATTGAAACACTGGAGAGAGTTAAGCTTGGGAGGATGACCCCACCTCCTTGAGCTCTTTACCAAGTGATTTCAAGTACCACCTACAGGAAGTAAAAACCTAATATGATTGCTGTTGCCAAGTTGTACCTCCCTGGCTAAGCCCGGATAGAGCTAAACTATCGGTAGTGATCTAGAACCACCACAACAACTTGTATTTCTATAGCGCCTTTAATGTAGTAAGACATCCCAAGGCGCTTCACAGGAGCGATTATCAAACAAAATTTGACAGCGAGCCACATAAGGAGATATTAGGATAGGTGACCAAAACCTTGATCAAAGAGGTAGGTTTTAAGGAGAGTCTTAAAGGAGGAAAGGTAGAGAGGTGGAGGTGTTTAGGGAGGGAATGCCAGAGCTTAGTGCCTAGGCAACTGCAGGCACAGACACCAATGGTTGAGCGATGAAAATCTGGGATGCGCAAGAAGCCATAATTGGAAGAGCGCAGAGATCGTGGAGGGTTTTAGGGGTGGAAGAGGTTACAGAGATAGGGAGGGGAAAAGCCAAAAGTGATTTTAAAACAAAGATGAGAATTTTAAAATCGAGGTGTTAGCAGACCGGGAACCAATGTAGGTCAGCAAGCACAAGGGGATGAGCGAACAAGACTTGGTGCATGTTAGGGCAGCAGAGTTTTGGATGAGCTCAAGTTTACAGAGGGTGCAAGGTCGGTCAGGAGTGTTGGAATACTTGAGTCTGAAGGTAACGAAGGCATGGATGAGGGTTTCACCAGCAGATGAGCTGAGAGGGGGCTGGAGATGGGCGATGTTACGCAGGTGGAAGTAGGCGGTTATGGTGATGGTGCAGATATAGGGTCGAAAGCTCAGGTCAAATAGCTCATGCCAGTTTGACAGCGGTATTAACATACACAAATACTTAAAAGATGCATTGCCTTCTTGTGTAAATAATAAAATGAAGTAGACTTTACTGTAACTAGTGACAAGTTTGCACATGAATACTTTTTTTTTTTAAAAGCTTGAATATTCCGCATGTATGACCGGCATAAAATGAGTGAGAGGTTTACAGTACTGTCACTGACCGACCGGCTCGGCTCACAGATTGGGACTGGAGGCAGAGGCGCAGGGTGGATTATTCCTACTATTGTATCCAAAGCACCATGCGAACTAACGCCCTGGTAATCGGGTGAACCCAACTACGGACCGTCTCTTTCTCCAGTTTCTCTCCGATCTCCCCTCATGACTTCTCTGCGCTCATCTTGTCTAAGAGACCCACCTCCTGCTCCCTCGACCCTATTCCCACCAAACTGCTGACCACCCAACTTCCTTTTCTGGCTCCCATGTTAGCTGACATTGTTAACGGTTCTCTCTCCTCAGGTACTGTCCCCCTCTCCCTCAAATCTGCCGTCTTCACCCCTCTCCTCAAAAAACCAACCCTTGATCCCTCCATCCTTGCAAACTACCGCCCCATCTCCAACCTCCCTTTCCTCTCCAAAGTCCTTGAATGTGTTGTCGCCTCCTAATTCCGTGCCCATCTTTCCCGCAATTCCATGTCTGAATCTCTCCAATCAGGTTTCCGCCCTTGCCACAGTACCGAAACAGCTCTCATCAAAGTCACAAATGACATCCTTTGTGACTGTGACAAAGGTAAACTATCCCTCCTCGTCCTTCTTGACTTGTCTGCAGCCTTTGACATGGTTGACCACTCCATCCTTCTCCAACGCCTCTCCACCGTCATCCAGCTGGGTGGGACTGCACTCACCTGACTCCATTCTTATCTATCGAATCGTAACCAGAGAATCACTTGCAACGGCTTCTCTTCCCACATCGTTACCTCTGGTGGCCCCCAAGGATCTATCCTTGGCCCCCTCCTATTTCTCATCTATATGCTGCACCTTGGCGACATCATCCGAAAACACAGCGTCAGTTTTCACATGTACGCTGACGACACCCAGCTCTACCTCATTACCTCTTCTCTCGACCCCTCCACGGTGTCTAAATTGTCAGACTGCTTGTCCGACATACAGTTCTGGATGATAAAAAATTTTCTCCAATTAAATATTGGGAAGACCGAAGCTATTGTTTTCTGTCCTTGCCACAAACTCCTTTTCCTAGCCACTGACTCCATCCCTCTCCCTAACATCTGTCTGAGGCTAAACCACACTGTTCGCAACCTTGGTGTCATATTTGACCCTGAAATGAGCTTCTGACCACATATCCGCAGCATAACAAAGACCGCCTATTTCCACCTCCGGAATATCACCCGACTCCGCCCTTGCCTCAGCTCATCCGCTGCTGAAACCCTCATCCATGCCTTTGTTACCTCTAGACTTGACTATTCCAATGCACTCCTGGCTGGCCTCCCACATTCCACACTACGTAAACTTGAGGTCATCCAAAACTCGGCTGCCCGTGTCCTAACCGCACCAAGTCCCGTTCGCCCATCACCCTGTGCTCGCTGCCCTACATTGGCTCCCGGTTAAGCAAACCCTCGATTTCAAAATTCCCATCCTTGTTTTCAAATTCCTCCATGGCCTCGCCCCTCCCTATCTCTGTAATCTCCTTCAGCCCCACAACCGCCCGAGATCTCTGCACTCCTCTAATTCTGCCCTCTTGAACATCCCTGATTATAATCGCTCAACCTTTGGTGGCCGTGCCTTCTGTTGCCTGAGCCCTAAGCTCTGGAATTCCCTGCCTAAACCTCTCCGCCTCACTACCTCTCTTTCCTCCTTTAAGATGCTCCTTAAAACCTACCTCTTTGACCAAGCTTTTGGTCACCTGCCCTAATTTATCCTTATGTGGATCGGTGTCAAAAAACTTTGTCTTATAATACTCCTGTGCAGCGCCTTGGGACGTTTTACCACCTTAAAGGCGCTGTATAAATACAAGTTGTTGTTGTTGTTGTCTGGATTGAGAGCGGCGGGTCGGGGGAGGCGATGGACTTTTACCACTTTTGTCAGGCATGAAAGACAACGGGGAGGAAAAAATGCCCGAGACCCCCTTTATAGTAATTTTAATGAAAGTAGCTGGTGGCGCCGGCCTGGGCCCGAGGGAGGTGGGGGCCGGGCTGGGGGTCCGGGCGGGGAGGAGGCGGAGAGCGGGAACGGGGAGAAGCGGGGCCTGGGCCGGGGAGACGCGGGGCCGGGGCCGGGGAGAAGCGGGGCCTGGGCCGGGGAGACGCGGGGCCTGGGCCTGGGCCTGGGCCTGGGCCGGGCCCGGGGGTTGGGGAGACGCGGCGGGACCTCACCTGAAAACGCCGCCATCTTGGCCACTGAGGGAGCAGCGAGTCTGCGCAGCTTCAGCCCAAATTATATATATTTTTTTACAAAGCGCCTCCGCTGCCTGGAGATTCAGCCGCGATGACTGACGGAGCTCCGCCCGGCGCGCGCACACAGCAATGATTGGATCAATGGCCGGGGGATGAACACAATCCTGTCGCACCGGAGCCGCTCAGTGACGGACCGGGTGGGTGATTTCCGGTGTCCCACAGCCCAAGGCTCCCCGCGCCACTTCCGGTGGTGACGATGGCGGCGGAGGAGGAGGAGGAGAATGTCCTGTACGATCTGTTGGTCCACAGCGAGTGGCTGCAGGAGAGCGAGGCACCGGTGAGGGGGAGAGGGGAGGCTGGGGGTGATGAATGGGGGAGTTGGGGGATCGGGTGTAGAGAGATGTCGGGGTGAGGGAGAGGTGAGGTGAGCCATGCACAGAAGGGTTGATTGGTGAGGCAATGGGTCAGATTCTGCTTTCAAAATAACAGCGAGGCTAATGGCTCTCAGTTATTTTTGCACAAATGTGACAGCAACTTCAGATGCGTTTTAAATGCTAATATCCAAAAGTTGCTGAGTTGCACCACTCTGCTGTTAGCTTTGTGAAAATGCCATCTGCTAGACTGTCTGCCTCACCATTGGAATGCATTGAATGGCGTGAAGTTTCTGTATTTGCGTGGTCCATACCAACTAAACTCACCACAAAGTTAAAGACTTGTCATTTCAAGTCTAAGTACCTCTTTAACGAGGTGACGAAATGTTGGAAACACTGAAGCCATTGTCTTCGGTCCCCACCACAATCTGCGTTTCCCTAGCCACTGACTCCATCCCTCTCTCTAACATCTGTCTGAGGCTGAACCAGACTGTTCGCAACCTTAGTGTTGTATTTGACCTCAAAATGAGCGTCCGACTACATATCCGCGCCATCACTAAGACCGCCTATTTCCACCTCCGGAACATCGCCCGACTCTGCCCTTGCCTCAGCTCATCTGCTGCTGAAACCCTCATCCATGCCTTTGATACCTCTAGACTTGATTATTACAACGCACTCCTGGCCGGCCTCTTACGTTTTACCTTCCGTAGACTTGAGGTTATCGAAAACCCTGCTGCCCTTATCCTAACTCTCACCAAGTCCCATTCACCCATCACCCCTGAGCTCGCTGACCTACATTGGCTCCTGGTTAAGCAATGCCTCGATTTTAAAATTCCCATCCTTTTCAAATCCCTCCATGGCCTCGCCCCTCCTTATCTCTCTAATCTACTCCAACCCCACCCGTGAGATATCTGCCCTCCTCTACAGCTCCTCTTCAGCATCCCTGATTTTAATCGCTTCACCATTGGTGGCCGTGCCTTCAGCTGCCTCGGCCCTAAGCTCTGGAACTCCCTCCCTAAACCTCTCCGCCTATCTACCTCTTTCCCCTTTAAGACGCTGCTTAAAACCTACCTCTTTGTCAAATACCCTAATAACTCCTTATGTGGCTTGGTGTCAAGTTTTGTTTTATAACACTCCTGTGATGCACCTTGGGACATTTTACTACGTTAAAAGTGCGATATAAATACAAATTGGTGTTGTTGTTGTTAGGTTTTCATTACTGCCAATCAAACTCTCTGGCATGGAAAATGCAGGACCAGACTTGGACCCAGAGTCAGATCTGTAATCAGAATAGCTAAACCAGAGTCGAGGCCCTGTACGGAGATCTGGCCAAGTGAAACTGCAATGTGTACTGTTACATATTCATGGTTGCCAACCATCCACTTTTTTCCAGATCTCTGCGTCAACAACAATACAGGGGGCTGAAAAAGCCAATGTCTCTGTGAAAAGTGGACGGTTGACAGCTGTGCCTTACCTATGTGTGTATCTGCATATTCTCTGTCTGGCCTGTTTTAACTACCAGCTTTAAATTATCCATCCAAAGCCGTGTTTCAGGTGATGAGTAACGGTGGGGAAGAGTGAGAGAGCGTTTTGGCTGAGATGAGCAAAAAGCAACATTTCACAGAAAAACACTGAATTTTGGAATGTGATTCCAAAACACGAATAAAAATCCTGAAATCTAATGTAATATGTAGTTTAACTTATTTAGTTTCCTTGAAGCAGTGGACTTGAACACACGAGAAAGTACAAGAGAAAACTGACTGGTCCATTAAGTCTCTTCCATTTCAACACCCCATCACTTCATTATTTTATAGTGCTCACTTAGGTCCCTTCAAAGCCTATGCTTTGCCACATTAAAAAGCCCCAATTTCCTAAACTTATCCTAATAACTAAGAGCCTATATAGTGGCTAATTGGCCTTCCTTTGGACGTTTTCCAGGGCCTCGATAACCCCGTCCATGTGGAGGGACTAAAATTAGGCATACTATTAGGCGCAGCTGAAACAAGGCTTTATACAAGGTAATTATTGTACTTCTAGTTTTATATTTAATTATCCTAGCTATACACTCGAAGAGCAGTACTGGCCTTGGGCCTTTGATGTTTCACGAACTACAACCCTCGAGTCTTTCTCCCGCTCAGCAGTTGTGAGCGGGTAAACCCTGCCTAGTGTATACTTGCTCAGAACTAGCTTCAGCCCAAATGCATCATGCTGGAAAATTCTACATTGGAAGACATCTGCCACACATGGGGCCCATTCCCTGATGCATTTCGATCTGACAGCAAAGTATTTGTTTCATCTGAGCTCCTAACTCTCACGTGTATCTTCATGTTATTAGACACCTTGTTGACTGTTTACCTGATGCCTTCATCCAGCTCATTAATAAAGATCATAGACCTTTTTTCAGTACAGTTTTTCAATTGTATGTTTTTTTTTGAGTTGTCAGCTTGTTTTTTTGGATTGTGTAAGCTTTTTTGATATAATGAATCCCCCATTGCCCCAGATCATTATAGGTGCCATTTCAATGGCCAGCTCATTAATATACAGGAAACTTTCGTTTATCCGGCACCCAAATATCCGGAATTCTCGCTTAACCGGCAAAAATCATCCTCCGAAAACTCCTCTCAAATAACCGGCAATGTTGCCGAGTTGCAGTCGAGTCCCCGCGAACGCCGAGTGCTCCGAAAAATCCTCTCAAATAACCGGCAATGTTGCCGATCCCGAGTCCGAGTCCGAGTCCGCGAACGCCGATTTAGTCAGTAGGGCTACTTTTCAAAAGTGCCACTACTCGGCCTCCTGGCGCTGTCGCAAGTCCGAAACATTGCAGTAGCAGGAGTAGATTCTCCCGCGCTGCTTGGAGTCTCTTTGTTAAAAATAGCCTCGGTAGATATAACTCTCTGTTATCCGGTACTTTCGATAAACCGGCACCACGCCGGTCCCGTCGATGCCGGATAAACGAAAGTTTCCTGTACTAATTTCCAAGGGAGACTGTACCTTTGTAAATTGACCCTTAAAGTCCCAACCTGAGTTCATAGCAGAAGCATGTTGTAGCCTAAAACACAATTCTTTCCAAGGTCAAAAAGCCAATAATCTAATAGTGACAAGGTAATTCTGGGATTTGGAGAGTGGGGGGACATAATTCATGAAATAAAGTTGAGTAGAGATGTGTTTCCCTCACTTCCTTTTCTCCCCCCACCCCCGTGAGTATGATGGAGAGGGTGGTGGGGGATGAGTAAGCCCGAGTGTGATTGAGGGGGAAGATGATTGTCAGTAGGCCGCTGAGTGAGGGTGAGACTGACTGACTCACTGTGGGAGAGTGAGCGAGGGAGAAGATAACTGAGTAATAAATGTTGATGGTTTCTGGTCTCGAGGGGATGCTTTGTAGTCAGAATCAGTGCCATCAACAACATGACTTGGGCTAATGTTAGAGGAAGGTTCTTATTTATGATTAGATGTTCTATCTACTCCTCAAATCACGAATGTTCTTGAACATTGAGGCCAAGGGTCATGGATTTATTAAGCGTACAGTACACGCAATAGTACTTAAACTTAAAAGATCGTACTTACAACTACACTTGATGATGATTTGGTTGGGGAATCGAACTTTTTACAGTTCTGCGCTCCGTATCCTAGGCCTTTACAAATCCAGGTACTCATTACAAACTGCCACTTTTTATAGATTTTCATCCCGCCTAAGTGACAATCCACAAACTTTTGCATTACATGATTATACAAAAGTTAAAGTACAACTCCATACAAGGAGAATTTAATTGAACTTTTCCCTTATCAATTACTTCAGTTAATAAGCTGGTTTCCTTACATAACCAGCTTTTTTCAGTTGGGCTAATGAGATTTGTATAACTTCCTTACTTTGTTACCTTATCAATAGTTTCACTCTTGTTACATATAATTGCAATTCCACCAAGTGAAACCTTTAACTATTAGTCTTTCTTTGACTGGTACTGAATTATACAGAATCAATCTCCTGATTCTACAGAAACCCCAATTAAACGGGCTGATTTAAGCCGATATGTTTCCTTTCTACAGAGCTTATTGTTTTCCCTGGAACTATTAATGATTATAGAATCTTGAAATTTAAGAATCAGTATGCACTGGAACATCTTTTAATTCAGCCCCTCGTTACTTCATCCTGAAACAGACCATTGCTGTAGGGCCAGCCTTTGTTCAACACCTTGGGCACTACTTTAAATTTACTTAACAAGCAAAGGCTAAAGGTGAATATTGCAATATAAAGATAAATCAATAGTAGTATAACATTAATAGACTTCAGAATAGTCTGATTAACCCTTACACTGATTGCCAATACTTTGCAAGTGGTATATGATGGGAACATAGGAACACAAGTAGGCCATTCAGCCCCTTGAGCCTGTTCTGCCATTCATTGAGATCATGGCTGATCTGTATCTTAACTCCATCCCTCTGCCTTGACTCCATATCCTTTTATACCCTTGGCTGGCAAAAGTCTATTGCTCTCAGATTTAAAATGATGAATTGAGCTAGCATCTACTGCTTTTTGTGAGAGAGAGTTCACCCTTCTACCACCCTTTACATGAAGAAGTGTTTCCTAACTTCTCTCCTGAATGGACTGGCTCTGATTTTAAGGTTATTTCCCTAGTCCTGGACTCCCCCCAACAGCGGAAAAAGTTTCTCTCTCAACCCTACCAATTCCTTTCAAAATCCTAAATCACCCCTTAACCTTCTATATTCTAGGGAATGCAAGCTTAATTTATGTAATCTCTCCCCATAATCTAACTCTTGGAGCACTGGTAACATTCTGATCAATCTGCGCTGCACTCCTTCCAAGGCCAATATACTTTCTAAGGTGTGGTGCCCAGACTACACAGCACTCCAGATGTGGTCTAACCAGGGCTTTGTATAGCTGCAGCAAAACTTCCTCCCCTTTATATTCTAGCCATCAAGTTATAAAGGCTAACATTCCATCAGCGTTTTTGATTTATTTTTTGTACCTGACTACTACATTTTAGTGATCTGTGTGCACGGACTCCGAAATCTCTTTGGACCTCAACTGTTCCTAGCTTTTCACCATTTAAATAACACTCGGATCTATCCTTTTTTGGTCCAAAATGGATGATCTCACACTTGCCTGCGTTGAAATCCATCTGTCTTCTGGAAGTCCGTATAATCTACATCCATAGACATTCCCCTGTTTCTTACTTTAGTTACTTAAAAAATTCAATTAGGTTTGTTAGACATGACCTACCCGTTACAAATCCATGTTGGCGCTCTCTGATCAGCTCAAATTTCTCTAAGTGCTCAGTCACTCTGTCCTTAATTACAGATTCCAATAACTTCACACAACAGATGTTAGACTAACAAGTCTATAATCTCTCTCTCCTTTCTTAAATAATGGAGTTACATTTGCAATTTTCCAATCTAAAGGGACAATTCCTGACTCGAGAGAGCTGTGCAAGTTTATGGCTAAAACATCTGTAATTTCCTCACCTACTGCCTTTAAAACCCTGGGATGGAAACAATCAGGTCCTGGGGATCTGTCAGTCTTCAGTGCTATTATTTTGTCTAATACTGTTTTCTTGCTCATGTTAACTTTAGTGAGTTCCAGTCCTTGAATCATTATTCATTTCCCTGGAATGTCAGGTATATTATCCTCTTCCTCTACTGTGAAGACTGACACAAAGTAATTATTCAACAAGTGTGCCATTTCCTTATTTTCATTTGCAATATTACCCCTATCTGTTTTTAAAGGGTCCACATTACCCTTGACTACCCTTTCTTCTGATATAATTGTAAAAACTTTTTGTGTTATCTTTGATATCCTCGAGTTTCTTTTTGTATTCACTTCTGCAGCTCTTGCTGTCATTTTTGTCTTCCTTTGCTGTTCATTATATCTTTTCCAGTCCCCTGGATTTACACTATTATTTGCACTTGTATATGCTCTTTCCTTTTGTTTTCTGTTATCTCTCCTATTTTGTCAACCATGGCTGTTTTATTTGGTAAGTGGAGCTTTTTCCCCTCGCGATATATATTGGTCCTGTTTTAAGCTCAATTCTTTTTCGAACACTTTCCACTGTTCATCTGTAGTTTTACTTAGTGTGGCACGGATATGTGGTTGGAAGCTCATTTCAGGGTCAAATATGACACTAAGGTTGCGAACAGTCTGGTTCCGCCTCAGACAGATGCGAGAGAGAAGGGATGGAGTTTGTGGCGGTGACCAAAGACAATGGCTTCAGTCTTCCCAATATTTAATTCAAGGAAATTTCTGCTCGTCCAGTACTGAATGCCGGACAATCAGTCTGACAATTTAGATACCGTGGAGGGGTTGAGAGAAGCAGTGGTGAGGTAGAGCTGGGTGTCATCAGCGTACATGTGGAATTTGACGCTGTGTTTTCAGATGATGTCGCCAAGGGGCAACATGAAGATGAGAAATAGGAGCTGGCCAAGGATAGATCCTACGTAAACTTGAGGTCATCCAAAACTCGGCTGCCCGTGTCCTAACTCGCACCAAGTCCCGTTCGCCCATCACCCCTGTGCTCGCTGACCTACATTGGCTCTCGGTTAAGCAACGCCTTCATTTTAAAATTCTCATTCTTGTTTCTAAAGCCCTCCATGACCTCGCCTCTCCCTATCTCTGTAATCTCCAGCCCCACAACCCCCTGAGATATCTGCGCTCCTCCAATTCTGGCCTCTTGAGCATCCATTGGCGGCTGTGTCTTCAGTTGCCGAGGCCCTAAGTTCTGGAATTCCCTTCCTAAACCTCTCCGCCTCGCTACCTCTCCTTCCTCCTTTAAGACGCTCCTTAAAACCTACCTTTTTGACCAAGCTTTTGGTCACCTAATTTCTCCTTATGTGGTTCGGTGTCAAATTTTGTTTTATGACACTCTTGTGAAGTGCCTTGGGACGTTTTACTACGTTAAAGGTACTTTACAAATACAAGTTGTTGTTGTTGTTGTTTCTCTGGTAATAGTTTTGACCAGTTTGTTGTTGTCAGTCTCGGTCTCATCCTGTTGAACTTAGCCGTACCAAAATCTAGAATCAAAGTAACTTTCTCCTTTTCAAACCTAACGTTGAATTCTATCATATTATGATCACTGTTAGATAAATGTTTCCTTACTGTGAGATTAATAACTAAGTCTGGCTCATTACTCATTGTGAAATCTAGTATGGCCTGTCCTCCTCTTGGTTTTGGAACATCTTGCTCCAGAAAACTATCTTGAATGCACTCAAGAAATCCACAATCTTTGTGACTTGAGCTACTGTGCTCTTCCCAAACAATATAAAAATTCAAGTCTCCCATTAAAGCAGCTTTCCTTTTGCTGCAAGCCTCTCTAATTTCTGAATGAATACATTCTTCCACTTCATTGCTGCTATCAGGAGGCCTGCAGACAACTCCCATTACAGTTTTGTCCCCTCTCATTCCTCAATTTTAACCATACTGTCTCCGCTGATTGCTTTCCCTTAACTACATCCTCCCTTACTAATGTTGTAATGGTATCTTTAATCAATAAGGTTGCTGCTCCTCCTCTTCCAATTTCCCTTTTTTTAAGACCTGAAATATTTACCTCCCAATCCTAACCAGCTTGCAGCCATGTCTCAGTAATGGCCGCCATGCCATACACTCTAAGCTGTATTTGAGCCTCTAATTCACTCAATTCATTTCTTGTACTCTGCGTTCGTGTAACCTGTCCTTCTGCTTTGATGCTGTCTTTCTCACACCGTTTAACTTCACATGTTTCTTCTTTGTTGCTCCTGCTGTAATTACTTTAGGTAGTTTAGTATTCTCTTCACCTGGAGTATCTCGATAACTGTCTGCAACCTGACCTCTGCTCTTACCTCTTTTTTAAAATAATTTTTACTATTGCTTCTGAATGAGTTTCACCCCCACTCCTCATTTATTAGTTTAAAGTCCTTCTTACCACCCTATTTATCCTTTCTGCTAGGACCATGGTCCCAGCCCAGTTCAGGTGCAGCCCATCCAATGATACAGCTCCCTCCTGTCCCAGTACTGGTGCCAGTGTCCCATAAAGAGAAACTCCTCCTTCTCACACCACTCCTTTAGTCGTGTGGTTACCTTCCTGATCTGTTTGGCCCTATACCAAATAGCACATGGCTCGGGTAATAATCCTGAGGTTATCACCCTTGAGATCATGCTTTTTAATTTAGCTCCTAACTCCTGATACTCCCTCAGCAGAACTGCCTCCCTTTTCTCCTCTGCAGAACTGCCTCCCTTTTCTTCCCTATGTCATTGGTCCAGACATGGACCATAACAATTAGATCTGACCCCTGCCCACCTTTTCCAAATTCCTTTCCATCCACATTGAAATATCCCTTACCCCAGGCACCAGGTAGGCAACACACCCTTCAAGACTCTCCATCATGGCTGCAGAGGATCCTATATATCCCACTAATTATTGAATCCCCTATAACTATAACATATCTATTCTGCTCCCTGCCTCCCTCCCACACCCACTTTGGATAGGCCTCTGCTCCATGATGCCTAGGTTAGCATTGTGGCTGTCGTCCCCACAGTCTTTCTCCTTATCCTCACAGGTATCAAGTACATTGTACCTGTTGGATAGGACCAGTGTTTGCGGGACCACCTCCTCTATCTCCCCTCGGTTCCCCCTACCCTGCTGACTGACAATCGCACTCTCCCCTTCCTGCACCTGTACTTTCCTCTGAGATGTGAATACCCTGGAGAAAACTATCCAGAAATTTCTCCCCTCTCCCTTATGTGTCGGAGTTTCTTTAACTCTGACTCCAACTCAAGGACTCTGAGCTGGAGTGTCTCAAGGCAGTGACATTTCCTGCAGATCTGGCAATCCGGGACAGTTTCACTGTCTACAAACTCCCACATACTACAGTCCCAACACAAAGCCTGCACTGCCATTTCTAGTTTTTATTTATTTGTTAGTAGTAATTTAGTTCTAGATATAATAGAATTACTTGATCTAGATTATATTTAGTAGATGGATTTAGCTTGATTTCAGGCTGTCTTGCTTTTTGTTTGTTACCTTTATTTTAGTGTCCCCTTACCTCCTATTTATTATTTATGTATACCAGATTTTTATTTAATGCAATTCAGAATCCTTTAATATTGGTATCATCTATTTAGTTAATGTTAACTTTAGCCCCTTTGATCTAATTAATTATTCTGATTATTTATTATATGTTTACTTACGCACTGTTGCCCTTGGTTTAAATTACTTAGCACCTCATTTCCCCTCTGCACCAAATTTCCACTCTCTCCAAATTCCTGCTGTCGCTCTGTTTAGTAAGCCACTCCGTTTAGCAGATTCACCCAGCTCTGTGCTCAGCTCTCAGCGTTTGACATATGTGGGGCTGAAGTTGGAGGATTGTTTAACTAAAAACCAAAATGTTTGGAAGTTTTTTGAAAAAGACTGGTTCCCAGTGGACTGGTTAATAAGCACCCTACCAAGAAGATGCCAAAAATACTTTAAGGCAAAGGAGCAAGTTTATTGAACTGATAAACATTCATTAAAAAGTAATACATTGTAAAGGTGCAGTAAAGTGTAATAGCACAGTATGCATTCTGTGATGACCATCTGTCATGGGAAGCTTCCAATGAGCCAGTCGGGACTTATATTCTCAGCCTATTAGTCATGTACCAGAGCTTGAAGTAAAAAAAGAAAATGCACATCTGGTTAATGTTTCAGGTTGCTACTTTGTCAGAACAAAAAGAGTGAACTGAATAGGGAAAATATCAACTGTAACAATGAATGACTTAATGTTAAACCTGCTTATAAGCAAACATTTGTGAAGTCTTAATATAACAGTAAAATGCTGTGGATGCTGGAAAACTGAAGTAAAAACAAAATGCTGGAAATACTCAGCAGGTCAGGCAGCATCTGTGGAGAGAGAAACAGAGTTAACGTTTCAGGTCGATGACCTTTCATCAGAACGGGAAAAAGTTGGAGATGTAACAGATTTTAAGCAAGTACAGAGGCAGGGAAAGGGGGGAGGGGAGGAAAGAACAAAAGGGAAGGTCTGTGATGGGGTGGAAGGCAGGAGAGATTAAATGACAAAAGGGATGATGGTGCAAGGCAAAAGGAGATGGTAATGGGACAAGTTAAGAAACAAAAGATGAGTCTAGAGGAGGTGTAAATGGGAATAATCAGCAACAGCTGCCATCCGAAAAAAAATTGGAGTCGAGGTTATGATCTGAAATTTTTGAACTCAATGCCTAATCGAAAAATGAGGTGCTGTTACTCGAGCTTGCATTGATTTTCATTGGGACAGTGTAGGAGGCCGAGGGCAAAGTGGGAATGCGATGGAGAATTAAAATGATAGGTGACCGGAAGGTCGGGGTCACGTTTGCGGACTGAATGGAGGTGTTCCGCAAAGTGGTCTCCCATTGTGAGCAGCGAATACAGTATACTAAATTGAAAGAAGTACAAGTAAATCGCTGTTTCACCTGGAAGGAGTGTTTGGAAAGGGAGATGGTAAGAGGGCAGGTGTTGCATCTCCTGCGCTTGCACAGGAAGGTGCCGTGGGAAGGGGAGGGGTTACTGGGGGTGATTGAGGAGTGGACCAGGGTGTTGTGGCGGGAACGGTCCCTTCGTAATGCTGAAAGGGAGGGGAAGATGTGTTTGATGGTGGGATCACGTTGGAGGTGGTGTTAATGGCGGAGGTGATCTGTTGAATGTGGAGGCTGATGGGGTGGAAGGTGAGGACAAGGGAAACCCTATTGTGGTTATGGGAGGTAGGGGAAGGGGTGAGGGCAAAAGTGCGGAAAATGGAACAGACACAGTTGAGGGCCCTGTCAAGCATGGTGGAGGGGAATCCTCGGTTGAGGAAAAAGGCAGACATATCGGAAGCGCTGGTATGGAAGGTGGCATCATCAGCACAGATGAGATGGTGAAAATGGGAGAATGGAATAGAGTCCTTACAGGAAGTGAGGTTGGGGGGGAAGTGTAGCCAAGGTAGCTGTGGGAGTCAGTGGGCTTAGAGTGGATATTGGTCGATAGCCTATCCCCAGAAATGGAGACAGAGAAATCGAGGAAGGGGAGGGAAAAGTCGGAGATGGACTTTGTGAAGGTGAGGGAAGGGTGGAAATTGGAAGCAAAGTGAATGAAATTTTCTAGTTCAGGGCGAGAGCAGGAAACAGCACAGATAGTCATCAATGTACCGGAAAAAGAGGTGAGGGAGGGGACCTGAGTTGGACTGGAACAAAGAATGTTCCACATATCCCACGAAAAGGCAGGCATAGCTAACATAGAAACATAGAAACATAGAATCTAGGAGCAGGAGTAGGCCATTCGGCCCGTCGAGCCTGCTCCACCATTCAATACGATCATGGCTGATCATTCAAATCCAGTACCCTGTCCCTGCTTTAATCCCCACAGTACACATATCCCACCCTAGCCCCGTAACCCCACGTATTTAATTCCCCCTAACATATCCCATCCTATCCTATCCCCCTCCCCTCCTCCTAACACTAAGGGTCAATTTATCATAGCCAAATCAACCTAACCCGCACATTTTTGGACTGTGGGAGGAAACCGGAGCACCCGGAGGAAACCCACGCAGACACGGGGAGAATGTGCAAACTCCACACAGACAGTCACCCGAGGTAAGATTTGAACCCGGGTCTCTGGCGCTGTGAGGCACCAGTGCTAACCACTATGCCACCGTGTTGCCCATGCGGGTTCCCATAGTAACATCTTTTATTTGGAGGAAGTGAGTAGAATCAAAGGAGAAGTTGTTTAATGTGACAACAAGTTCAGCCAGGTGGAGAAGGGTGGTGGTGTATAAGGACTGGTTGGGCCTCCGTTCAAGGAAGAAGTGAAGAGCCCTCACGCCATCCGGGTGGGGGATGGAGGTGTAGAGGGATTGGTCGTCCATGGTGAAAAGACATTACTTGTCCCATTACCATCTCCTTTCGCCTTGCACCATCATCCCTTTTGTCATTTGATCCCTCCTGCCTTCCACCCTATCACAGTCCTTCCCTTTTGTTCTTTCCTCCCCTCCCCCCTTTCCCGGCCTCTGCACTTGCTTAAAACCTGTTCCATCTCCAACGTTTTCCAGTTCTGACGAAGGGTCATCGACCTGAAACGTTAACTCTGTTTCTCTCTCCACAGATGCTGCCTGACCTGCTGAGTATTTCCAGCATTTTCTGTTTTTATTTGTGAAGTCTTATTATGTTGTCAGACTGGAATCTTTTGTAATCCAAACCTAAAATTCACAATGTGTGATTTGTGTGACAGGCTATTGATGCTATGTTATATCATACTATGTAATGGTAGGATTTTTAATTTTCTTAAGTTTTTAAACAGTGCTGTTGAACGCATCAAATGGTTACTATTAGCTGCAATTTAATGCCTTATTTTATCTTGTTGCAGCCCAGAGGCAACCGAGAACGTGGATCCATTATTGTAAAGACCATTTCTGGTAAGTAATGTTTGGCACATGCAAGTCATAGTGAACAAACTGGAGTAAATTTCCAACTCCCATCTTTTGAGAAAAGGAGTTTTTAAAGGTGAAATAAATACAGATTTGGCTTATTATTTACTTGAAACTATTGTTATGTTAACAACGTAGTTGTTTTGGCAATGTAAGGAATGTAAATGCACAGAACTGATTGATTTTTCTCCCTGAAGTGCTTTTCTAATGTGTGTTTGTGGATTGAAGCTGGTTTATGGTACTGTATGTGATCTTGGAGATGGTATACTAAGCCTGCATTCCCCAAATGCAAAGTTAATATTTCTAGAACTGATTTTTGTGCACCACTGCTGGGCAGTATTTTTAATGTTGTATTTTGGTATGCTGAGGTCTTTATCAGGAAGTTGGTTCGCAGGATATTTTTGCAATATTTTCTTGTCTTACAGTCTAACACTTAAATTTTATGCTTCGTGGTGTCTTAATCTGAAACAAAATTTGTGTCACTCCACTTCAGGACTATATTTTAAATTGAAAGAAGGGATATTTATATCCTGAAATGCTAACCAACATCAATGGAAAAAAAAATCTGATATAATTTGGGATGCATAATCTTGGGTGCTTTCTCAAGTGAAGAACTATTTCGAATGTTGGAACAGTTTAATGAATAGTGAAAGTTGTCAGGTTTGTTAAAAAAAAAGTCAGTTTGTGCATTATATCTGCAATCACAAAAATAATGCTGCGTTCTTATACTTTGCATTTTAAATATTAACTTTGTGCATCTAAAAATACTGACAATGGCGTGAATAAATACAGTTGTCATTATTGAATCTCTAAACAATTTTCTTTGTATTCAGGTCCTTTTAAATTTGTGGTTCAGTATGTCGGATATAGGTAATTGCAACTGATATTTTTCTTGCATTTTCTTTTTGTTTTGGTGGGGAGGAGCATGTTAAACAGAGTTTGAAGCTATTTCACCTCTTTTTATTGATCCCCATTGCAGATCAAAGGGGTTTTAAAGTAATTTACTTAATCAAATGACAAGAATTTCTTGTCAGTTTAACTTGTCAGAACAGGTTGCACTTTTTTATTATTAGTGAGACTTGTTTATTACTATACTTTTTTAAAAACCTTTAAGCAATAATACTGTTAGCAACGTCAGTTCACTCTTTCTTCGTGCACCTGCATTAATGTAAAGTTTAATCAGTACCATAATGTTTTCTTAGTAGGTGTAAGACTTTTTTTTAATATTCACACTGTTTTTGAATTCTCTCCTCTGCAGCTCTTCCAGCTCTTTGCTCTCTCCTCATTTTGTCCAGTTGGTTAGTAAACAGATCAACTGGCAACTTGTTGTAGCCAGGTAATTATTTCAGTTGACGTGTACATCACTTTTTAATATTGTAATTTCCTTCTATAAATGGAGCTAAAATACTGTATTGGTTTTCAATTATAGTAATCTGAGAATTCTTCAGTGCTAATGACTTGAATATTGCATATTTTGGCATCTTTCAGAATGAGCCCTTTTTCTGTTCAGTAAGCTCTGCATAAGATATACTACTAGTCTGTGTTAAATATTAATATCACGTTGTTAAAAGGGTACTTAGACTGAAATGGACAAGATGTAATTATGTTGCGAGTTTGGTTTGTATCTACCGCGCAAATACAGCAACTTCACACCATTCAATGCATTTCAGTGGTAAGCTGGACAGCGAGATACCATTTTCGTGTGGTGGAGCGGCGCAACTTCTCGATTTTAACTGCACATCTGCCCTCGCCCAAAGTTTCTGTACTATTTGCATATAAATAACACCGAGTACCGTCAGCCTCACCCTTATTTCGACAGCAAATTATGGCCCAATATATCCATTAATCTTAAATTGGTGTGGATTTTTTAAAAAGTGGAATCCATAAAACATTTAACAAACTATAATGAGCCAAGTTTAAGCTGTTATGGAAAAAGAAGTCCAAAGCCAAATTTTAAAAAAAAGAGTGCTTGTTACATTGCTTTGGCGTTAGCAGTGCCATTGGGTTGTCTTGTTCACCGTGTCTCGTTCGGCCAGGTGACTAGTAAATGATGGCCTGAAAACTTCTCTCTATGATGCATAGCATTTTGTTTGTATGGTTGAGATTAATGCTTCTACAGTTTTAAACTCTTGCTTGGACTATTTTGCATTTTCATGAAAGTAAGTTTTTGTATGATTAAAACTATTATTAATAGGCAAGTTTGAATCTATTGAATGTACTGGTAAAAAGATTTGCATCTGGATGTTATGTTTATAGTTCAGTGTTTTTATGCATGGAAACTTTGCACTAAATGATCTCCTGTTTTCTGACAGTAATGGGAAGTTGCTGGCGGTGGTTCAGGACCAGTGTATTGAGATCAGGTACTGTATGGTATCCATAAAATATTCTGGTTCATGTATCCTTTGTTGCGTGCTTTTAATGGGTGATTGGTAACTGCAGGTGAAGCCGTGTCTTTTTCCACCAATATGTCCCTTTTACATGGAATCTACAGCATAGAAACAGGCCATTTGTCCCAACTGGTCCGTGCCGGTCTTTATGCTCCACAGGAGCCTCCTCCCACCCTACTTCATCGAACCCCATCAGCATATCCTTCACTTGTTTGGATTCTTGCCTCAACAGGCAGTTGTACTTCCCTGCCTTTATTATTAGGGGACTTTCACCAGTTTTCTGCTGGGTTACTAGATAGACCACCGTAAGTGCTCAACTCTACTCATTTTTGTTGCTCCCAAAAAATAAATGTTTAAAAAAAAATAAAATTACTCCAAATCAAAATACAGCTTCTGTTGGCTGATGATGGAGAAGCTGGCAGGTGAGAATATCTGTTGGCCTGCTGTGTGTATGGGTGTGTAAGCGGGAGGAGGAAACTGATGAAACCCAAAGAGGTTGCGGGGGTGGGGGGGGATGGAATGCAATTTTTTTGTCACCCTTAGTTGCTCACTCATGGTGGGTATGGTTCCGTGCATATTCTGTGGTACCTTATCCAAGTGGCTATTCTCCGCCTGTGAGCGCTGCAGGCTATTCACATGTGGGACATCGATGGCAAACTGTACATTGCCCTCGCACAATTCCCACTCGTGTATACTTTTGGCAGAAGTTACTGGGGAGTGAGAACCTTGGTTGTGTTTATTATGTTTCCTTTTGTCCAGTCCAGGGATGCTGAGGCTGAATGGCTTTACTGTGGCCCCAACTGAGATCAGCTAACTTAGTATGGAGGGGAGTGGGAGGATCAGTCCTGGTCTGTGTAGCTCATTACACATCATTTATGAACTGAGCCTAATGAGGTTAATTTTTAACTATCTGTTGATACAGATGATCTTCAGAAATGCTTTTGGGTCCCTTAAAGTAACTGGATAAAAGTTTACGTTGATCATTTTTTAATTTTGCCAATTTATTTTACAGATCTGCAAGAGATGAATTTGGTTCTGTCATTGGAAAATGTATAGGTACCGTATTATACAATTAAAATTCTTCATTACTATGCTTAAAGGGTCTTACCAGTTAAAGGAGTACTGAAAGATGGGATTTAATTGTTGCCTTTTTCCGGGTTTGATGGTAATCAATGTCTATAATTGATACGTTAAGTGCGCAACAGTAGAACAGTGTAAAAATAGCCCAACTTGTGGTTAACCTTCCACATTTGATATTTGAGTAGATTAACTACTCCTTGAAAATCTGTGTCATGACATCTCGTGCGGCGAGTTGAAAAAATACCCTCAATTGCACACTTTCCACCCAAGTAATCCCCATTGCTTATATTCTGGCTGGAGTCTTTCATTGTCAGTTTCAGTAGACATGCTGAACAGGGCACCTTTGAAAGCTTTCACATATCTTTTAGCTGTAATTCAGTAATCTTTAAGTCATCTCCAAGTTGGAATGTTTGAGATTTATTCAAATGTTTGCGACTGACTGACTATTAAAAATTATGTTTGATAAATGTCTGGAAGAAAAAATAAAATGCTGTGGGGTGGGTGGGTGGGGGGGGGGGGCATGAGAAATTGACTTATTGGATAGTTATTTCTGAAAGTAGGCGCATGCACCATGGGCTGAATGCTGTAAAATTCTATGATTAGTGGTTAAAATTGTGATTTAGCTGGGCTGGAAAGACAATCACAGGTCATGTTTTATGTAGTGTTCTTTGTTAATCATTAACTACAGTATATTCTTTGAATTATGTTATAGCCCATGTGCATTGCTAGTGACATGGGGGAGGGGGGAAACCAACTTTTGCAAGCTGTGTCCTGGTCACCATTGCAATCCCAGTTTCAATGATATGTACTGCAGATTTTTGAGTGGAGTAGACTGAGGGGTAACTAGGATAGTCGAGTCATGGTATTGTCATTCTTCATGGAACTGCTTGAAGAAACTAGCGCTATATAAATGATCGAGCTAATGTCTAATCATTTTTTTAAACCGTTTTTCAGGCAGTGGATTGAAAACTGACTTCATTTTCCTAACGCACAGCTTTGATATATTTGATTAATGATGAGATTTTATTGGATATCAAAAGTACAGAAATTTTAACTATTGTTCTTGATTTCTGTCACTAGTTCCAAAAGACCCCCAGCCCCAGTGGCGTCATGTGACATGGAGTCATGATTGCACACTGTTGGCTTATGCTGAAAGCACAGGCACAGTGAGAGTGTTTGACTTGATGGGCAGTGAACTTTTCATCATTCTACCGGTAACACTGAAATTGATCTTGTAAAACTCTTCTTCCAAATGTGAATGCACAAAGTACTATTCTTTGAGAGTAAGATGCCTATGTATTGCCTGTTATGTACATTCAGCTTCTGTGAAGTGTACACCTGAAGTGTACGCATTAAAACCATAGGGTTCTAGGAAAGTTGATAGGACAAAAGGAGCAGTTTAAAATACTTTCACAACAACTGAACATGCACAGTTTTAATTTTTATGTGGTTATCATCAAGTAACAACACATTAAATCACTAAAGATTTGGTCAAATTGCTTCTTTACAGAAATGTATAGAATGGTAAAAAAAATCTGTGTTTTCTGACCAAATTGAATGCTGTACAATGCAGCACTTCCAATCTTGAGTGTTAGTGACTGTCTTTGCAGGTAATTTAAAGCATAAGACTCATTGAATGTGATGTGGTGTTGGCATTAAAGGAGCCTTGATGCCAAATTCAGAAGTACCAGAAGCTTGTAATTTAAAAAATTATATATATTTCAGCACTTCCATTGGTGCAGGTTGATGCAATGTATTAGTACTGTGCTGCAGAGGGATCGAACTCAGCTATTAGGCTGAAAAACAAGCAGTCCAGGCATTTCTCATTTCCACATAGGGAGAGGAAAAACTTTGAAGGACAAGTCACCCAGACTATTCCGATGCCCCTCATATCTTCAGGCTTGAGTAACAATCAGCAGATGGTAATCCCACTACCAGTCCAAGCATAATGTCTGATCGGGAGGAGAATAGTAAAAAAAAAATTGAGGGGGAAGAGGAAGAGATGGTTGAAAAATATAGTACCGATGAAGACCTGTATCATGGTTTTTGTATGTCTACAATATTTGCAGATAGACTATGAAAGTACACTATTTGTAAAATTTGATAGGTCTTCAGTGTGGTGTTAAAAGTAAATGCTAAAGGATTATAAGTTTTTGAGTAATGAATGAAAAATATAACTTATAAATGACATTTTAAATGTATTTTAAGGCTGCCAGCTTTGCAGGTGACCTTAGTTATGCTGTGGCAGGATTGATCTTCCTGGAGTCCACTGAGAGTGCTCAGTGTTCAACAGAGCTTCTGGTTGTGAACTATCGGGGGCAGCTGAAAAGTTACTTGGTCAGGTAAGATGTAGACTTTTGCGATTAATCTACAGTATTTTGCTGCATGACATTCCAGCTATACGGATATATGGCTGCATCTTCCCATTTTGTTAAGCCAATACCAGCCCAAGTCACTTTTTAATTATGTTTGTCAGAAATAATTTACCTTTCAGAAAAAAATAAATACTGCCTGAACTGGTGGCAGGTGCAGATCTTGATCACTTCTATTTTTAAAATTACATTCACATAGTTATAATGATTGGTGTACAAATCCAATACTTCACTGAAGAATTTATTGTAGGCTATTGGTAAATTAAATGAACTAATTTGGATTTAAATAAAGCAATGACTTTTAGCTAATTAGCACGACCTTAGGGAATGTGAAAATCGCTAAATAGTGAGGTCTTTGTTTTAAGAGACACAGAAATAAAAGTGGCTAAAATATTAATAACCTTCACAGTATTCGTGACTGTACATCACTAGTAATATTTTTAATTATCCACTAGTGCTTCATATCATCATCGGTTAGTGTGCTGAGAATACACCTATGGGGTAGTAAATGAACTATTGGGATAAATCTAATGTTTCTCCACAGAAGCTTATATTTCACCGGACCTTTGCACATCCATCTCAAGCGTTCTACTGTCTACGTCAGAATCCATAAGTAGTGTTATTCATTGAATTGATCAACAGAAGCTCACTTATCAATGTTTCATGCATAGTTAATGCTCCATTCCCTGGGCAATCATTTGACGCTCCTTTCTGCTCTTTTTCTAAATTAGAACTTATTGAATATTTGCATTATGTACTGGTTGAACTCATGGATATTGTTTTCTTTTGATTATTTTGTATTATCTGTGAATGTTGTGAGAGTCACAATGTTGTCCAAGTCACAATGCTCACGATTGTTTGTTCAAAGAATAATTTGAACTAAGAGGTTCTGAGTTTGTATTTTTCCCTCTTTATTTGATGACATATGGTTAAAAAGTCCTATCAACTGTCCCACATACAATTCAATTTTCTTATGCAGCTTTTTAAGTTTGTTGAAATAACAGCTATAATCCATTGGGAACGGTCGGAATTTAATTCATGGAAGTATTAGCAGAAGGGGAAAAGCATATGGAAATTGTCTGTTTAATCGTACATGGTACTCTGACTTCAATGGCCCGGATTTTGCGGTTAGCAGCAAATGAAAGGCGCTTGCCGTTCTTTACACTTGCACATGACCACGGACTTTCTGTGAGCTTTTACATTGCGATTTGTGGTTCTTAGAGCGCCGAAACAGCGCGGCGCCCTCTACAGGGGATTGGGACCTGTGCAAACAGGGCAAGCAACGGCATGTCTCCTCAACCAATCAGATTGAAGAATCCTTACTGAGGCACACAGACTCTAAACCAAGAAGTGTAAATTAGTATAGTTAATTCAATGTAAAATCATGTACAGAAAGTGAAAAAGAGAGGGAAAGAAATATGGGATTAAGAGAGAGAGATGAAAGAGACAGAGAAAAAGTTAAAAAAATTATTTTAATTATTTAACTTTTTAAAATCTCCAACAATAACTAAAATCTGAAGGAAGGAGACTCCAGAGTGGTTGTTTGGCAGTAATTAAGACTTAATCATGCCGTTACAAATTCACTTACACTTCAATGGACAAGCCCTAACTTTTTCTGGCGTATTTAGTGGGTATCTAGTGGGTAAATACCCCAACTTCACTCTGTTGCATTTGTGTGAATGCCGAGTCTCTCGGCAAGATACCGGTGTAGCGAAGCTTATGGAGGAGCAGGGCAACTTGGACAGCAACTTCCTGATTTCCGTGTTTAACTGCGAATGTGCGGACGCTGGAAATTGCTGTCCGATTTATTCCTTAATGACTGTAAGTGCTGATAGCCTCACTGTTAGTCTTGCTGCAAAATCTAGGCCATTACATTGAATATTTTCCAAAATCCTGAAATTCTTGGATTTTTTTTTTTCTCCCGTGCAGTGTTGGAATCAATCAAAGTTACCAAGAAAGTCACAGCTTCAACTTTAACAGTCATTATTCTCATGGTGTTATTACAGTGATCTACCATTCTGGCCATAGGTGAATATCATTTTGTACCTTTTTCTGTACTGTAAATGTGTTCTTGTATAGTTGGTAAATGAACAGAAGTGATTCAAAAATATAACATTAAAAACCTTTGTTGAAATAAACTTGGGCAGCTGTGGAGCACCTTTCTAATATCTATCTTTGGATATCTATTGGATACACATCTGATACTGAATAGACACATTCCAAATTCATCACTGTCTCTGTGTGTGTGTATAACTGCTTCAGTTCAAATATTCTACTGTGTCTTTTCAGATTATAAACTATTAATCTGCATAAATGTGATCAGATAATGAAATATATTTTTGTGTGGGTGCGAGCACAGAACTAAACTGCAAATATGCAGAGTGTGCACAACAGAAATCCCACTGTGACAGCGCACTTATTGTTCCAAGACTTGGAACTGTAATGTACTGCTGATGGAATCTTGCTAATAGTGTGTTTCAATTTACAAATACTGGAAATATACAGTAGGGTAGTCAGCATCTGTAAAGAGAAAAGACAGGTTCTAATCTTTTTGCTGTGTGTGTGTGTGTCATTGAACTTTTATCGATTGAACCTTTTAGTTGAATAAAAAGATGGCAACAGATTGATTTGTAAAATTAATTAGGGGGCCTCATTCAAAGATTTAGCTTTGGTTTGGTCAGAAAGCATACACAATAACACATTTATGAAAAGCAAACAATACGAATCAGTATTCAGATAAAACATTTCAAACATACCATTAATGGATTTCGACAGCAAGTTAATTTGATGACCGCAGGCAAAATGAACAAATCTAAGTAGTGCACAGAAGTATAATCAGTACATAACAGAGTAAATACAGAATCCAGGCAGGTTTGTGTGTATGTTTTTAAAGCTTGGATTATGTGGAGCCTAGATTTTCTTCTACAGTTCTTGTAACTTAGTCACCCTCTTAAAGGATTACTCCAAACTGCCTGCGGAAAATCTAAATATGTTGCTCCTAATTAAATTGAGTCAGCCAAGTTCTTTATATTAAAAAAAGACAAATTCTTATTGGGTAAATCCTGCTTCGGATTGAAATTGCAGTCGGGTCCTGATGACGTCAGAAGAGTAGGTTAATATCTGAACCTGCTGGGAGGGCAGCGAGATCGATGAGTTGGTCCCTGCCCTTGTTTCAGTTTCTGCTAGATTGGTGGGGGGTGGTGGTGGGAGTTAAAATGTCATGAAATTATACAGCTACTATAATCCGATACAGATTATTTTGGAAATAAATTTAGCATTAATTATGTCACAAACATTGATCTTTTAATGTAAACCCCCTCAAACAGCAACAGAGCCAGAATGCTTCAGCTGTTAAAGATGGCACTGACAGCCATTAGCAGTACAGAAATTGAATAGAGCACCACTGCCGCCTTCATTCTCCCCCCGGCATATACACACACTGAAGAAAAGTTTGTGGGATATAAAATTATCTTTTGAAAATACTGTGAAGTTTCAAACTTGTCATTTGATACAAGGGTTGTTCTCATTATGTCACCTCAAGGACAAGTTTGATTGACAAAATCTGAGTTTTATCTTGTGGAGCCAGCTTTTGTGTAGGTGCATGATATGTAGTTCTTCATGGACTGCTGACTTTATATTTTAAGGATACTTGCTCTCCAGACAAATAGAACATCGAGTCATAACGGCACAGAAGGAGGCCATTCAGCCCATCGAGTCCGTGCCAGCTCTCTGTAGAGCAATCCAGTCAGTCTCATTCCCCCGCTCTATCCCCGTAGCACTGCAAGTTTATTTCCCTCAAGTGCCTATCCAGTCTCCCCTTGAAAACATGGAGTGTCTCCGCTTCCACCACTTCCGTCGGCAACAAGTTCCAGGTCATCACCACTCGCTGCGTAAAAAAGTTTTTCCTCACATCCCCCCTGTATCTCTTGCCCAAAACCTTAAATCTGTGTCCCCTAGTCCTTGTACCATCAACTAGTGGGAACAGCCTTTCCCTGTCTAGCCTATCCAAACCCGTCATAATGTTGTACAGCTCTATCAAATCACCCCTCAACCTCCTTTGCTCTAATGAAAACAACTCCAGCTTCTCCAACCTGTCCTTGTAGCTAAGATCCCCCATCCCTGGAACCATTCTGGTAAATCTCCTCTGCACCCTTTCAAGGGCCTTCACATCCTTCCTAAAGTGTGGTGACCAGAACTGGATGCAATACTCCAATTGTGGCCTAACCAGCGCTTTATAAACATGATGCACTAATCAAACCAGTATTGATATAATAGCATTTGTTTTTAATTAACACATGCATTGGCTAAAATGGTTATTTGAACAAATGAAGGTTTTCTAGTCCCACTTCTAGTTAACTGTGCTGATTGTCTTGTACATTGATGCTACTTTGAATGAAAAGCAATTCCAGAATGTGTTGTCTTGCAACTATGATTCTACCTCTATCACCACTCCCTGTTCAAAGCCCTCCACTCGGTCATCCAATAAATCCACAACGCCAAAGCTGCGCTAATCAAAATCACCAATGGCACCTTATGCGACTGCCTACAGTTGTCTTTCCCTGCTGCTGTCAACGTTTGTTGATCACTCCACTTTCCATGAACGTTTCTCTCTGCAGTCTGCTTCTGTGGCATTGATCTCTTCGGGTGCCATTGCTACCTGTTTATGGAGTTTGTGTGTAGTGCGGTATGTATAGTGTATGATCTTGGCTGGCTTTCATGTACAGGAAACTCTTTATTAACCGGCACCCAAATATCCGGAAATCTCTCTTAACCGGCAAAATTCTTGAGTAGGTAACCGGGGTTTTCCTTCATCTCTCGTTTAAGATTAACTTTAAAAAAAACCCCGAGGCGTTTGCCTTGTATCGGAGCGTGTAGATTGGGAGGGGAATGTGCAGCCCGGGTAGGCAGCGGACACGACAGATGGTCAGCTGGCGGTCCCCGGGGAGACGGAGCTCCGAATGCAGGCGCATGTCAATGTGTACGGGGCTCTTGTACGTTGGTAGATATAACTCTCCGTTATCCGGACTTTTTGATAAACCGGCACCACGCCGGTCCTGTCGGTGCCGGTTAATAAAGAGTTTCCTGTATTTTGCTGTGAGTGGTAATATTTGAGGGTCTGTCTCCATATCTCTAACAGATGGTTTAGGTCCCATTCCCAGGCTTTCTGTCCCATCTTTGGTTGTGGAGGTGGACATGTTGCTCAGGGTAGAGACGTGTCTGCAAGATGCTGTCAGGGTGAAGACCACTTTCTTTCACCTCTGCAACATCACTTGCTTCCTCCCCTATCTCTCTCCCTCTGCTCCTGAAACACTAATCCATGCTTTTATCAGTTCCTGACCAGAATTCCCCAACGCACCTTTTGTTGATCTTCCTGCTTCCACCCTTCATAAACCACTAATTATCCAGAATGCCACGTCAACGTTCTTGAGCTTACATCGGCGTTGTCATATCCTCGCCAAGCTCTACTGGCTTCCCGTGCCCAGAGAGTTGACTTTGACATTGCCACCCTCACCTTCCAATCCCTCCAGGGCCCCACCATTCTTCATGGGCTTAGTATCCACTTGATATCCACTATCCTGTAAAACGCTCCATGATAATGAATAATAAAGAAATGCAAGTTCTACTTTTCTTAAAACATTTTTAAATATTCTTGGGTTTCTGTTAATGATTTAAAAAAAAGACAAACTAATTACCATATTCTGTGGGAGAAAAAATAATGTTTCAAAAGCAACTAAAATGAGCCCTGAGTAACTAATGCAAGCCTAAAAGTATGTGTTGCTGAATTTACCTTCCTCTACAAACATTTGAATAGCTTTACAAGCAATAGCTAGGAAGGTTCAGAACAATATGTTAATTTTTTTTCGGTGTAAGCTTTTTTGTACCTTCTACCTTTGCCAGTGAACTTCATTCTGTAAGTGATATTGCGCACTGCAAATTGTTCTCCAGCTGCTTCATCACCTAGGATTATTGTTTTCCAGATTTTTTAATACATATTTACCTCAATCATTCATAGTGTTTTGCTATGCTCTATTTTTAATTCGTGTTTTTAAAAATGCTCCAAAAGCTTGCTAGCAAATAAAATTAAATAAATGATGAAGGTGCAATGTATGGTGAGTCCTCTTGTGTGTACAAATGTTTGGTTTACTTCACTTCTTTACAGTACATAGGCAAACCAAACATTTTGCCATAAATTTACATTAATTTGTGGTGGGGTATGGTTTTTTGGTGACACATTCCAATTAACGTCAGCTAAGCAAGCGAATGGATTAGCTTGCTGCCCCCAGCAATCTAAACCTATAAATTGGAGAGCTTGATTATGACGCAGTTGAAATGATGCAGTATCAGAAAACTGAAGCATCAAGATTGATAGCTGTATCTATTGAGTAAACTAGGCCTGTATTCTCTTGAATTCAGAAGAATGAGAGGGATCTCATTGAAGCATACAAAATTATTACAGGGCTTGATAGGATGGATGCTGGGAGAATGTTTCTCTTAGCTGGGGAGTCTAGAACCAGGGGCCACAGCCTCAGGATAAAGGGTAGGCCATTCAGGACTGAGATGAGAAGAAATTTCTTCACACAGAGGGTGGTGAATCTTTGGAATTCTCTACCCCAGAGGGCTGTGGAGGCTCAGTCATTGGGTATATTCAAAACAGAAGTCGATAGATTTCTGACTAGTAAGGGCATCAAGGGATATGGCGATAGGGCCGATGAATGGAGTTGAGGCAGAAGATCAGCCATGATCTCATTGAATGGCGGAGCAGGCTCGAAGGGCCGAATGGCCCACTCCTGCTCCTATTTCTTATGTTCTTATGTTCTCTCTATAATAATGCGTCTCCAGATGTAACCTGCACTCCACTATTTAACCACCGAGTTTAGAGGGTGGGGTGGTGAATGTTAAATCAAATTTTACAGAGGATTTGAAAGCAGTTGTGATGGTAGGAGTCCCTCCTTAAAATCCAAGATCTGCTAAACTGATCAAAACTTATTAATGATCAAGAAAATGTCAATATACTATTCCTTGGCGATTTTAATAAATGAAAGAAAGAATATCCGTGCAATGTAACTGAATAAATTGACACTTCGTTCATGATGACATTATGCTACAGTTCATTAAACTTTGATTTGGTAGCGAATGCAGCTTTAAAGACCTCATGAGAGTTACTATTGAATACTGCATTGAATAAAAATTCAATTTTGTTTGAAATGTAGCTGTAAAAACCATTTAAGAATGTATGATTGAACTAGGGAAAAGGTAGTTTGTTTTTTAAAGTACTCCTTTTTTCCCTATCTATGTGAAAGAAATTCTTTAATACTGTATTAAGAGTAGAATTTATAATGACAGGCTACTGCTGGTAGGGGGCTTTGAAACCAGTGAAGAAGAAGTCTCTAAAGCTACCAGTTATGGAATAACTGCCTGGCGGATTCTTTCTGGTGCACCATACTACAAGCAGGTCACCAACTATGAGGAGGATGTTGGTGCTGTAAGTAGAAAATGTACTTTTTCCTACATGCTGACTTTTTTTTTTACACAAACATGTTGATTCATTGCAGTAATAATCATCTGAAATAACTTTTAATTTTGTATCAGGATTTAAATGAACACTGCAATTATTTTAATTACCTGTAAATTTCAAAGGTTAAGAAAAGTGCTACAGTTGGAGGAGCTGTTGATTCTTTTGCACGTTCATTCATTTAGAAGAACATAACTGCACCATGGAAGTGGAGTAAACGCAGCTGCTGAGAGAAGGTTCTTGCTCCCTCTTGCTGACATTGCAAGTGTCGAGCAACACAACCATATGCGGGATGGCAACCCCCGAGTTAGAGTGGAAAAGAGGAAATGGATTGATTGAGAATGGGGAGGATAAAGAAAGGGGTTCTCAGCTTTGGGACCAAAGGGGAGAATTATACAGGCATTGAGTGGATAAGGAGGGATATAATTTGTCCTTTTTGAGCATACATCATCTTCAAAATTGTGAAAAATTATCAGTGCCTTTTTAGGAGTGCAAAAGCAAAATACTGCGGATGCTGGAAATCTGAAATAAAAACAGAAAATGCTGGAAATACTCAGCAGGTCAGGCAGCATCTGTGGAGAGAGAAACAGAGTTAACGTTTCAGGTCGATGACCCTTTAGGAGTAGTTGATTTCTTGCACAAAAATATATTCTTTTAGAAAATTTGAATTTATATAGCCCCTGATCGTGTCTCAAACATCCAAAATTGCTTCATGTACAATGAATTACTTTTGAGGTGTAGTCAGTATTGCTATGTAGGCAAACACATTGTCCCGGACTTTACGGTATGAATAACAGTGAGGCTATCAGCGCTCAATGTTATTAAGGAGTAAATCGGACAGCAACTTCCGGCGTCCGCACATGCGCAAACCAGGAAGTTGCTGTCCGATTTGCCCTGCTCCTCCACAAGCATCGCTACACCAGTATCTCGCTGAGAGATTCGGCATTCAAACACATGAAAGGGCGTGAAGTTGCGGTACTTATCCACTTGATACTCACTGAACATGCCAGAAAAAATTGGGGCTTGTCCATTCAAGTGTAAGTGAATTTTTAACGGCGTGAAAAGTCTTAATTACTGTCAAACAACCTCTCTGGCACTGAATTTACTTTTTACAAGTGTGGAGTCTCATTCCTTCAGATTTTAATTATTGTTGGACATTTTTTTTAAATTATTTTTTGTCTCTTGTATCTCTCTCCATCCCATCTTTCTTGCCCTCTCTCTCTTTCTGTATACGATTTTACATTGAATTAAATATTCTAACTTGCACTTCCTGGTTTAGAGTCTGCTGCTTACCCTGTTCACACAGGTCCCAGATCCCCTGCAGAGGGTGCCGCACTGTTTCAGACTCCCAATGACCATAAGTTGCCGCACAAAAGCCCACAAGCAGCTGTAAGCGTAATGAACAGTGAGCGCCATTCGTTCGCCACTGACCACAAAATCCGGGTCATTAGAAAAATAATGGCAGCTACTTGGAGAGGATGTTTCCTCTTGTGGGAGAATCTAGAACTAGGGGTTACTGTTTAAAAATAAGGGGTCGCCCATTTAAGACAGAGATGAGGAGAATTTTTTTCTCTGAGGGTCGTGAGCCTTTGGAACTCTCTTCCTCAGAGGGCGGTGGAAGCAGAGTCTTTGAATATTTTTAAGGCAGTGGTAGATAGATTCTTGGTAAGCAAGGGGGTGAAAGGTTATCGGGGGTAGGCGGGAATGTGGAGTAATCGGATCAGCCGTGATCTTATTGAATGGCGGAGCAGGCTCGAGGGGCCAAGTGGCCTACTCCCGCTCCTAATTCGTATGTTCGTATGTACTTAATCTCAGTAATGGTGGAATGGACGACTCTGTATTGAGATTGTGTGTGCGTCTAAAAATAATGACCTGCATAGGTCTAAGAAAAGATCCAGGACATCATTTTTTTTAAACATTATACAATAATACATTATGTACAATGCAGTTCTGTATTGCAAAAGCAAACTTTTTTCAAAATTTCGAAATCATAAAATCATGTTATTTAACGTCCGAATAATAACCTGTATCTTGTGTTTTGTTTTCAGTCACAAAGAGGTTTATTAAGGATGCTGAATTTTCGAGCCTTTTGGAAACAGGAACCAGAGCAGGTACGATTGTGTGAAAAAGTGATCATTTAGACTGCTGAGTCAGGGAAATTCCAGTCTTCTTTACTGTCCTTTTTAAGATTTCAGCTCACAGTGGGAAAACAAGCCCTAATGTTGCAGTTAATGCTATTTTACTTCTTAACTGTAAGATTAGTCCGATACTTCAAAATTAACAATAATTAAAAATAAAAAATGTAAACACTTATCCTTGCTTTATTTTCTCCATTTCACTCCTCTAACTCTCTCCCCACCACCGCTCTCTCTTTCACCCTTTCTCTTCTTTTCTTCCTGCCTTTTACCATCTGCTTTTCTCTTTCCCGCCTCACCCCTTTTCTCTCTCGCTTGTTCTCTCCTTCACCCATCGTGTACATGTGCGCACTCTCGTTTCTCCTTCACTCTTCTTTCTCTTTCCCTCCCCTCATCCTTTTGCCTTTTCTCTCTTTCTTGCCCTTATTCTCTTGCCCTGTCCCATTTTCTCACCCTGCCCTGTTTTCCATTCCCACCCTGTTTTCTCTCTCACCCTTTCAATCACTGACTTTCTCTCGTCTTCAGCCTTTCCTTACTTCCACTTTTACTTAATGTTTAACCTATTCTATTTTAACTACTGTATATCTTTCTAAAAAATAAAAGCTTCAAAATACAGTTTCCTTCGGCCTACCCAGCTCTTCCATTTAGTTTTGAGATGAGACCAACACTGGAAAAATTCATATAAAATTAAAACCTACAAAACATTATATCCATAATTGTTCAATTAACTACCTATCCTTTAAAATCTATTTTTTCTTACTGAAGATACTGTATTAAAATTCCAGGGTGTGGGTTAAGGATAAGGAATTCTGTGCCTAGGCCCCACTAAAGGTAAGGAGGGGAGGGGTGGTGGGGGGAGGGCGGGAAGAGGCCTTAATGTTGACCAGGACATTGGGAGAACTGCCCTGCTCTTTGAATAGTGGCATAGGATCCTTTATGTCTACCTGAAGAGGCAGACTAGGTTTTATGTCTTGCCCAATTGACGGCACATCCAATGATGAAACGTTCCTTCACTACTGTACTTTAAGTGTCAGCCTAGATTATGTACCCAAGTCTCGGAGTGGGGCTTGAACCCACAACCTGACTCTGAGGTGAAAGTGCTTCTCTAGAGCCAAGCTGCCACTTCATAATCTGCTCTTGTACATTTCTGGCATATCTTTGAGTCATTTTTCACAGAAGGCTTGCAAAGCAAATTTACATTTCGCACCTTTTTAATTAGATGGTAGGTATCCTGTACCAATACTGTGTTGTCAGAAGTTGGAATAAGAATGATTCAGAGTCCATTATTTTCTTCTTCAGTGTTGGTATCTTGATTCTAATCTCATTTGCTATTAACACAGTTATATTCGACTTGCTGTAATTCATCTTTAGAGCTGGACTCGTCAGGCAACTTACAACAATAATAACTTGCATTTATATAGCGCCTTTAACATAGTAAAATGTCCCAAGGCGCTTCACAAGAATTTGACACTGAGCCACATAAGGAGATATTAGGACAGGAGACCAAAAGCTTGGTCAAAGAGTAGTTTTTAAGGAGCGTCTTAAAGAAGGAGAGAGAGAGAGAGAGAGAGAGAGAGAGGTGGGAATAGAATGTGGCACAAAGGCAAGCTTTTTGTGCAGTATATCCAGCATTGCAAGTTGGATTGAATGCTCATAACAAAGTTGTTATTTTATAAGTTAGTATCATACTGCAATCACTTGTGATGCGCGCACGTTATTCGACAGTGAGAAACTGGGATTTCAGCTTCTAGCAGCTGTATATATTTTTCAGCTAGCAGAGAAGTATGAACTCGAATCAGCCCAAAGCTGCAAAACGTCTTGCCTGTTCTGTGGACATTTATATCCACAAACTCCGTTCCCTAGCCACTGACTCCATCCCTCTCTCTAACATCTATCTGAGGCTGAACCACACTGTTCGCAACCTTGGTGTAATATTTGACCCTGAAATGAGCTTCCAACCACACATCCGCAACATAACTAAGACCACCTATTTCCACCTCCGTAACATCGCCCGTCTCCGCCCTTGCCTCAGCTCATCCGCTGCTAAAACCCTCATCCATGCCTTTGTTACCTCTAGGCTTGACTATTCCAACGCACTCCTGGCTGGTCTCCCACATTCCACCCTATGTAAACTTGAGGTGATCCAAAACTCGGCTGCCCGTGTCCTAACTCTCTCCAAGTCCCGTTCACCCATCATTACATTGGCTCCCGGTTAAGCAACATCTCGCTTTTAAAATTCTCATCCTTGTTTTCAAATCCTTCCATGGCCTCGCCCCTCCCTATCTCTGTAATCTCCTCCAGCCCCATAACCCCCCCCCCCCCCCCGAGGTATCTGCGCTCCTCTAATTCTGCCCTCTTGAACACCCCTGATTATAATCGTTCAACCATTGGTGGCCCTAAGCTCTGAAATTCCCTCCCTCTCCGCCTCGCTACCTCTCTCTCCTCCTTTAAGACGCTCCTTAAAACCTACCTCTTTGACCAAGCTTTTTGTCACCTGCCCTAATTTCTCCTTATGTGGCTCGGTGTCAAATTTTTTGCCTTTATAATACTCCTGTGAAGCACCTTGGGACATTTTACTACGTTAAAGACGCTATATAAATTCAAGTTGAGTAAACTTCGTTCTTCATGCACCAGTTTTACAATCAAAATCACAGAATTTTTAGACTGTGTTTGCTGGAATTTCAGAGGTTGTTAACATTCCTGAGATACTTTTACTATCTCTATCTTGATCAGTCTGCTCCAGCTCTGCCACTTCAGTTTTCTACAGAAATTAGTCTGGATTCTGTTTATAACCTGCACTTGGCAAACTGTTGTCCTTCTCTTGCTGGAAGCCAACCCCACAGCCAGAGGGCAGTGCACACCACATTACAGTCAATGGATACCATTCACTGGATTAAGCAAGCATGGTATCAAGTGAGAGACCATCATTCAGTCCTTCCCTGATTCGGGACTCTCAGGTGAAGAAGGAGCAGCCGCTCCGAAAGCTTGTGATTTCAAATAAAGCTGTTGGACTATAACCTGGTGTTGTGCGACTTCTCACTTTTGTCCACCCCATCTCCACATCATAAACAAAATAATGTTAGTGTAATTTTTTTAATAAAACGGTGCCTTTTCACACACTGCCTGTTTATTGTGACCACGTGTAAATTATGGGAAATTGGGCAGGTCCTTTTGTTGACCACAATAGACAGTCTTGACTTGTATTATATTTTTCTAATTAACTTGTGGATCACCTGTGGTGTTGTCAAAATTGAGCTCCAGTTTGCTCTTCTGACTTGGAAAAGAAGTTTAATAAAACTAATGTTGGTATTGAGGCTATACTAATACAAATGTAATCCGAAGATGAGCATTATTGAAAGTATTTTCCTTGTGTGGTATGTTATGGCAATATTGTTCACCATTGGTTGCCTCTCGTGCCCTGTTTTGCAGGATGGAGTTTTCAAGATGAGTTTGTCTCCTGATGGAACACTCCTGGCAGTCATCCATTTCTCTGGAAAATTGACTTTATGGGAGATTCCTTCCTTGAGGCCACAGAAAGAATGGAAACAGGATATACAGGTAAAACTTACATTTTCTTACTTTTCAATACAGAGAAAAACGAAATGTGTTGCTTTTAGCCAAAACAAGACAGACAAACTTGGGCGTTCATGTGTGAAAAGAATTGTTCTAGGATAATAGACTGTGCGTTCACTTTTACATTTCACATACAAAGCTGTGTTTTCAGGTATTGGAGATGCTCTATGAAGTTCTCATTATGGACAGTTAAGTAAGAGTGGGGCACTGTGGACATGAGTTAGGCTGGAGCCAACTATGTACAATGGTCTATCTGTCTGTCTAAAAACAGTACATTTGCACATATTTCTTGATCATCACACTTCAAGTATCATACCCAAGAACAAATATGAAGAAACAAAGCTAGTCATTTGTAATATACAGTGAATATTGCCTGTAACAGAGAATACTGGTGCCAGAATATCTGTAGCCTCATAACTGACTTTATTGATCACATTTTGAAAGAACACAAAGTCAGTTTTCTGACCAGCAGCCTGTAATAGCAATTAAATACTTAATCAGCTCACTGCGTTTACTTAACACAAATTAGATTTTATGATCTTAAATCGACGCAGTTTCACCTTATCAAGAGAATAATACAATGGACCAGATTTTGCGATAAATGTAACAGTGAGGCTATCAATGCTCACCGTTAAGAGTTAATCAGACAGCAACTTCCGGCGACCGCACGTGCGCAGCTAAACGTGGAAATCAGGAAGTAGCTGTCCGAGTTGCCCTGCTCCTCCAGAAGCTTCGCTTTAACAGTATCTCGCCTAGAGACTCCGCATTGAAACACATGAGGTTGCTGTGCTTTTTTAAAATTTGTTTATGGGATGTGGGCGTCGCTGGCAAGGCCAGCATTTATTGCCCATCCTAGTTGCCCTTGAGAAGGTGGTGGTGAGCCGCCGCCTTGAACCGCTGCAGTCCGTGTGGTGAAGGTACTCCCACAGTGCTGTTAGAGAGGGAGTTCCAGGATTTTGACCCAGCGACGATGAAGGATTGGCTATAAACATCTAAGTCAGGATGGTGTGTAACTGGGAGGGGAACTTGGAGGTGGTGGTGTTCCCATGTGCCTGCTGCCCTTGTCCTTCTAGGTGGAAGAGGTCGCAGGTTTGGGAGGGGCTGCCGAAGAAGCCTTGGCGAGTTGCTGCAGTGCATCTTGTAGATGGTACACACTGCAGCCACGGTACGCCGTTGGTGGAGGGAGTGAATGTTTAAGGTGGTGGATAGGGTGCCAATCAAGCGGGCTGCTTTGTCCTGGATGGTGTCGAGCTTCTTGCGTGTTACATGATAGATAACCACTAAATACGCCAGAAAATGTTAAGGCTTGTCCACTCTAGTATTAATGGATTTTTAACGGCGTATTAAGTCTTAATTAAGCAAAACAACCTCTCTGGCACTCAAAATTTACTTTTATAGTGTGGAAGCTCATTCGTTTAGAATTTAATTATTGTTGGAGATTTAAAAAATTAAAATTTAAATACTTTTTTCTGTCTCTTAACTTTCTCAATCCCATCTTTCTTTTCCTCTCAATTTTGCTTTCTGTACATGATTTGGCATTGAATTATATATTCTAACTTGCACTTCCTGGTTCAGACTGCGCTGCTCATTAAGCATTCTTTGATTTGATTGGGTAAGAAGATATACAGTGGCCTTCCCTGTTCTCGCAGGTCCCAGATCTCTTGTAGAGGGCACCTGCTCTGAATTGGATTTATTACCACAAGTTCCAGAGCAAAAGCCCATAGAGAGTCTGTGGGGAAGTGTAAGTGTAATTAACGGCTGGCGCCGAGGACCACAAAATCCAGGCATTTGTGTACTACATGGCATGGTGATCCTGTCCATATAAAACAATATGTGATCTGATTTACTGTGAGTAATGACACAGGCCATCTGCTAAAAATGTGTGTTTTTTTAAAAAGGCACACCTGGTGCCATTTTCTCTGCTACACACTTTTATGGGGCATTGCTGGTTTCTGTGTCATACTTGAACAAAGTGCACTTTAGACTGTTGTTTGGATTGTATGAAGGCCACAAGCAAGTGGAAAGGAGGGGGAGGAAGAAATATGAAAGCAATATGTGAAATGAGTAAAGGACATAGAATAATAATCCATGAGAGATTTTAACTACCCCAAATAAACTGGCAAGGAGAAGTAGAGAAAGGGGTACAGGGAATGGAGTTTTTACAATGTGTACAGGACTCCATTCTTACCCAGTATGTAAAAAGCACAAGAAGAGAGGGAGCCCTGCTGGATCTAGTAATGGGAATTGAACCAGAACAGATAAGAAGAGTAAGTGTAGGGGAACATCTGGATAATAGTGATCACAACATAAGGTTTAAGATAAAGGTCGAGAATGACATAAGTAAGACAAAGACCAAAGTCATAAATTGGACAAAAGCTGACTTTAAGGGGATGAGATGGAAACTAGGGAAAATAAACTGTAAAAATTTACTGAAAAACAAAGAAATAGAACAGCAGTCGGAAACATTTAAAACGGTGATCAATAATGTCCAAGAGAAATAGATCCCACTAAAAAGCAAGAACAAATTAGCCAGTAATGACGCACCATGGATGAATAAAGAAATAAGGGCAAAATTGGAAACTTAAGAAACAGGCATGCATTAAGCACATGGACAACAAAGGAGAGGATGATAAAAGGGATGTAGCGAATGGCATACGGCGGCCATGTTGCGAGCGGACATCACGTGGCCAGTGTGGTGCGAATGAGTGGCTGCTGATGAGGTCACATGGTCGAATTGGCACGAGGGCTGGTGGCGCAAAGCAGCAGATGGCAGAAGTCCGGTAGGAGAGCTTAGCACGAGGCAGGAAAAGAGAGGAGCTCGGGGAGCGCAGGTTCAAGGTAGAAGAGAGAGCAGAGGCAGGAATAATGCAGGGATAGAGATGGTACAGAGTGGCGGGTTATATTGGACAATGGTTATATAGTTGAGATGGGAAGTAACAATAATTCCCTCGTTCATCAGTCACAGCAATAACTCTCAAATTTATACTGAATATTTTGAACATGTTTGACCTCTAAATTCTGGAGATTCAAGAGTCATAACTGCTTCCAACAGATTAGATGCAGTACAGATAGCTGGTATATGACAATTTTATGTTTGCTCTTTAACAAATTAGGGCTCATTGTATTTCCTGACATTTGACATTGTGTCAAGGTTTGTATTTCCGTAGAATGTATGTTGCAGTATTTCAGACCTGTATATTTTTAAGGTACTGGGGAAAGGTACCACTCGGAGAAAAAGTTTGTCAGTTGGAAGAGTTCAAATGGTCAATTAACAGATTCCAGTGATAGGATGCAAGCCTAGAAGATGCTGGAAATACACATTAGCACCTGTGAGGAGAAAGGTCCAGTTAATGTTTTAGTTGTGGACCCTTCATTCTGATGAAGGATCCTTATCCGAACTCTTAACCGAGAAGTGTATTTTCAACACTTGCAGTTTCTTTTTATTTATGTTCCTCTGATGATATATTGGTTTTGTGACACTTAAGTCAGAGGTCTGTGCAACTAATATGCTAATTTATTGAACCTATTCCCTACCATTAATCTTTAGTGGAAAAATATTTTGCAGCATGTTATCTCAATGAACTGCTAGTAAAAATATTACATTTATTATTGTAAACATATGGGGGTGGAAATTCGTGTCTGGCAGTGGCTCAAAGCGGGCGTTATTGGATCGGCCGCCCGCTACACGCAGCGCCTGACATTCAGCTCCATTGACTGCAATACACGCACAGCGCCTGACATTCAGCTCCATTGACTGCAATACACGCACAGCGCCTGACATTCAGCTCCATTGACTGCAATACACGCACAGCGCCTGACATTCAGTTCCATTGACTGCAATAACTGGAGCCTGATCCAATACCACCTGTTTTGCGCCACACTCTCAGATAAATTTCTACCCCATAAGTTCCTGGATATTCTTTAGCACAATAGCACATATTTGAGTCCAGGAGACTATTTAACATTAAGCAGCTCATGTGGCTTTTAGGGTTTAGTATTTATGCAATGTATAGGACCCACTGATCTCTTCTATGTCAGTTAAACCTTCACTGCAAACTGGGTTTCCGTTCTATAAAAGGCATCAAGGGGTATGGGGAGAGAGCGGGAATGTGATATTGAGATAGAGGATCAGCCATGATATTGAATGGCGGAGCAGGCTCGAAGGGCCGAATGGCCTCCTCCTACTCCTATTTTTCTATGTACCTCCCCCATTTTTCTGCATTAGTTAATACAATTAATTCAGACCGCTTCATTTTATCCCAAGCAACAATTCCTTCTCAGTTTAAACACAGTGGCTATTAAATAGTTTAGTAACTCTCAGTCAAGTGCTATGGTTATATAACTTTTTCCAAAATTATAACTATTTCTCGAACAATAGTAAAGGACACCAAAACTTGTTGATCCTTTTCTTCGATGAACGTATATGTTTGTAACTTTCAAATACAAATGCTTTTTTCCAGGATGGATTCGATGCCATTAACCCTGAGTGGGCAAAATCAGTGGAGAAAAGGAAGAAAATAAAGGGTATGAAATGTCCTAAATAATGGTTTAGTTTCTCTGCAATTCTTACAGGGATTTATTTTTGTTTTGTTTTTAACAATTGGATTCTGGAAGATTGCTTTTGAATGGATAGTTCATTTTTTTCCCTTTCTTGTCTGGCTCTTTTAAATTCTATTTTGAGTGCATGACCTTTCAACAAAAAAAATCCATGTGCAATTTCGGTTTGTTTAAGCAATGTGTATAATTTGAAGGAGATTGAACAGCAAGATGATGAAGACTCCAATAAATCTTTTTTTTTAAAGTGCAGTAGGATCCAAATCTTAATAAAACAAAAAGCAAAATACCACAGATGCCTGAAATCTGAAATAAAAACAGAAAATGCTGGACACACTCAGCAGGTCAGGCAGCTTCTCTCCACAGATCCTGCCTGACCTGCTAAGCATTTTCAAATATTAAATTTCCTTTGCTTACATGGGTATTTAACAATATGTTTAATCTTGTATGACTTACTTACAGTTTTGCTTTGTTTAATGATCTTGGAAGAACATCAGATTTTATGTAATCTCTCGTCCTTTAGACAGATCGTCATTTTATCCCCTCAGTGATGTAAACTGGTGGGCTGCCAATGCAGTCATTCTGGCTCGCTGTTCTGGTGCTGTAACTGTATCATCTGTGAGGACGTTGAAAAACCTGCTTGGACAGTCTTGTGAATGGTTTGAACCTTCACCTCAAGTCACTGCTGCCCATGATGGAAGCTTTATGAGTTTAGAGGTACTGAATGTAAAACTTCTTGTTATAGATTAATGTTAAAAAAAAAAACATTAACTGCCGATAACTTTTTTTTCCTCAGTGGAGCTTGCATTTTTATAAATTAATAATTTGACTGTTTTGGTCTTTTAACTTTCATGTCTTCCATCACATTTTAGTTTACATATTTATGGCTTTCTATTTTTCAACACATCTAATTTTTCCTCCCCATTTTACTCCAGTTATAGTCATAGTACAATAAAGAAAATAGTTGCATTTAGTGATTCTTGAGTGGAAAACAATAGCATACTCTCAGCAATCCAGAACACGCTGACTTTCTTCACTTCTCTGTCTTCCATTTGCACAGGGATGGAAAGGATTAGAGAAGTCCATTTCAAGAAGACTAAAACTGTCAAAGATGGGAGAAAGCCATTTGTTCCATCGATCTTGTCCATCTAGTACACTAACTCACCTAGCTTAACATCTAATTGTATTTTGCATTCTCCACTCTGTCCCAATAATGTGAATCCCATGTCCCTTCAAAGTCTTACTGTGCTGATTCAGTTTCCTTCATCCTATGCCTATGTTGATCATTCTTTATTCCTAGAAACAATACTTTTGCATTTGTTGGTGTTAAAATCCTGCTTTTCCCATCCTTGCTGACCTGCACTGACTTCCTGTTCCCCGATGCATTAAAGAATCCTTGTACTCATTTACAAATTCCTTCACAACTTAACACTACCCTACCTTCTTGACATCTTCCAGCCTTGAATGTCCTTCGGTCCTCTGAGTCTGGCCTTTTCAGCTGTGATGTTCCAGCACTGGTGATGTCTTGGCCCTACTCTCTGAAATCCCCTCCCTAAATGCCTCTACTTCTCTCTTCCCCCATTTAAAAGCCTCCTTAAAATCTATCTGTTTGTCCATTCCTTTGGTCACCTCTGTTAGCTCCCCACATAGACTTGGTATCCATTCCTTTCTCGCCCTGTGAAGCACCTTAGGATGTTATTCTGCATTAAGGTGCTATAGAAATGCAAGTTGTTTATGGCATTCAACCTTCTTGATGATTTATTTATTGCAAGATATGAAAAATTACCAACTACTCAACAATTGCTGACAATTTTGAATGCTGTGTAAAATTATCTGTATTGAATGGGACAAGCCATCCTCCCTCATGGGACAGGCACTTTCTACTGGCTATTTAATGTTTGTGAAGGCTCACAACCTTGTTTCTGAAACTTCCCTGTCATCTGAGATCCCCTTCCTGCATGTATGAAATCTACTCTTCCGGGCTTTTGTCCCTTCTCTGCTCCCCTGCCCCATGTTGCATAAGTTAGCAATTCATTTCTCCTGCATCTTTGAGTAGGTTTCACTAGAAGGAGCTGGAAGTTGAAATTGGCAGGAGGAAGGCTTGCCATACAATCAAGGCAACCTCTGTGCATTATAATTAATGCAATGTCATCTGTTTTGTTATTTTCTGAGATAGGTGCTCTTTAGCAAAAAGTACAGTTCAACTTCACTATACCACAAACTCCTTCCAAACCTGAATCCAAGTGATCATGCCAGTTCAGTTAATTGGCTTCATAACAGGTGATCATTTGAACTTGTAAATGTAATGTTACTTTTTTCTTTAATGTCTTTCGGATGAGACGTTTGCTCTCTCAGGTGGACGTAAAAGATTCCATGGCACTATTTCGAAGAAGACCAGGGGATTTATCCCCGGTGTGCCTGGCCAATATTTATCCCTCAATCAACATCACTAAAACAGATTATCTGGTCATTATCACGTTGCTGTTTGTGGGAGCTTGCTGTGCGCAAATTGGCTGCCGCGCTTCCTACATTACAACAGTGACTACACTTCAAAAAGCACTTCATTGGGTGTAAAGCGCTTTGGGACATCTGGTGGTCGCGAAAGGCGCTATATAAATGCATGTCTTTTTTAATTTTCTTCTTAGTGTGAAGTGAAGCTAGCTCACAAGAGGCATCGTTTGGAAAGTAATTCATTAGATGATGATGACGGAGAGGAAGACTCTGACTCCGATGACGAATCCTCTGCCAAAGCTCGGTATTTTGGTTATGTGAAGCAGGGCCTGTATTACATGACAGAAATGGAGCGATTTGCCCCCCCTAGAAAGCGACCACGAACAATCACCAAAACCTACAGGCTAGTGAGTTTGAGGTCTACAACTCCAGAGGAGCTCTATCAAAGAAAGGTCAGTATAAATTTTAAAAAAAGAAATGGGCTAGAAATTAGTTAAAATTATTTGAGATACTCATGACCAATTCATTATAGCATTATTGGCTGTTGCATTGCATTAATCATAGCTGATTTGTGCAATTTCTCTACCTCCAACATTGGATAATTTATGTGGTAACTGAAAATCACAGATCACAATGACTTTGTGGTATTTAGATGACCACGATGTGCCTCGGAGAAATGATTATGGATTCAAGTTCCTGAGTTCTCCGACAGTTGATTTGGCTTTGTTCCTCATAAATGGAGAATTTTACAAATTGAGACATGAAGAAAAACTGGAGATGGCTATCTCATTCCAAGTCCACACACTGATAACCCAATCAGTCATAGAACAACATTGAGAGAATCTGTGGAGAATCTTACATGAACTTTTTGTTTCTCCCAATCCTTGCACCTTACACCTTTCTTTGAATTTCAGAAAAATCTGTACTTTTAGATTTTTACCCAGTGTAATACCTAAAGTGACATTGTCATAGCAGAAATATTGTATGCCAACTGACCTGTACTGTATAGTGATGAAAATAAAACTGCAAATGCTGAAAATCTGAAATTAAAAATAGAAAATCCGGGAACATACAGCAGTTGGAAAAAGAGAAGCCTGTTAAATATTTGGACGTCAGTTACTTTTCAAATGCTTAGCACTGAAGATAATCCCGTAAGAAAGCCCTTGCTCCCTATGAACCAGATTTTACCGTTACATGCCTAACACTATCTTGGTAATTGTAGCGAGCCTAGGGGTTGAAAGAAACCCTCGTCACTGTAATGGGTTTAATGAATAGATCACTGCATTCTTGTAATTTCCTTGACTTTGGACAGCCGTAGATTAAACTTCCTGTCAGACCTTGCCTTAAGACTATGAACTATTGAATGAATTTATTAATTTTACATCTGTATGCACTTCCAGTTGCTATCTTTTTGTCATGATTTAAATTTTTTTTCCCATTATAGTTTCCCATGTTAAAATGGAAGCTGCTTATATAAACATGTCACACAGTAATTAGATCCTTCACCAGCAGTGATGCTGTAGCATCGCAGTTTTACGTCTCCCAGCTCCTGTCCGGCAGAGAAACACCTATGTTCTAACCAATTCTATTTCTCTGCGTCTCACTTTGCCATAAATTTCACTATTTAACTATAAATAATATCAGTAGAAAGTATTATATGAAAATTATGACATAACCTATGATAAGGATAAGGGGTAAGCCATTTAGGACAGAAATGAGGAAGAATTTCTTCACCCAGAGAGTGGTGAACCTGTGGAATTCTCTACCACAGAAGGTAGTTGAGGCCAAGTCATTAAATATATTCAAGAATGAGTTAGATATATTTCTTAAAGCTAAAGGTATCGAGGGATATGGGGAGAAGGCAGGTACAGGGTACTGAGTTTGGATGATCAGCCATGATCTCATCGAATGGCGGAGCAGGCTCGAGGGGCCGAATGGTCTACTCCTGCTCCTATCTTCTATGTTTCTATGACTTAAAAATGGGAACCAAATTATAATGTGTGCCCTGGCGCTCTCATCTCCTGTCCTTCAATCCCTCTTCAGCTGAAGACTACTCTTGATCTTGACTCCCTGTGTACTGCACCACAGGAAATCAACTAGTAAATAGGTAAGAGTGTGGTAGAAAGCAAACAGCAGATTTACAGTAATTTACAGAACACAGCTATTGCTGCTCAGAATATAGAAAATAACAGTCATATCTTCTGCACTAAAACTCTTAAAACTTAACCTGATAGCATCCTGTAAATTAATTAATACCGAGTTTATATCTTTCATGATTGATTGCTTCAGGTTGACGAACATCATAGGATATCAAAATAAATAAGAATGAGCTTCCCAGAATCTGTCGGTGATAACTCGGGAATCTGCCTAAGATAATTTTCCTCGTGAGCCACTTGCCAGAAGTGTATGCACCTAATTAAAAAAAGCCTGGGATGCCCATCGCCCACCTTCTTGCTCCTGAAACACATCCCATTGTTAGCCAATTATAAAAGCCCCTTTTGAACTCAAGAATAAAGTAAACTCTGCTTCCATTTAAGATATTAAAATGTTAATGTCTCCTTGATATCTATAACAGATGTCTTATGTTTTTGGGATGTTGTATCGCAAACAGACTGGATTATTTTCTTTAACTGAACCCGGTTTTTAACCATAAAGGTAGCATAATGAAAAGACGAGATAAATAATATACTAAGGGCAAAACACTACAATTTATTGCAGGATAATATTTTTGGCTAAAGACCTTTTGTCAGAACTGGAAAAGGAAAGGAGGCAAGCTGGTTTATAAGACGAAGCAAACAAAGAGATGTGGTAAAGGGTGCTGGTCAGATCTGCTGAATACTAGTATGACGAGTAGTTGCTAATGAGTTAATAGCTGTGAAATAGTTTTTTTAAAACTGTTAAAATGATCAGAAATGCAAGATTACACACTGAGGTCGGCTCAGACAGCTGCAAAGTGGAAAGCAGTGATTAAAATGAACACATTGCAGATTTTACTCTTCTGTTTTCACATCTGAATCTTTCATAATGAATTTAAGTACAAATTGACAGCAAACGTCCTCGGGTTCATTATCCATGGGATTTTCCAACCTGCCTGTCCTGCACGGTTAAATCATTACCCACTTAACAATCATTTCCTGAGCCTCAAAATTCTTATAACCTATTCACACATCCATTTTTATATATGTGAAATAAAGGTAGTAATGCACCTGGTGTAATCCTGTCTGTTTCACATAGACAGTATGATAGCAAGATTAGGAATAATGAATTCTGTGGAGAAATAACATTTACCATTTTATTTTATAAGTCTCCCCATCCATAGATAAGAAGTCTTGCATCAATCAAGGGTTCCTTCTAACCAAGCAACTTTTTGCGACCTGTACATATATTAAGACCAGTATGTCAGATTTTGTTGCTCAATGCATCAAGAAATTCAAGTTAGTGAGACCTGTGTGACTTACAAAATCATAATATTACTCTTCCTAGATTTTGTGTCCTTTTATTGAAGTCCATAGTGAGTCCCAAATACATTACCCCATTTCATTTTCATTAGTTGTTGCATCTGATTGATTCTTTCAGAATCTATTTGAATTGTATTACTGTAACTCATTTACTTACAGTCCTCCTGAAACAACTGTACACCCAGAGGCTGCTGGACATAAGAACATAAGACGTAGGAGCAGGAGTAGGTCATTTGGCCCCTTGAGCCTGCTCCGCCATTCAATAAGATTGTGGCTGATCTGATCTTGGCCTCAACTCCACTTCCCTGCCCGCTCCCCATAACCCTTGACTCCCTTACCTTTCAAAAATCTGTCTATCTCCACCTTAAATATATTCAGTGACCCAGCCTCCACAGCTCTCTGGGGAAGAGAATTCCAAAGATTCACGACCCTCTGAGAGAAGAAATTCCTCCTCATTTCCGATTTAAAAGGGTGCCCCCTTATTCTGAAATTATGCCCCCTAGTTCTAGATTCCCCCACGAGGGGAAACATCCTCTCTGCATCTACCTTGTCAAGCCCCTTCAGAATCTTATATGTTTCAATAAGATCCTCTCTCATTCTTCTAAACTCCAATGAGTATAGGCCCAACTTGCTCAACCTTTCTTCATAAGACAACTCCTTCATCTCTGGAATCAACCTCGTGAACCTTCTCTGAACTGCCTCCAATGCAAGTATATCCTTCCTTAAATAAGGAGACCAAAACTGTACGCAGTACTCCAGGTTTGGTCTCACCAACGCCCTGTACAGTTGTAACAGGACTTCCCTGCTTTTATACTCCATTCCCTTTGCAATAAAGGCCAACATTCCATTTGCCTTCCTAATTACTTGCTGTACCTGCATGCTAACTTTTTGTGATTCATGTACAAGGACCCCCAGATCCCTCTGTACCTCAGCATTTTGTAATCTCTCTCCATTTAAATAATCTGCTTTTTTATTTTTCCTACCCAAGTGGATAACCTCGCATTTTCCCACATTAAACTCCATCTGCCAGATTTTTGCCCACTCACTTAGCCTATCTATATCCTTTTGGAGATTCTTTGCGTCCTCCACACAACTTGCTTTCCCACCTATCTTTGTATCATCAGCAAATTTGGCTACATTACACTCAGTCCCTTCATCCAAGTCATTATTATAGATTGTAAATAGTTGAGGCCCCAGCACTGATCTCTGCGACACCCCACTAGTTACAGTTTGCCAACCTGAAAATGACCCATTTATCCCGACTCTCTGCTTTCTGTTAGTTAGCCAATCCTCTATCCATGCCAATATATTACCCCCAACCCTGTGCGCTCTTATCTTGTGCAGTAACCTTTTATGTGGCACCTTATCGAATGCCTTCTGGAAATCCAAATACACTACATCTACTGGTTCCCCTTTATCCTGCTCGTTACATCCTCGCAGAACTCCAGCAAATTTGTCAAACATGATTTCCCTTTCATAAAACCATGCTGACTCTGCTTGACTATATTATGATTTTCTAAATGTCCTGCTACCACTTCCTTAATGATGGACTCCAGTATTTTCCCAATGACAGATGTTCGGCTAACTGGTCGATAGTTGCCTGCTTTCTGTCTCCCTCCTTTCTTAAATAGGGGCGTTACATTTGCGGTTTGTTATTTGATGTGTGAAATCAACAGATTATTGAAAAGGACTTCTTTCATATTAATTCGTGTTGTTTTGTATGGGCATTGGAAACCAATGATTTTATTTGATCTGCAGTCTACTGTAAATGACTTCTGAAGAATTCAGTGAAACTACTTATGCAAATTAATGAACACTTTAGTGAGGAATATACTGGGTGCACACTTTGTTCCCATGTCCCCAAGAAAGTTCAAATTTCAGCATCCTACACAAATTTGAGGGTGTACAACAGTGCCCATTTAGAATGGGTTTGTATGTACTCTGGAGGTAAAATTTAAACACTTCGTCATGGCAATATAGGGAAGGCTTTGTGTTGTATCTGCCCATCTCCTACCTCACTTGAAGATGCTCATTGTTGTTACTACAGGTACAAAGTGAAATTGATGTTCTAGTTCCCTCAGAACTGTCTTCCTTCACCTTACCCATGAGGTTCTACCCATGAAAATTCAAGTTTCTTAAAACAGGCTATATTTTGGTTTAGTTCTCTCTTTTGTCTGGCCATTGCTTTTACCCATTCCCCATAACACCAGTCTTCTGCCACATACCATCTGTGATTATCCTGCTCCAGGCTTTCACTTGTGTTACTAAAGCAAAATACTGGACTGCGGATGCTGGAAATCTGAAATACAAACAGAAAATGTTGGAAATACTCAGCCGGCCAGGCAGCATCTGTGGCGAGAGAAACAGAGTTAACGTTTCAGGTCGATGACCTTTCGTCAGAACTGGAAAAAGTTAGAGATGGAACAGTTTTTAAGCAAGTGTAGGGGCAGGGAAAGGTGGGGGGTGGGAAGGAAAGAATAAAAGAGAAGGTCTGTGATAGGGTGGGAGGCAGGAGTGATTAAGAGACAAAAGGGATGATTTAACAAAGCAAAAGGAGATGGTAATGGGACAAGTAAAGAAACAAAAGATGGGTCTCGGAAGAGGTGTAAATGGGAATGGCAGAATCATTATCAACAGCTGCCGTCTGAAAGAGTGGGGGCAGAGGTTATGATCTGAAATTATTGAACTTGATGTTGAGTCCAGAAGGCTTTAAAGTGCCGAATGGAAAGATGAGGTGCTGTTCCTCGAGCTTACGTTGAGCTTTATTGGAACAATGTAAGAGGCCGAGGACAGAGTGGGAGTGCTCGGTAAGCTTCACTTGTGTTCTTCAGTTGGCTGCTAAGAATGTAAAAGCAGTCCGGTGATGATTCTCCCTTTTCCCCCCCCCCCCCCCCCCCCTCCCCTCCAGCGCAGTAACATCTGGTCTTTACTTGGTGCTTCCCCATGGTGGTTAGATGAATCATTGGCACAAACCTGTAACTCAATACTCCATGATGCAGCAAGTTGTAAGCACACTAGTATACCACTGTGTGATATATATATATATATATCCATGAAATAAGTTCAAAAAAGATGATGTGCTTTAAAATTTATTAATTTAAAAAGAAAATAGTAGTTCAGAAAGGAAATGAAATGGGCAAGTGTCAATGTTTTTATTCAATATTTTGAGTATCCTAAATTTTCTTACGAGGATATGTATTTGACAGTATTTTTTAAACAATCTTTCTTCAGATTGATAATGAAGAATATGGTGAAGCATTGGCTCTTGCACAAGCCTATGACCTTGACAGTGACCTTGTGTATCAAAGACAATGGAGGAAATCGCCTGTTAATATTGCTTCTATTCAGGACTACCTGGTATGTTTTATGCAAAGTCTTAAATGTTTAGCAATAGATTGGTGGTATTTTCAGTGCTGCAGATTACTTACTTTCATATTGAATTCATTTTGCTTACAAAATTTTAACAACAAGGAAAGGTTATTTTGCTCAGTAAGTTTGCCCCGTTTTGCTTGATCTCAATCCTGTCTCTTCAACTTATTCCAGAGTGCCCTTTTTTCCTCCTGAAATAACCTGCCTAAATGGTTTGCTTCAATGGCCTTCCCTGATAACTTGCTGAATATGACAATGTTCCTTTGTATGAAATAGTTCTGCCTGAATTCCCTATTTAGATTTTCCTTGCCTTCTAATGAAGAGCAATCCATGTTTAGGAACCATAGTTACTTGCCCCCTCTCTCTCAGTAAATCCCTGTAGGAATAGTCTCAAATTGAACCTCAGTTTATTTGTTCTCTTCCCTCCCCTTGTTTTTCTTGTGTTTCTCATCGTGTCCTCTCCTTGTGTAGTTTGGTTGAGATTGATTAGAGTTTCCTGTAATTTCTCCCTTTCTTTGCTGAGCTAGTTGATGCATCTGATATTTACTTGCAACTGTTTTCACTTGTCTTTCCCACAGAGTAAAATTAAGAAACGTTCATGGGTGTTGCATGAATGTGTGGAAAGAGTGCCTGAAAATGTTGATGCGGCCAGAGAGCTGCTTCAGTATGGATTGAAAGGGACTGACCTGGAGGCACTTATAGCTATAGGAAAAGGAGAAGACGGAGGCAGGTTTGTCATCCTTTTGAAGAAATGTATAACTTTCCCCCATATATTGTGTAACAGCGCTAGTTATATTTTCCAGTAGGGCATTGCTACTTATATGTTCTAAGCAGAAAATGCTGGAAATACTCAGCAGGTCAGGCAGCATCTGTGGAGAGAGAAACAGAGTTAACGTTTCAGGTTGATGACCCGAAACGTTAACTCTGTTTCTCTCTCCACAGATGCTGCCTGACCTGCTGAGTATTTCCAGCATTTTCTGTTTATATTTCAGATTTCTAGCATCCGCAGTATTTTGCTTTTATATGTTCTAAGCAGTCATTTGTAATTCTTGTTTATTTCCCAACATCAGTCGGTGAAAATATCTCTCGTTCCTTTTATTTTCCATTTGGTATGGGTTAAAAGTTACCAACCTGGCTGCAATTATTTCAGCTATGAAAAAGAAATTTGAGGCAGGCCTGTCAACTAGATACTTGTACTAGCTTCAAACTGTTCAGAACTATTCGCTCTTCCCCAACCTTTTTTCAGATTTTGTTTTTCTGCTTCATATTTCTTTGTTTCATTTATACATTTAAAAATTATTGCACAGTTTGCACTTTGCAGTCTCTATCCCTAGTTGAGCCACAAGGAAGGTACAGTAAACCTGAAGTCAATTATATTTTATATGTACCTGTGTTGCTTTAATTTATTTTAAACAGAGTTCATTTTTTCTAAAAGTTTTACCAATAAACATGTTGCTGAGCACAAAATAACATAAACTTAACTTAAGATTCAGGGGCATAATGTTTCAGAGTTTCCACTTCAATTATTTGAATTTTATTGAGGTAGGAAATGTCACGGAGATCTTTACGACACCTATAAAATCTACTGAAGTTTACTGCAACCTCTGGAAAATGTAGGCCACTGGGACAATAATTTTACACAATGTAATAAAATATACTATTGAACGAGCACATTAATCTTTTACCTGGTAGAATTATTGCAGTTCATTACCGAAGTGGTAGGTTCAGAATCGTATATGTAATAGAATTTGAGGCAGCACGCAGTTCTTTTGGAGAATTGTTCATTTTCATTTTAACAGATTCATTTTGCCTGGAGATGTGGACATTGATGAGCTTCCCTATGAGGATTATTTGTCACCAGTTGAAGAGATGCAGAGGAGAAAAGAAAAAGAGGCTGCAAAAAGACAGGAACTACTCCAACTGGTGGATTTTTCCACGTGAGTAATAATTGTTACTTTACAGCATACAAATTGGCCTTTCCTAGTTAAAAGCATAGCCAGTGTGTGTTTCTAAAATGTTATCAGCACACACATTATATATACCACTTGCCACAGCTTGACACCTTACCTCTGAAAATCCCAGTTGGTGCTAATAATTTACTCTGTGGTTATCACCGGCACAAACCCACTGTTCTGCAAAATCTGAGCAAAACTCTTAGCTGCAGCTTAGATCCTTGGTGAGAACAATTTGCAATCAAAGTTTCACTTCTGAATCAGACAGATTTGTAATCCTGACTGACTGGCTTTGATTTTCACATCAAATCCGATTACTGGTTCTGTATGATCTTGAGTATTAGTTACACATATAATGCCAGGTAACTTGCAGGGTATGGAGGAAGTTTTCTACATTGGCTATTTGGTTGTTTCTTCATACCCCTTCTAAGCATTAAAGTTTAAAAATGCCGGATAGCTGGGCTTAAAACAATATTATCAAGTACCTTGCTAATCTATTGGGCCAAATCTTGCTGTAAAAATAACGTATTTTTAACGACGACTCCATTATTAATGTGCAAATCAGCCTGCAAATTCAGGGGTTTGAGATACTCCATGAGTTGCGAATCCACCGAACTTGCTGGTCGATTTACACCACTCCGCCATTTGCTTCGCACAAACAGCATCTCGCCCTTAACCTCCCCATTTTTTTAAGAGCTTGCTGGATTTGCACATTAATTGCTCATTAAATTTGCCGCAGAAAGTTAGGGTTGGAAGTTAACAGCATAAGTACCTTTTTAACAATGTGATAATTGTTAATGCAATGCCAATCAATCTCTGGCCCAGAAAGGGAACAATTTAAACTGTTCAATCGTATTCTGCATGTAGTCAATTGTGGTTAAGAGATTTAAAAAAAGTAAACATTTTTTTTCTTCTTTTGCTTTCTGTCTCTTTTCTCTCTCTTTTCATCCAATCTTTCTTTCGCTCTATTTATTTCTCTTTTTTATATTCCTTCATGGGATGTGGGCCTCGTTGGCAAGGCCAGCATTTATTGTCCATCCTTAATTGCCCATGAGAAGGTGGTAATGAGCCGCCTCTTGAACCACTGCAGTCCGTGGTGAAGGTACTCCTACAGTACTGTTAGGGAGGGAGTTCCAGGATTTTGACCCAGCGATGATGAAGGAACGGCGATACATTTCCAAGTCAGGATGGTGTGTGACTTGGAGGGGAACTTGCAGGTGGTGGTGTTCCCATGTTCCTGCTGCCCTTGTCTTTCTAGGTGGAAGAGGTTGCGGGTTTGGGAGATGCTGTCAAAGAAGTCTTGGCGAGTTGCTGCAGTGCATCTTGTATATGGTACACACTGCAGCCACGGTACGCCGGTGGTGGAGGGAGTAAATGTTTAAGGTGGTGGATGGTATGCCAATCAAGCAGGCTGCTTTGTCCTGGATGGTGTCGAGCTTCTTGAGTGTTGTTGGAGCTGCACTCATCCAGGCAAGTGGAGAGCATTCTATCACACTCCTGACTTGTGCCTTGTAGATGGTGGAAAGGCTTTGGGGAGTCGGGAGGTGCTTCACTCTCCACAGAATACCCAGCCTCTGACCTGCTCTTGTAGTGACAGTATTTATGTGGCTGGTCCAGTTAAGTTTCTGGTTAATGGTGACCCCCAAGAAGTTGATGGTGGGGGATTTGGAAATGGTAATCCCATTGAATGTCATGGGAGGTGGCCAGAACAATCCTGAATGTTGTCCAGGTCTAGCTGCATGCGCGCACGGTCTGCTTCATTATTTGAGGAGTTGCGAATGGAACTGAAGACTGCAATCATTAGCAAGCATCCCCACTTCTGACCTTGTGATGGAGGGAAGGTCATTGAAGCAGCTGAAGATGGTTGGGCCTAGGACACTGCCCTGAGGAACTCCTGCAGTGATGTCCTGGGCTGAGATGATTGACTTCCAACAACCACTTTCCTTTGTGCTAGGTATGACTCCAGCCAGTGGAGAGTTTTCCCCCTGATTCCCATTGACTTCAATTTTACTAGGGTTCCTTAATACCACACTCTGAAATGCTGCCTTGATGTCAAGGGCAATCATTCTCATCTCACCTCTGGAATTCAGCTCTTTTGTCCATGTTTGGACCAAGGCTATAATGAGCTCTGGAGCCGAGTGGTCCTGGCGGAACCCAAACTGGACATCGGTGAGCAGGTTATTGGTGAGTAAGTACCGCTTGAATAGCACTGTTGACGACATCTTCCATCACTTTGCTGATGATTGAGAGTAGACTGATGGGGCGGGAATTGGCTGATTGGATTTGTCATGCTTTTTATGGACAGGACCTACCTGGGCAATTTTCCACATTGTTGGGTAGATGCCAGTGTTGCAGTTGTACTGGAATAACTTGGCTAGAGGCCCCCACATGTCTTCAGCACTACAGGCCTGGATGTTGTCGCACCCCATACCTCTGCTGTATCCAGTGTGCTCAGCCATTTCTTGATATCATGTGGCGGGGACCTGATTTGATTGTAATTCACCCTCCTTCTGACGTTCCTCTGTTTCTTTCTCAATCCTTAAATCTGATTTGTTGAGATGCACTGTTGGTCCCACAGTTCACTGAGGTCCCAGATACCCTGTTGCCCTCGCCACGCAGTTATAAGCTCACACTTCCAGCAAGTTACGGCGCAAAGAAATTTTGAGTTGACGGGTGCCGGGAAAAGTCTAACTGCACGTGCCACGAAATGTCCCACTCCAGCTAAATCTGGCCCATTATATTTTAAAATTGCTGAATGAGTCGCAGCATTCCATTTAAAATGCGTTGAGAACTCCTATGTCGAGCTGTTTCAATGCGGAAAACCCATTTTAAGTGTCAAGGTACCTGCAATACCTGTTACGCCTGTAGCTGGTGCTGTGATTCATCTTTACAGTGTTAAAAATCCTGTCATGTAACATTACTTGAATGTGCTCCTTGAACTCCAATACAAAATTGTTGCAGGTATTTTTTTCCATCCTCTCTCCTCCTCCTCCTCACTGAGCCCAGTTATCCACCTTGACCTCCAACCCTCCAAGTGTAATGTCACAGGAGATCAATTATGATATGTAAGTCGCTAATAATATTGTAGGACCCTTTACTAAGAATTCTTCCCTACTTTTGAAGTTTTGGAGCTGTCTATGTGAAAAATGTGAAGGGACTATTGCATAGTTATTCCGATTCTCAAAAGGAGAGTTGTCCATGTACAATCCTGAACATGCAAATCTCTCCTATTTCCAAATTACTGTTTGCTGGCTATCATATTTGGTATTGAGCTCACTATCAGAAGTGCCCTGGTTGTTACTGTATTTGTAAGTGGACTGATTAAAGAACAGGAGCTCTCATAAGGAGAGAAGCATAAAGTTTTGAAACTTTTTGATCAGGGTTACGTAGAAATCAGGATCACTATGTATAGCTGGCATTTGAGAAAGCAGCTACATCGAGCTTTAGTGCATTGATATTTAAGACTCTGGAAGAAACTTTTTCTAAATAATTGCATACATGATCAAAATGTTTAATAGGCATTCATTGACATGCTGTGGTAAAGCTCAGGGACTGTTTTTAATCTCCCTGCTATTGCTGATGGGGGATGATCAGAAATGCTGTCCTTGCTTTCTTTCAGTTTACTCCCTTTGCCTCAGACCTGTGAATGCTATAAGCACGCATTTGGATTTGTGGTTCATGTGATTCCCACGGACCGACAGTTCGCTAGAGGTTGAATCACTTACTGGGCCAATCTGATTACTAGAAGCGGAAACTGCAGAGTTTTATTGTAAATGTGTTTGGAGTTTGGAAGAACATTAACTGCAGAAGGCAATAGAATTGTGAAGAATTCAGTTCTGCATTATGTTTCAAACTTGCATTGCTCTATTTGAGATTAAGCTGTGGGATGCTTTAAGTAGAAGATTTTGTTCAAATGTTTTCCATTGTGTGGGACTTTGAATGCAATACCAACCTACTAATGTTTTCTGGAACTCTGGCCTTCTATCCCTGGCTCCCATTTCACTGCCTGCCGCCTCAGCAACCCTATCATTCTGATTTTGTTTGAAGATTATAATTATTATTAAATGTCCTTGCTTCATTGCATCCTTATTTCTTTCAACTGCAAATTCATAGATTTGTGACAGCTTACTAATGATCATTGACCTTTTGACATTTCTATATTGCATCTAGCTCTTAATTGTCTACAAACTAAAATAAACTCCAAAATACTTGCGGTCTTTTTACTTATTTTTGGAAAACAGAAATATATGAATATGTAGAAATCCCTGTTCATGACCGGGCATTAATAGTTTGAAACTGGAAAGGGAAATACTATAACATACAAAAAGGTGGAGTGCACAGAAACATGACGGCAGTTATTGATTGTAAAATTAGTGGTGTGGTTTTATAATTTTTGGACATCCAGTGCATCCTTTTTCTTTTCACAGGCTGACATTGGAACAGAAGAAGCTTTGTCGCTGTAGATTGAAACTGTTAACCTACTTAAATCGCCTAGCAACATATGAGGTATGAAAATCATTTAATATTTTTTCATATAAAGAGTATAAAAGTTTATCTTAATATTGTAGATCCTCTCTCATTTCAGAATACAAAAAGCTTATTTTTTTTAATATACCTGGCTTCTACAAGGGAGTTGTAACAAATACATTTTGTTTCAGCGTTCATGGTGATGGGTTGACTTCATTACTTGGGAAGTACTAGGGGTTCAAAATTCTAATATGTTAAAAGTTAATCTAAAAGTACGTACACCTTGGTGCTGTATGTCTTGAATCGAATATATAGCTACAATGACTTATATTTCTATTTATAGGAAATCCTTGGAGGGCCTCATGCTGCAGAGCAAAGATATGATTCTGAATTCTTCAAAAAATTTAGAAGTCAGAACATTGTATTATCCGCAAGAACATATGCAAGGGTAAGGTGTACTTTCTGAAAACGCAATCATAGGTCATGATAACATTTATACAAAAGCAAAATACTGCGGATGCTGGAAATCTGAAATAAAAACAGAAAATGCTGGAAATACTCAGCAGGTCAGGCAGCATCTGTGGCGAGAGAAACAGAGTTAACGTTTCAGGTCTGTGACCCTTAGTCATCGAGCTGAAACGTTAACATAGAAACATAGAAACTAGGAGCAGGAGTAGGCCATTCGGCCCGTCGAGCCTGCTCCACCATTCAATACGATCATGGCTGATCATCCAAATCCAGCACCCTGTCCCTACCCCCTCACACAGAATCCCCATCGAGCCTGCACCGACACATATCCCACCCTATCCCCGTAACCCCACGTATTTAATTCCCCCTAACATATCCCATCCTATCCCTGTAACCCCACATATTTAATCCTCCCCCTAACACTAAGGGTCAATTTATCATAGCCAAATCACCTAACCTGCACATTTTTGGACTGTGGGAGGAAACCGGAGCACCCGGAGGAAACCCACGCAGACACGGGGAGAATGTGCAAACTCCACACAGACAGTCACCCGAGGCCAGATTCGAACCCGGGTCTCTGGCGCTGTGAGGCACCAGTGCTAACCACTATGCCACCGTGTTAACTCTGTTTCCATTGAGGCCTGGACTAATGATCCGGAGACTTGAGTTCAAACCCCACTGCGGCAGCTGGAAATTTAAATTCAATTAAATAAAAATCTGGAATAAAAAAAGCTAGTATCAGTATTGGTGACCACGAAACGACTGAATTGTCATAAAAACCCATGTGGTTCACAAATGTCCTCAGTTACTCCAGACCAACAGCAATGTGGTTGACTCTTAACTGCCCTCTGAAATGGCCTAGCAAGACACTCAGTTGTACCAAGAATAAAACCAGACGGACCACCCGGCATCGACCTAGGCACCAGACACGATAAAGGCGCACCCAACCCAGTCAACACTGCAAAGTCCTCCTCACTAACATCTCAGCCAATGGCCCAGACTCCTTCATCACCATCCCTGGGTATGTCCTGTCCCACCAGCGGTACAGTGGTATACAGTCGGGAGGGGGTTGGCCCTGGGAGTCGTTAACATTGACTCTCTGGACCAAGGTCAAGCATGGGCAAGGAAACCTCCTGCTGATCACCACCTACCGCCCTCCCTCAGCTGATGAATCAGTACTCCTCCATGTTGAACACCACTTGGAAGAAGCACTGAGAGTAGCAAGGGTGCAGAATATACTCTGGGTGGGGGACTTCAATGTCCATCACCAAGAGTGACTCAGTAGCACCACTACTGACCGAGTTGGCCAAGTGCTGAAGGACGTAGCTGCCAGACTGGGTCTGTGGCAGGTGGTAAGAGAACCAACACGAGGGACAAATCTACTTGACCTTGTCCTCACCAATCTACCTGTCGCCGCTGTATCTGTCCATGACAGTATTGGTAGCAGCGACCACCACACAGTCCTTGTGGAGACGACGTCCCGTCTTCACACTGAGGGCACCCTCCATCGTGTTGTGTAGCACTACCACCGTGCTAAAAGGGATAGATTCAGAACAGATCTAGCAGCTCAAAACTGGGCATCCATGAGGCGCTGGGCCATCGGTGGCAGCAGCAGAATTGTATTCCCCCACAATTAGTAACCTCATGGCCCGGTATATCCCTCATTCTGCCATTACCATCAACCCAGGGGACCAACCCTGGTTCAATAAGGAGTGTAGAAGAGCATGCCAGGGGCAGCACCAGGTGTACCTAAAAATGAAGTGCCAACCTGGGGAAGCTGCAACACAGGACTACATACATGCTAAATAGCGGAAACAGCATGCTATAGACAGAGCTAAGCGATCCCACCATCAACAGATCAGATCAAAGCTCTGCAGTCCTGCCACATCCAGTCTTTGAATGGCAGTGGACAATTAAACAACTAACTGGAGGAGGCTCCATGAACATCCCCAGCCTCAATGGTGGCGGAGCCCAGCACGTGAGTTCAAAAGTCAAGATTGAAGCGTTTGCAACCATATTAAACCAGAAGAGCCGAGTGGATGATCCAGCTCTGCCTCCTCCTGCAGTCCCCACCATCACAAAAGCCAGTCTTCAGCCAATTTGATTCACTCCACGTGATATCAAGAAATGACTGAGCGCACTGGATACAGCAAAGGCTATGGACACCAATAACTGCCAAGCTGTTCTCATACAGCTACAACACTGGCATCTACCCAACAATGTGGAAAATTGCCCAGCTATGCCCTGTCCACAAACAGCAGGACATATCCAATCCGGCCAATTACCGCCCCATCAGTCTATTCTCAATCATCAGTAAAGTGACGGAAGGTGTCGTCGACAGTGCTGTCAAGCGGCACTTACCAATAATCTGCTCACCGATGCTTAGTTTGGGTTCCACCAGGACCACTCGGCTCTAGACCTCATTACAGCCTTGGTGTAAACATGGACGAAAGAGCTGAATTCCAGAGGTGAGGTGAGAGTGACTGCCCTTGACATCAAAGCAGCATTTGACTGAGTGTGGCATCAAGGAGTCCTAGTAAAATTGAAGTCAATGGGAATCAGCGGGAAAACTCTCCACTGGCTTGAATCATACCTAGCACAAAGGAAGATGGTTGTGGTTGTTGGAGGCCAGTCATCTCAGCCCCAGGACATCGCTGCAGGAGTTCCTCAGGGCAGTGACTTGGGCCCAACCATCTTCAGCTGCTTCATCAATGACCATCCCACCATCATAAGGTCAGAAGTGGGGATGTTTGCTGATGATTGCCATGTTCAGTTTCATTCGCAACTCCTCCGATAAGGTAGCAGTCTGTGCCCACATGCAGCAAGACCTGGACGACCTTCAGGGTTGGGTTGATAAGTGGCGAGTAACATTCGCGCCACACAAGTGGCAGGTAATGACTATCTCCAACAAGAGAAAGCCGAACCACCGCCCCTTGACTTTCAATGGCATTAACATCCTGGTGGCCACATAGATACTGTAGCTACAAGAGCAGGTCAGAGGCTGGGTATTCTGTGGCGCATGTCTCACCTCCTGACTCCCCAAAGCTTTTCCACCATCTACAGGAAACTCTTTATTAACCGGCACCCAAATATCCGGAAATCTCTCTTAACCGGCAAAATTATTGAGTAGGTAACCGGGGTTTTCCTTCATCTCTCGTTTAAAATTAACTTTAAAAAAAACCCCGAGGCGTTTGCCTTGTATCGGAGCGTGTAGATTGGGAGGGGAATGTGCAGCCCGGGTAGGCAGCGGACATGACAGATGGTCAGCTGGCGGTCCCCGGGGAGACGGAGCTCCGAATGCAGGCGCATGTCTATGTGTACGGGGCTCTCGTACGTTGGGAGATATAACTCTCCGTTATCCGGACTTTTTGATTACCGGCACCACGCCGGTCCCATCGGTGCCGGTTAATAAAGAGTTTCCTGTACAAGGCACAAGTCAGAAGTGTGATGGAATACTCTTCACTTGCTTGGATGAATGCAGCTCCAACAACACTCAAGAAGCTCGACACCTATCTTTGCCTATCTTTTCTGAACACCTTGCACCCTTGAATATTAAGTACCTGGTCCTCACCGTTTTTAAGCCACGTTTCCGTTATTGCCGCAACATCATATTGCCACACGGCTAATTGTGCTTGTAGCTCACGAACCTTCTTCACCACACTTTGTGCATTTACGTACATGCATTTTAAACCCATTTTTGAATTTTTCGTAGTCTTTCTTAGTCTGCTCCTATCTAATATTGTACTACTTCCGCCTCTAGTACTATTTTCTTCTCTAGTACTATCAACACATTCACTTTTTTACGCACCTTATTCCTCTTTTCTGCTCCTATATGCTGGTGCCCATCCCCCTGCCAAGCTAGTTCAAACCCTCCCCGTGAGAATATTGGTCCTGGCTCTGTTGAGGTGTAACCCATCCGGCTTGTACAGGTCCCACCTTCCCCTGAAACAGTCCCAATGCCTCAGGAATCTAAAGCCCTCCCTCCTGCACCATCTCTCCAGCCACGCATTCATCTGTTCTATCCTCCTATTTCTATACTCACTAGCACGAGCACCGGGGGTAATCTGGAGATTACTACCTTTGAGGTCATGCTTTTTAATCTCTCTCCTAGCTCACTAAACTCTGCCTGCAGGACCTCATCCCTCTTTCTGCCTATGTCATTGGTACCGATATGGACAATGACCTCTGGCTGTTCAGCCTCCTCCCTCAGAGTGTCCTGCAGCCGCTCAGTGACATCCTTGACCCTGGCACCAAGGAGGCAGCATACCATCCTGGAGTCACGTCTGTGGCCGCAGAAACGACTGTCTGCTCCCTAACTATCAAATCCCCTACCACTATTGCTCTTCCACTCTTTCCCCCCCCCCACTGTGCAGCTGAGCCACCCGTGGTCCCCAGAGGAACCATCGACCTCACCAGTACTCAGAACAGAATACTGGTTGGAGAGTGTGATGCACTCCAGGGGACTCCTGCACTGCCTGCCTGGTCCTCCTCTTCTGCTTGGCGGTCACCCATTCCCTCTCTGCCTGCATACTCTTAAGCTGCGGGGTGGCCACCTCTAAAAATGTGCTATCTACGTAGCTCTCAGCCTCGCGGATGCACCGCAGTGACTCCAGCCGCCGCTCAAGCTCTGAAACACGGAGCTCGAGCTGCCGTAGCTGGTGACACTTCCTGCACATGTGGCCGTCCAGGCTACGCAAAGCATCCAGGACTTCCCACATGGCGCAGGATGTGGACTCCACGGGACAGCTGCCCTGCCATGCCTCTGCTCGGGCCACTGATTTTTTTGATATAAATGACCTGGATATTGGAATACAGAGTAGATTTTCTAAATTTGCCGATGACACCAAACTTGGGGGTCTGGGAAACAGTGAGGATGATACCAATCGACTGCAACAGGACATAGAAAGGCTAGCAGAATGGGCAGACAAGTGGCAGATGGAATCTAATACAAAGAAGTGTGAGGTGATGCATTTTGGCAGAAGGAACAGGGAGAGGCAATATACACTTAATGGCACAGTTTTAAAGAGTGTGCAGGGACAGAGGGACCTGGGAGTTAATGTGTATAGGTCCCTGAAGGTAGCAGGACATATTGAGAGAGTGGTTAGCAAAGCATATGGGATCTTGGGCTTCATAAATAGAGGTATTGAGTACAAAAGTAGAGAAGTTATGCTGAACCTTTATAAAGCGCTGGTTAGGCCACAACTGGAGTATTGCATCCAGTTCTGGTCACCGCACTTTAGGAAGGATGTGAAGGCCCTTGAGAGGATGCAGAGGAGATTTACCAGAATGGTTCCGGGGATGGGGGATCTTAGCTACAAGGACAGGTTGGAGAAGCTGGATTTGTTTTCATTAGAGCAAAGGAGGTTGAGGGGTGATTTGATAGAGGTGTACAAGATTATGACGGGTTTGGATAGGCTAGACGGGGAAAGGCTGTTCCCACTAGTTGATGGTACAAGGACTAGGGGACACAGATTTAAGGTTTTGGGCAAGAGATACAGGGGGAACGTGAGGAAAAACTTTTTTATGCAGCGAGTGGTGAGGACCTGGAACTTGCTGTCGACGGAAGTGGTGGAAGCGGAGACACTCAATGTTTTCAAGGGGAGACTGGATAGGAACTTGACGGAAATAAACTTGCAGGGCTACGGGGATAGAGCGGGGGGATGGGACTGACTCGATTGCTCTACAGAGAGCCTGCACGGACTCGATGGGCCAAATGGCCTCCTTCTGTGCCGTTATGACTCTGACCATCCAGGACAAAGCAAGCCCGCTTGATTGACACCCCATCCACCACTTTAAATATTCACTCCCTCCAACACCGGTGCATCTCGCCAAGGCTTCTTTGACAGCACCTCCCAAACCCGTGACCTCTTCCACCTAGAAGGACAAGGGCAGAGCAAGCACATGGGAACACCATCACCTTCAAGTTCCCCTCCAAGTTACACACCATCCTGACTTGGAAATATATCACCATTCCTTCATCGTCGCTGGGCCAAAATCCTGGAACTCCCTTCCTAACATAGAAACATAGAAGATAGGAGCAGGAGTAGGCCATTCGGCCCCTCGAGCCTGCTCCGCCATTCGATGAGATCATGGCTGATCATCCAAACTCAGTACCCTGTACCTGCCTTCTCCCCATATCCCTTGATACCTTTAGCTTTAAGAAATATATCTAACTCATTCTTGAATATATTTAATGACTTGGCCTCAACTACCTTCTGTGGTAGAGAATTCCACAGGTTCACCACTCTCTGGGTGAAGAAATTCTTCCTCATTTCTGTCCTAAATGGCTTACCCGTTATCCTTAGATTATGACCCCTGGTTCTGGACTCTCCGACCATCGGGAACATTCTTCCTGCATCTAGTTTGTCCAGACCTGTCAGAATTTTATATGTTTCGATGAGATCCCCTCTCATTCTTCTATACTCCAGCGAGTATAAGCCCAATCGACCCAATCTCTCCTCATATGTCATTCCTGCCATCCCAGGTATCAGCCTTGTGAATCTTCGCTGAACTCCTTCCATGGCAAGAACATCCTTCCTCAGATAAGGCGACCAAAACTGCACACAGTACTCAAGGTGTGGTCTCACCAAGGCTCTGTGCAACTGCAGCAGGACATCCCTGTTCCTATACTCAAACCCTTTTGCTATGAAGGCCAACATACCATTTGCCTTCTTCACCGCCTGCTGTACCTGCATGCTTACTTTCAGCGACTGGTGCACAAAGACACCCAGGTCTCGTTGCACTTCCCCTTCTCCCAATCTATTGCCATTCAGATAATAGTCTGCCTTTCTGTTTTTGACACCAAAGTGGATAATCTCGCACTTATCCACGTTATATTGCATCTGCCACGCTTCTGCCCACTCACCCAACCTGTCCAAATCATCCTGGAGTTTCTCGGTATCCTCCTCACAGCACACACTCCCACCCAGCTTTGTGTCATCTGCAAACTTGGAGATATTACATTTAATTCCCTTATCCAGATCATTAATGTATATTGTGAATAGCTGGGGTCCAAGGACCGATCCCTGCGGTACCCCACTAGTCACTGCTTGCCACTCGGAAAAAGACCCATTAACTCATACTCTCTGCTTTCTGTCCGCCAACCAGTTCTCTATCCAAGTCAATACCTTGCCCCCAATCCCATGTGCCTTAACTTTACACACTAATCTCTTATGCGGGACCTTATCGAAAGCCTTTTGTAAGTCCAAATACACCACATCTACTGGTTCTCCCTTATCTATTTTCCCAGTTACATCCTCAAAAAATTCCAGTAGATTAGTCAAGCACGATTTACCTTTTGTAAATCCATGTTGACTTTGTCCGATCCTGTCACTGTTTTTCAAGTGCTCAGCTATTACATCCTTTATAATGGACTCTAGCATTTTCCCCACTACCGATGTCAGGCTTACCTGTCTGTAATTCCCCGCTTTCTCTCTACCACCCTTTTTGAATAGTGGGGTAACATTAGCTACCCTCCAATCCATGGGTAACAGCACTGTGGGAGTATCTTCACTACAAGGGCCGCAGCGGTTTAAGGCGGTGGCTCACCACCACCTTCTAGAGGGCAATTAGGGAGTCGGCAATAAATGCTGGCCTTGTAAGCAACGCCCATATCCCATAAAAAACAAATTAAAAAACCTCACCTCTGGGGACTGGTGTCAAGTTTGTGAGACCAGTCCCACAGACTAGTAAAGCAACACCCTGATATAGTCATACTCACAGAATCTTGATTTAGTAACAGAGAGGGTTGATGAGGGCAATGCGTTTGATGATGTGCACATGGACTTCTAAAACGCGTTTGATAAAGTGCCACATAATAGGCTTGCCAGCAAAGTTGAAGCCCATTGAATAAAAGGGACAGTGGCAGCATGGATACGAAATTGGCTAAGTGACAGGAAACAGAGTAGTGGTGAACGGTTGTTTTTCGGACTGGAGGAAGGTATACAGTGGTGTTCCCCAGGGGTCGGTTCTAGGACCACTGCTTTTCTTGATATAGATTACTGACTTGGACTTGGGTGTACAGGGCACAATTTCAAAATTTGCAGATGAGACAAAACTTGGAAGTATAGTGAACAGTGAGGAGGATAGTGATAGACTCCAAGAGGACATAGACAGGCTGGTGGAATGTCCGGACACGAGGCAGATGAAATTTAATGCAGAAAATGCGATGTGATGCATTTTGGTAGGAAGAACGAGGAGAGGCAATATAAACTAAAGGGTACAATCCTAAAGGGGCTGCATGAACAGAGAGACCTGGGGGTATCTGTGCACAAATCATTGAAGGTGGCAGGGCAGGTTGAGAAAGCGGTTAAAAAAGCATACGGGATCCTGGGCTTCATTAAATAGAGGCAGAGAGTACAAAAGCAAGGAAGTTATGATGAGCCTTTATTAAACACTGGTCTGACCTCAACTGGAGTATTGTGTCCAATTCTGGGCACCGCACTTTAGGAAGGATGTGAAGGCCTTAGAGAGGGTGCAGAAAAGATTTACGAGAATGATTCCAGGGATGAGGGACTTGAGTTATGTGGATAGACTGGAGAAGCTGGGTTTGTTCTCCTTAGAGCAGAGAAGGTTGAGAGGAGATTTGATAGAGGTGTTCAAAATCATGAGGGGGCTAGACAGAGTAGATAGAGAGAAACTGTTCCCATTGGCGGAAGGGTCAAGAACCAGAGGACACAGATTTAAGGTGATTGGCAGAAGAACCAAAGGCGACATGAGGAAAACCTTTTTACGCAGCGAGTGGTTAGGATCTGGAATGCACTGCCTGAAACTGTGGTGGAGGCAGACTCAATCGTGGCTTTCAAAAGGGAATTAGATGAGTACCTGAAGAGAGAAAATTTGCAGGGCTATGGGGAAAAAGGCGGGGGAGTGGGACTAGCTGAAGTGCTCTTGCAGAGAGCCGGCATGGGCTCGACGGGCCGAATGGCCTCCTTCCGTGCTGTAACCATTCTATGCCTTTCAGCCAATGTCCCAGACAACTCCATCACCATCCCTGTCCCACCTGCAGGACAGACTAACCAGAGCTGGGGGCACAGTGGTATACAATCGGGGGTGAATTGTCCTGGGAGTCCTCAACATTTATCATGTAACATCTCTTAGCTTCAGGTCAAACATGGACCAGTATACCTCACGCTGATGTCTACCTACTACAGTCTCTCAGCTGATGAGTCAATACTCTTCTATATTTCACACCATTTGGAAGAAGCACTGAGGTAGCAAAGGTACAGAATGTGCTCTGGCTGGAAGGACTTCAATGTCCTTCACCAAAAGTGACTCAGAAGTACCACCACTAACCCAAGTGGCTGAGTCCTGAAAGGCATAGCTACCAGACTGGGCTTGCAGCAGGTGATGAGAGAACCAACACGAGGGAATAACCTGCTTGACCTCGTCTCACCAATCTACCTGTCACAGATGCGTCTTTCCATGACACCACTGGTAGGAGTGACCCCGCCATAGTCCTTGTGGAGACCAAGTCCCGTCTTCACACTGAGCACACCCTCCATCGTGTTGTGTGGCACGACCACCATGTTCTACCAGTTCTGTCGATAGGTCACCAAACTGAAACGTTAACTGTTTCTCTCTTCACAGTTGCCTGACCTGCTGAGTATTTCCAGCATTTTCTGTTTCTATTTCAGATTTCCAGCATCCGCAGTATTTTGCATTTGTTTCACTCATATTTGTTTTGTAGACAAATGCAAAATATCTGAAGTGCAGGACTTTCAGCCAGTCTATAACAAGCCATAAATAATACTTGGAAAAGTATTTAAATAGAACAGCACAACTTCAATGAACAATGTAAAAGGAAAAAATCGCTGGCACTGCTCTTCTGAGCTCATGGCAATGTGACTTCCATCTTATGTGTAGCAGTGTTGGTCGTGGATGTGTCTGGCTTTGTAGGCCTTATATGAAGAAAATAATGGGAAATAAATGTAGAATAAATCCAACTCTTAACTTTAACAAATCCTGAACAAGTTTTTTTTGCTGAATTACTGTACCTTTGGTGGCTTTATTCAGATGCATAATTTTTCAATAAAAAATTGGAAAAATGGATGTGCATTGCATATACGTAATTGCTTTGTCACGCGCGAATTTGGTCGACCAAGGTGGTGTTTGAACTGTGTTAGCAACTGTGGCTTTTTCTTTTAAACAGGAGAGCAATATCCAGGCTTTGGAGATTCTGTTTACCTACCATGGATCAGATCTGTTGCCTCATCGGTTGGCCATTCTTTCAAACTTTCCTGAGACGACGACTCCTCATGAGTATTGCTTTCTTCTGCCAGAAGCTAGGTAAGAGTATCTAACAAATATATAGATAGTGCAGCTTTATTCCTTTTATAGCAAAGGTTAGTTATCAAAGTACTCTCACATTATGATATTCCATTTTTTAAATTTTAATTGAAATAGACCCGCAAAGCTGAGTGGTTATGACATGAACCAACTCGGAGGAGGTGACATTGGTGATCTATTGTGACTGTTCATTCATATGTGCTAAAGATTCCAAACTCACGAGTGCCACAGGCAGGAGTGAGTGACACAATATTTTAGAATTGAGCAAATGGCTAGAATGTGGGTCTTTTATCATTTTAATAGAAATTGGTGATATTTACGAAAAAGGAAAATAGATGACTGAACGCTGCTGAGGGACGACACCAATTAAACTCCTGGTATTACCACACTCCGCAGCCTTCGTCAAATGGTCTCAATTTCTGGAACAAACTGCTTTTGAACTCTGGCTGCAGTAAAGATATTATCTGCTGCAGTGTAAACTTTTTCAGTGTACCTTTTTAAATTCTGGAAATGAAGAAATAACTTGCATCAGCGGGCGTGATTGGTGGTGTGAAGACCAGGGCCGGAATGTTGCCGGCGCTCAGCGGACGGGATGGGTGGCGGGTCAGCTGTTAAATTGAAAATGATTGACAGCGGGTCGTGAACCCGCTGTCAAAACGCGCACACTGGACTTTCCCGACGTCGGGTCTGCCGGCGCTGAGCAGACCCGACAGGCAGCGGCGGGGGAGGCAATTACAATCATTAATGGCTTGTTTACAGCCACTTACCTGTTTTTTTCCTTGCTTTTTTGATTTGAGAGGTCGCCTCCCGCTGTGCCTAGACCTCATCTGTGAAGCTGAGGCGGGACGTCGGTGACCATTGAATCAGCTGATAAGTTGACAGCTTCAAGTCAAAGCTCCCAGCTGATTGAGATATGTTCCCTTGACCACTAGCTTCCCTAAATTGCATTTCCACTACAGATTCAGGATTCTGAAAGTCTTTACACAAGTCTCCATCCAGTCTGACCTCATTACCTCTCTCACCATTGACAGATCGCTTCTGTCATCTGTACTTCACCTGCCATCTATTCCATCAACAACAACAACACCAACCTTCTCCGCAATCACCTGATGCTGCACAGGACAGAGGGTATCAGCACCCGACCACATTGCTGCCAGGGATGGCCTCACCATGGCCATATTTACTTCACTTGACGCTGTACACCCTGACTGCCACATGATGCGCAGGTTGGCACCACCCCACACCAACAAAATAAAGCATCCCTACAATGCCCAAGCCATTCCTTTCACACTCATCAGCATCGTGCGGGGTACTGTTCTGTCTCACCATTCACTGCAACTCACTAAGCCACTTCCAAAGGTGCACACAAATCTATCCAAGAATGCAAAATGTTGAAAATAAAGATTTCAGTGTTTGACACCACATTAACAGAAACTTCACATGAACATTGGCTAAAACACCCAAGTGCCTGTGTTGTTAGTTGGTATGATTGCACTAGGATGAGGGTGAGTGTGAAGGGTTGCTAGTGAAATGGGAATGTGATAATGTAGATAGAGAGGGATGGGTGGAGGTGCAAGGTAAGTAAGGATGTACAGGAGTAGGGTAGGGAAGGCAGAGTGATGGGGATGTGATGAGTGGCACAGCAGGATGAGGTTGAGTGTGGCTTTGCAGTAACCTTTCGTGATCTACTGAGATCATTGAAAGGTTTGTGCCACTGCAGCCTGGTCCTCTGACCACATCCCTGCTTGTGTCCTCCTGTGCAATGTGCAACCAGGCTGCGTTGGTGTCCTGGGGAGGTCTCTTCCGCCTATGGGAAGGGAAGAGAACTTCTCTGCGTGCTGTGACTCCCTCCATAAGCATATGGAGCGAGCCTGGGTACAGCCCTGCACCTCTGTGCAGTGATTGTCAGTGTTTGCTGCACCTCAATGCTGTAGAACACTGACAGCACAAATGTCAAATTAAAGTTGGCCATGGTCCCTTTAAGGAAACCGGCTGATGATGTGTCATCAAATGACATCACCAGACCTGCTTCCTCTAATTGGGCCAGGAAACGCGCTGGGCGGGGCTTAACAAGCCCAATCTTGGGAAATTCATTTCAGAGGCCGGGATGGAGACAGCAGCGGGGTTGGGACCCGACACCGACATCGCCCACCATGGACCCGCCGAGGTTCGTAAAATTGCGGCCCTTGTGTTTCAGACAGTCATTGTGCAGTCTTTACATAAGCCGTCCTGAACCTTACCAAAAATTTCACGTTAATGTTGATGGATGAAATACTTTGCGACGCAAACTGTTAAAATGGGAAGTGATTTATCAAGGCCTTGTGTATGTCAAACACCATACTAAGCTCATGTTTGAGAAATAATATTATTGTACCTGAGTATTTAAGTGTAATTTTCAACATATTTGCAATAAGAGTTTCAGTTTGCATTAGTTTAAATCACTGGTTTACATTTTATCACAATACCTAATTTTATTAGTAGAATTTTTCAATAATTCTGTGAAAGGGAAGTCATGTTCTTTGTGAACCAAGAAAATCGGAACAAGCGTCATACCTAAAAAAAAGATTAGCCAGAGGAATTTTTATTCAATTTCTTGCTTGTGCAGGGTGTTTTTAAATATGCACAGCAGTTGCCATGGTTTTTGGCCATTTCTCCACATAAAGAATTGGGAGAAAGTTACTTTTAATAGTAGGTTTTTAAAGTAAAGTGCATTGTCAAGTTTTTTTTTAAAAGGCAGATGTAAGGTGCTTAATATAGTAATAAAAGTTGTTCTCCCCAAACAGTATAAGCAATTTGTTAGCTTGTCTCAGTAATTGAAAAACACCTCACATCCATTGTGGTGGAAAGTCTTTGATACCTGTCTGTCTTTAAACAGAGGAAGATAAAAACGCCAAAACCCAAACACAAGCAATGATTCTGGTTTTTGAAATAGAATGCTGTGAGGGTTTTTAAAGGAAAAATTTGTTAGAGCTTTCACATCGTCCTAATCTAGAAATGCTGGAGGACAACTGGAAGTCATCTTGCTGAAGTCAAGTAAGACGGCCCACTGATGTGGGAAGTGTGCCATAATCTTCATTTTGTATTAACACGTGAAGATAAGTTGTACTGATTGAATCAAAATAGTCCAATCATAACTGCAGTGCTGTCTGTTCATAATGTGAAATAAAACAGCTTATTGATTTGTACAGAGCCTTGCCTCACCAAGTGTTTGCTAGGTCCGCTTTCAGAGAGATTGAAGAAGTACAAATGTGAAAGACGTGAATATCTGATTCAGGTCACAAGCGGGTACTATTGTTACAACCCCCAGGTTACACCATCATACCAGTAGCGGTAGGACAATGAGAGTCAATTCCCATAAAAGTAAGATGCTCAGACTGATTACAGGAGTGGCTGATACCACTGAACCCAAGTAGGTGTCTACAGTAGACCAGAATTTTTAATAGCATCTTTAACAGCAGCACAGTGCATGGTAACTACAATTTTTTTTTTTACATATATGTAATATCTTTAAATTCCCTTTGTGAAATATCACTGCTAGGGACAATAAAAATAGTTGTCACGATAACATAGACTAGACATATGTCCTACAAATGCAACAAAAGGAACAGCAAACTATATCTGGAGAATTGTATGATGTGGTAATCTATGTGTTATGTATGCGTTATCACAGTTAAATAGACCCTGGGGGCAGAGACGAAGTAACATAAAAGTCCAGAATTAATAGTGTGTAGTTGTACTTTGTTACTATATTAAAAAATTAAGCTTCGACACTCATAGAAACATAGAAGATAGGAGCAGGAGTAGGCCATTCGGCCCCTCGAGCCTGCTCCGCCATTTAATGAGATCATGGCTGATCATCCAAACTCAGTACCCTGTCCCTGCCTTCTCCCCATATCCCTTGATACCTTTAGCTTTAAGAAATATATCTAACTCATTCTTGAATATATTTAATGATTTGGCCTCAACTACCTTCTGTGGTAGAGAATTCCACAGGTTCACCACTCTCTGGGTGAAGAAATTCTTCCTCATTTCTGTCCTAAATGGCTTACCCCTTATCCTTAGATTATGGCCCCTGGTTCTGGACTCTCCGACCATCGGGAACATTCTTCCTGCATCTAGTTTGTCCAGACCTGTCAGAATTTTATATTTTTCGATGAGATCCCCTCTCATTCTTCTATACTCCAGCGAGTATAAGCCCAATCGACCCAATCTCTCCTCATATGTCATTCCTGCCATCCCAGGTATCAGCCTTGTGAATCTTCGCTGAACTCCTTCCATGGCAAGAACATCCTTCCTCAGAAAAGGCGACCAAAACTGCACACGGTACTCAAGGTGTGGTCTCACCAAGGCCCTGTATAACTGCAGCAGGACATCCCTGTTCCTATACTCAAACCCTTTCGCTATGAAAGCCAACATACCATTTGCCTTCTTCACCGCCTGCTGCACCTGCATGCTTACTTTCAGCGACTGGTGCACAAGGACACCCAGGTCTCGTTGCACTTCCCCTTCTCCCAATCTATTGCCATTCAGATAATAGTCTGCCTTTCTGTTTTTGACACCAAAGTGGATAACCTCGCATTTATCCACGTTATATTGCATCTGCCACGCTTCTGCCCACTCACCCAACCTGTCCAAATCATCCTGGAGTTTCTCAGTATCCTCCTCGCAGCACACACGCCCACCCAGCTTTGTGTCATCTGCAAACTTGGAGATATTACATTTAGTTCCCTTATCCAGATCATTAATGTATATTGTGAATAGCTGGGGTCCAAGGACCGATCCCTGCGGTACCCCACTAGTCACTGCCTGCCACTCGGAAAAAGACCCATTAATTCCTATTCTCTGCTTTCTGTCCGCCAACCAGTTCTCTATCCAAGTCAATACCTTGCCCCCAATCCCATGTGCCTTAACTTTACACGCTAATCTCTTATGCGGGACCTTATCGAAAGCCTTTTGAAAGTCCAAATACACCACATCTACTGGTTCTCCCTTATCTATTTTCCCAGTTACATCCTCAAAAAATTCCAGTAGATTAGTCAAGCACGATTTACCTTTTGTAAATCCATGTTGACTTTGTCTGATCCTGTCACTGTTTTTCAACTGCTCTGCTATTACATCCTTTATAATGGACTCTAGCATTTTCCCCACTACCGATGTCAGGCTTACCGGTCTGTAATTCCCCGCTTTCTCTCTACCACCCTTTTTGAATAGTGGGGTAACATTAGCTACCCTCCAATCCATGGGTACTGTTCCAGATTCCATCGAATGTTGGAAGATGAGCAGCAATGCATCTACTATTTCTAGGGCCACTTCCTTAAGTACCCTAGGATGTAGATTATCAGGCCCTGGGGATTTATCGGCCTTCAATCCCATCAATTTCCCTAACACCATTTCCCTGCAAATACTGATTTCTTTCAGTTCCTCCCTTTCATCAGACCCTATGTTCTCCAACATCTCTGGGAGGTTATTTGTGTCCTCCTTTGTGAAGACAGAACCAAAATATGCATTTAATTGGTCTGCCATTTCTTTGTTCCCCATTATAACTTCTCCTGCTTCTGACTGCAAGGGACCTACACTTGATTTCACTAATCTTTTTCTCTTCACATATCTATAAAAGCTCTTACAGTCAGTTTTTATGTTTCCTGCAAGCTTACTTTCATATTCTATTTTCCCCTTCTTAATTAATCCCTTTGTCCTCCTTTGTTGAATCCTAAACTGCTCCCGATCCTCAGGGTTACTGCTTTTTCTGGCCAATTTATATGCCCTCTCCTTGGATCTTATGCTATCCCTAATTTCCCTTGTTAGCCACGGTTGAGTCACCCTTTTTGTTTTATTCTTATGCCACACTGGGATGAACAAATTCTGTAGTTCATCCATGCAGTCTTTGAATGTTTGCCATTGCCTATCCACCGTCAACCCTTTGAGTGACATTCCCCAATCAATCCTACCCAATTCGCGCCTCATACCATCGTAGTTACCTTTATTTAAATTCAGGACCCTAGTCTCTGATTCAACTGCTTCACTCTCCATCCTAATGAAGAATTCTATCATAAAGGGGCCTCGTACAACAAGATTGCTAATTAATCCTTTCTCGTTACATAATACCCCGTCTAAGATGGCCTGATCTCTGGTTGGTTCCTCGACATATTGTTCCAGAAAACCATCCAGTAAACACTCTAGGAATTCCTCCTCCACAGTATTTTTACTAATTTGGTTAGCCCAATCTATATGTAAATTAAAGTCACCCATGATGACTGCTGTGCCCTTACTGCATGCTTCTCTAATTTCCCTTTTAATGCCGTCCCCAACCTCCATATTACTGTTTGGAGGTCTATATATCACTCCCACTAACGTTTTCTGCCCCTTGTTATTTCTCAGTTCTACCCATACAGATTCCACATCATCAGAGCTAATATCCTTCCTTTCAATTGTGTTAATCCCCTCTTTAACCAGCAATGCTACCCCACCTCCCTTTCTTTTTTGCCTATCTTTCCTAAATATTGAATACCCCTAGATGTTGAGTTCCCAGCCTTGGCCACCCTGGAGCCATGTTTCTGTAATCCCAATCAAATCGTATTCATTTACCTCTATTTGCGCAGCTAATTCATCCACCTTGTTCCGAATGCTCCTTGCATTAAGACACAAAGGGGTAGAAATTAGGTCGCGCCCCATTTGGGGCGCAAATATCGTCCGGACGCAAATATTAGCGCCTGGCGCTAATTATCGGCACTGACAGGAAACTTCACTTTTACCGCCCCGGGAGGTGAGTGGAGCGCTAAAGCAGGCGCTGCACACCTCTCTTAAGGCGCAAAGGGCGAGCAGTGAGGCGCTAACTCGGAGCGCTGGCGAAGCTCATGTAATGTCAGTCAGCAATGGAACACACACACAATGGCACGGGCCAGTTCTTAAAGGGGATGGTTAATCTTGCTTTCCATCCACATCCTGTTCATTGCAGCCTTGAATCTCGGCCTGGAGAGACTTGCACATCAAATGTGCTGGAAAGTACAATGGAGAGTACCAGGCAAAGAGCTCAGAGTGCAGCTCCCACAGTCTCTGCTAAATCGATACAAGGAATGGCAAATCAAAATGAACCTGCAAAGTGCTGCTCAGTACCCAAAACTCCTTCACACAACGTTGAATCTCTCCAGAAGTCTCTCTCCCTCTCTCTCAGAATGCGTAGTTCAAAAATGCCACCAACAATAAAAGACAGGAAGAGGCCCCCTTTAAATAGCGCCCCCCCCAGCCCCACAGCGATTGATAGCGTTCCAGTCTTCTGGTCGTTGGAAGCGCCAGGCGGTAAGGCAGGGGGCGCCACTCAATTTCTGCTACGGGGCGCCACAAGGGCGTTGCACCATGGAATGATGTCACAATCTGCGCGCGCAGGTGGTCGCAGCGGTAAGTTTTAGCGCCGCCGCACAATCTCAAGTTAAGTTCTCAAGCGGCGCAAACATCGCTGCGCCCGGGCATTAGCGGCTTTGCGCCCCATTAGCGCCCTCTTAAGGCGCTAACGGGTGGCGCAACCAAGTGAATTTTTACCCCAAAGCCTTCAGGCTTGTTTTTTTAACGCTCTCAGACCTATATGAATTATTATTTACTGTGACCATGTTTGATTTAAACCGTTGAGTTCTTTGCCTTCTACTTTTGTTTTTCTCCTTCCTGTCTTTTGCTTTTATCCTTGTTTCCCTTTCCTCTGTCTCCTTGCTCAGGTTCCCAACCCCCTGCCACTTTAGTTTAAACCCTCCCCAACAGCACTCGCAAACACTCCCCCTAGGACATCGGTCCCGGCCCTGCCCAGGTGCAGACCGTCCCGTTTGTACTGGTCCCACCTCCCCCCAGAACCGGTTCCAATGTCCAAGGAATTTGAATCCCTCCCCCTTGCACCATTCCTCTAGCCATGTATTCATTTGAAATATCCTCCTATTTCTACTCTGACTAGCACGTGGCACTGGTAGCAATCCTGAGATTACTACCTTTGAGGTCCTATTTTTTAATTTACCTCCTAACTCCCTATATTCTGCTTTTAGGACCTCATCCCGTTTTTTACCTATATCGTTGGTGCCTATGTGCACCACGACAACTGGCTGTTCGCCCTCCCCCTCCAAAATGTTCTGTAGCCGCTCCGAGACGACCTTGACCCTTGCACCAGGGAGGCAACACACCATCCTGGAGTCTTGTTTGCGGCCGCAGAAACGCCTATCTATTCCCCTTACAATTGAGTCCCCTATCACTATAGCTCGCTGAAGTAAATGACTTGCACAATCCCTACTGAATTCAATGTGTGTGTGTGTGTACATTATCTATTATGATTACACTTGATATATTATAGTTTTGCTAAATATAGAAAAAAAAATTCAAGCTGATTTTATTCACGTAAAATAGGATTTTAGTTTACATTGCAAAATCTTAAAAGGATAAATTTTTTAAAGTCAGTAGTTTCTTTCTGTTAGTTCTCTGCACCTGTTGTTCTTAAAACAGCAGTTAGCTAAAGAATGGGGAAGTTAAGTATTACTGTTTTTGAAATTAGAAAGAAAAGAAAGATTTGCATTAATATTGCGCCTTTCATGACCTCTGATGTCCCAGTGTGTTTTTTTTTACAGCCAATTGAAGTGCTCCTGAAGTGTAATTACCATTGTAATGTAGGAGACGCGGCAGCCAAATTGTGCACAGCAAGACCCCACAAACAGCAATGCGATAATAACCAGATAATCTGTTTGTGATGTTGGTTGAGGGATAAATATTGGCCAGGACACCAGGGAGAACTCCTTGCTCTTCGAAAGTGCTATGGGATCTACTCGAGGGCAGAAGGGGCCTCAGTTTAACTTAGGAACACAGGAACAGGAGGAGGCCATTGAACCTCCTCGAGCCTGTTCAGCCATTCAATGAGATCATGGCTGATCTGTTACCTAACTGCATCTACCCGCCTATGGCCCATATCCCTTAATACCTTTGGTTAACAAAAATCTATCAATCTCCGATTCAAAATTAACAATTGATCTAGCGGAAGAGAACTTCTCATCCAAAAGACGGCACCTCCGACAGTGCAGCAAATCTGATCCCAGAGTTTGGGCTTGTGTGTTATGTATTTGATATTATTGTAAAATGATTAGGAAGAAACAATAATTCCCTTCCTTCCTCTCCCCTCCCCCCCACATACATATACTTAAATTTTAGCCTTCGTTGTCTGTTCATTGTGCCACTTCAGGCCATGTCCTGGTCAAGTGATTTGAGCAGATGGCCTCCCCTCAGGCCTTTTCTTGTTTAGCATTCTTGATTCAGCTGCTAAAAGGTTCACAAACTATTTGTGGTGGGTTCTTGTTATTTAATAGGAGCTTGCAAATGTAGGGGAGCAGTCCAAGAATCATCATTCCTTGCGTAGCATGGAAGCAGCAACTTGCCCCCTTGGAATGTTCTTACAATCTCTTATTGCTTTGGTCAAAATAATATTGCTGTGTTTTAGGTATTGAGGGGTCCCTTCTGATGGGAATGTTGCTTGTTTAATTCAAACTGCTTGTGGGCCTTTTAGTGTCCCATTTCCTTGACATTGGCCCAGAAATTGATCTCGCTCTGTTCCCGCGGGGGTAAGCCTTCCCCGCGATGTCTCACCTCGCTTATGCTTTTTCAGATCCAGCTCGCACGAACTTGATGTTCCAGACATCAGCTGTGCTGGGCTTGCGTATCCCAGCGGCGTAGTGAATTCGTGCGAGCTGTGGGATCACGTGACTCAGTTAGAGCCAATGGCAGCACACCATCTTCCATTCATAAATCTCACAGCATGGCTGAGAGACTTATGAATCTTACACCCCCCCAAAATAACAGCTAAACCTCAATTAAATTAAAAAAAAAAACCATCACATTAATAAAATAAGTATAGTTAATTAAATTAACCATTTTAAATAAAAAATTAAATTTTTGAAAAAATTTAAAATCTTTTAAAAAGTTATAAAAATAAACTTACCTGTCTTTAAAGTCTATAAAAAAGATATACCTGTAAAAAAAAATTCAAAAAAATACTTAATTCACTACTTACCTTCTTAAAAGCGGGTCTTACTCCTCCTTTTTACATTTCCAAAATCTTCAGTACTTACCTGCGCGTCCAAAGCATGAAGTGCACAGCGTGCGCGCAGCCTGTAGCGCGCACGCGATGCACTCCGGCCCCGCCCCCTTTTCGGAAGAGCAATTGCCGGTTTTCAGCGCATGCGCAGGGCATGCAGAAAACCGGCAATTGGAGTGGAAATACGCGAGAGTATGCAGTGCGTACTCTCGCGTCCCGGGATCAATTTTCGGCCCATTGTATGCCTTCTGTGCATGCTTTCAAGAATAATTACACAATATAATACTCTTAATGTTGAATACAGATTTGGAACTTGGGTCTGCAAAAATTTTTATTTTATATGCAAAATAATTCTCTATTGGATATGAGTTATATTCTTAATTTTCATTTTCATTTTGGGATTATGCTGAATATATATTTCATTAAAACTAGTGGTTTGCAGAATTCTGCACTTATTCTGAACAAAATATTTATACAGGAACACCTTCCTACCACAGCAGTAATTGTATCAAGCTTATTGCAGTAAATGTATTCTGCAGAGAAATAAAAGTACAGATTAAAACTGTTAGCAGTAAAAAAATGGATTGGGCACTATATTCATTCAAGTTATAGTTATGCAGTTCCAAGAAAGCTGTAGGACACAATGTGGAAGACACATTAAATGCTGCATAAGGTTGTGGAAATAGTTAAAATGTTACACATGGCAATGCTCAAGTGTCCTGTCAAGCCCCAGTTTTACATTCCCTACCGTCATGCATCGCACCTCTCAACTTTCAATTGGGACGCTTCGGGCTCAATTTTCACCGGCCCGTGGAGGTGGGTTTGGAGGCGGGAGTGGTGTGAAAATAGCAGATTCGGGGGTCTCGAACCCATCCCGCCCCCAACCCGCCTCCATGCCAGTTTCTCAGAAGGCGGGTACCCGACCTGTGCTGGGACCCGCCTCCCCGAGGTGGGAAGGGGATTAGTGCCAATAAACTGCCTGTTAACAGGCAGTTTTTTGCCTAATCCCTATTTTTGGCCCTGAAGTGTGGGCTTCCCGACAGGTCCGAACCACGCCAATTTAGCGAGGCGGACCATCGGTCTGGAGGGCTTGGAGGGGTCGAGATGTCCGGTGTGCAGGTGAGTGATGGGTGCATGAGTGCAGAGGTAAGTGTGTTTGGTGTGTGTAAAGTGTTTTAAGAACTTGTACTTACCTTAACTTTGTCCTGCAGGCTAGCTTCCTTAAGGTGTCGGGAGTCCCTCACATCCACGGCACAGAAAGCAGAATGGCCGCGGAGCTATCAAAAGCTGCAGTCTCTGCTTTCTGTGCTGGATTGATTTCTAACTGAGTCTAAGTACAGGGACTCACGTTAGAAATCATATTGTCAGTGATTGACAGCTTCACAGAGCTGTCAAACGCTGAAATTTCATCTGTCAAAAGCTCTTGACAGATGAAATTTCAATGGCTGACGTCACCTGTATCCAAGGGACCCTTGATTGGCCTGCTAAGCCCGCTGGGCGGGCTTAACAAGGTCAATCAAGGGAAAATACAGTGGGTTGGCCACAAGTCGATGGAGGCGGGACTACAACTCAAAAAGCCTCCATCACGTCCCCATTGACAAAATCCAGCCCTTATAGTCTCTCCATCGGTGTAGTTTAGATTAGATAGTCACTGTAGTCTTCCACTGTGAGCGTGTTCTATTTCAAAACCAGATAGCTTGCATTTTCTTTAATACTCAGGTTTTTAATCCTGATTTTATTCAGTATCTTTTTTTTTTAACCAGTGATATAAAGAGGGTGTGCGTGACTTGTTGGTTGTTTTTGGGTCTACATTTTTTGGGTCTACATTTTTAAATATGGGTTCACGTGGGCTCGTGTTAAACTCTATGGGGCCGGTTTTCTTCTGTGGTATGGTTATGTTACTGGACTAGTAATCCAGAGGCCTGGACTAATCATCCGGAGACATGAGTACAAATCCCACCAAGCTGGGGAATTTAAATTCAATTAAATAAATCTGGAATAAAAAAGCTAGTACAGGAAACTTTTGTTTATCCGGCACCCAAATATCCGGAATTCTCGCTTAACCGGCAAAAATCATCCTCCGAAAACTCCTCTCAAATAACCGGCAATGTTGCCGAGTCGCAGTCGAGTCTCCGCGAACGCCGAGTACTCCGAAAACTCCTCTCAAATAACCGGCAATGTTGCCGATCCCGAGTCCGAGTCCGCGAACGCCGATTTAGTCAGTAGGGGTAGTTTTCAAAAGTACCCAAATACTGTATACTGCACATTTCTTGATTTATTTATTTTTCTTTGTTAAAAATAGCCTCGGTAGATATAACTCTCCGTTATCCGGTACTTTCGATAAACCGGCACCACGCCGGTCCCGTCGGTGCCGGTTAATAGAGAGTTTCCTGTATCAGTAATGGTGACCATGAAATGACCGGATTGTCGTTAAAAACCCATCTGGTTCACTAATGTCCTTTAGGGAAGGAAATCTGCCGTCCTTACCTGGTCTGGCCTATATGTGACTCCAGACCCACAGCAATGTGGTTGACTCTGAAATGGCCTAGCAAGCCACTCGGTTGTATTCAAGAATGTGGCTCACCAGCACCTTCCCGAGGGCAATTGGGGATGGGCAATAAATGCTGGCCTTGCCGGCGACGCCCACATTGATCCTGATTTGAGGTGAGCATTGATTACCAGGCAGTAGTCCGACCTGCTGGTAGCTCAACATATTTAGCTGAAACTGTAGCTTGCAGAAAGCTCACTGCCTGACTTACACTGGGGAGATGGGAGGTGATGGAGGAAAATTGTGGCCTCTATCATTAACTTGATCCATGCCTGTCTACTTCAGATTCTCCAGTGCCAGTCTTCAATGATTATTTTGACATTTGTCCTAGAATATGGCAAAAAGTATTATAGTCTGGTGCAACTGTGATAAGGCGTTCTTTCAGTTTATGCCCAATTATTTTTGCAGGGCTCAGTAATTAAGAACTTACACCAAACCTTTTAACGGCTGATCTTTAACCCAGTAATGGGGATTATATATATTATTTATAACACAGGGTCACTGTTTCAAAAACTTTATTGTGCTTGGGTGGAACAAATAGAAGAAAATTGGACAGGGAGAAGCATGTGCTTGTAACAGAGCCTGTCTGATTTTTCCATTCATTATGAAAATTGGACACGTTCCATTGTGCGAGTGCAGTTTTCCTCTGAGTGCTGTGCGCAGACAATCCTTTACGCCCAGGTGCAAAAAGAGAAAAAATTGCCCCCAAATGTTTTTTATTTTCATTGTTGTAAGAGTAAGCTATGCCATAGCTAGGACCATAGACATGAAATATTTAAAATATTTCAATGCTTAACGTTAGCCTGTAATTTCTGCTACAACATCCTTAAGACATGATTTATTTTGATATCTTTACTTATAGTGTTATAAACATGATATAATCAAATGGAATGGGGATCTTAATATGCAAATAGTTTCTACATTGTTAATGAATCTCTGAGGACTGTCTATTAAATGTTTATGTAAGTTGTTTAGTAATACAAATAGCTATTTATTACAGTATAAAAAACATTTATATGTTAATGAATTTTGTGTCATGGTTGATATTAAATTTCAGTGCACAAGCTTAATTAATAGAACAAAATTAATAAAACCCTTCATGGCTGTATTTGTTCTGATTTTTAATAATTCAGGCAATTTACACTCACAATTATCACCGGTTTAAAATGCAGTTTGTAGTTAGTTGTTCAAACTTCTTTCAGACTTTATTCCATTTAAACTTGATTTGGATCAGAATTAAATCTACATTTGGAACAATGCCAACCAAGCAAAAAAATTGCAATTTAAAAAATATAGGGGGAAAAATTCAGTTGGTTGCGCCTCCCGTTAGTGCCTTAAGAGGGTGCTAATGGGGCGCAAAGCATCCAGCGCCCAGGCACGGTGAAGTTTGCGCTGCTCGCGAAATTAACTAGACATTTTGCGGCGGCGCTAAACACTACCGCCACGATCTCCTGCGCCAGCAGATCGTGACGTCAGTCGAGTGCGCAACGCCCCGGAGCGGATATTGAGTGGCGCCCCCTGCCTTACCGCCTGACGCTAGCAACGACAGGTTGAGGGGAGCGTTCTGCAGTCATGAAGGGAAAGGGGGAGCGCTATTTAAAGGTGACCGCTTCCTGCCTTTTATTGTTGGTGCCATTTTTGAACTACGCATTCTGAGAGAGAGAGAGACTTCTGGAGAGATTCAATGTTGTGTGAAGGAGTTTTGGGTACTGAGCAGCACTTTGCAGGTTCATTTTGATTTGCCATTCCTTGTATCGATTTAGAAGAGACTGTGGGGGCTGCACTCTGAGCTCTTTGCCTGGTACTCTCCATTGTTCTTTCCAGCAGATTTGATGTGCAGGTCTCTCCAGGCCGAGATTCAAGGCTGCAATGAGCAGGATGTGGATTAAAAGCAAGATCAACCATCCCCTTTAAGAACTGGCCCGTGCCATTGTGTGTGTGTTCCATTGCTGACTGACATTACATGAGCTTCGCCAGCGCTCTGAGGTAGCGCCTCGCTCCTCGGCCTTTGCGCCTTAAGACAGGTGTGAAGCGCCTGATTTAGCGCTCCAATCACCTCCAGGGGCGATAAAAGTCAAGTTTGCAGTCGGTGGCGATAATACTCAATGAGTACTTTGTATCGGTTTTTACTAAGGAGGTGGATGCTGACAAAATATCGTTAGCAGTGGAAAAGATAAAAGCAATGGAAGGGTGAAAATTGATACAGGATGTACTGGAAAGGCTGGGTATGCTGAGAGTGGATAAGTCGCCTGGTCCAGATGGCTTACATCCCAGATTGCTAAGGGAATTGGGGGAGGAGATAGCGGTAGGGCTTGCCATAATTTTCCAATCTTCCCTAGATGCGGGTAAGGTGCCAGAGGATTGGAAAGTGGCAAATGTGACACCATTGTTCAAGAAAGGGTGCAAGGACAATCCTAGTAACTACAGGCCGGTCAGTTTAACATCAGTGGTGGGTATAAAGTTTTAGAAAAAATAATCAAGGAAAAAATTAATGGGCACTTGGAGAGGTTTAAGCTAAATAAGGAGAGCCAACACGGATTTGTAAAAGGCAGATCATGTTTGACTAATTGAATTTTTTGATGAAGTAACAGGGAGGATCGATGAAGGGAATGCAATGGATGTTGTCAACATTGATTTTCAGAAGGCGTTTGACAAAGTACCACATAGAAGGCTGGTAACAAAATTGAGGCTCATGGAATAGGTGGGTCAGTGGCAGTTTGGATAAGGAATTGGCTTAAGGACAGAAAACAGCGAGTTGTGGTAAATGGCAGTTTTTCAGACTGGAGGATGGTAGACAGTGGTGTTCCCCAAGGGTCAGTGCTGGGGCCACTGCTTTTTTTGATTTTTATAAATGACCTGGATATTGGAATACAGAGTAGAATTTCTAAATTTGCCGATGACACCAAACTTGGGGATGTGGCAAACAGTGAGAATGATACCAATTGACTGCAACAGGACGTAGAAAGGCTAGCAGAATGGGCAGGCAAGTGGCAGATGGAATTTAATGCAAAGAAGTGTGAGGTGATGCATTTTGGCAGAAGGAACAGGGAGAGGCAATATACACTTAATGGCACAGTTTTAAAGAGTGTGCAGGGACAGAGGGACCTGGGAGTTAATGTGCATAGGTCCCTGAAGGTGGCAGGACATATTGAGAGAGTGGTTAGCAAAGCATATGGGATCTTGGGTTTCATAAATAGTGGTATTGAGTACAAAAGTAGAGAAATTATGCTGAACCTTTATAAAGTGCTGGTTAGGCCACAACTGGAGTATTGCGTCCAGTTCTGGTCACCACACTTTAGGAAGGATGTGAAGGCCCTTGAGAGGGTGCAGAGGAGATTTACCAGAATGGTTCCGGGGATAGGGGAACTTAGCTACAAGGACAGGTTGGAGAAGCTGGATTTGTTTTCATTAGAGCAAAGGAGGTTGAGGGGTGATTTGATAGAGGTGTACAAGATTATAACGGGTTTGGATAGGCTAGACGGGGAAAGGCTGTCCCCACTAGTTGATGGTACAAGGACTAGGGGACACAGATTTAAGGTTTTGGGCAAAAGATACAGGGGGGGCTGTGAGGAAAAACTTTTTCACGCAGCGAGTGGTGAGGACCTGGAACTCGCTGCCGACGGAAGTGGTGAAAGCGGAGACACTCGATGTTTTCAAGGGGAGACTGGATAGGCACTTGATGGATATAAACTTGAAGTGCTACGGGGATAGAGCGGGGGAATGGGACTGACTCGATTGCTCTGCAGAGAGCCGGCACGGACTCGATGGGCCGAATGGCCTCCTCCTGTGCCGTTATGACTCAATGACCTGTTTTCTGTCTGTTAACCAATCCTCAGTCCACGCTAATATATTATCCCCAATCACATGAGCCCTAATTTTGTGTAATAACTTCTTGTGTGGCACCTTATTGAATGCCTTCTGAAAATCCAAAGACACCACATCCACTGGTTTCCCCTTTATCTACCCTGCTAGTTACATCCTCAAAAAACTCTAATAAATCCGTGTTGACTTTGCCCAATCATATGATTTGCTAAGTGACCTATTACAATGTCCCTAATAATAAATTCTAGCATTTTCCCTACTACTGATGTCAGACTAACTGGCCTCTAGTTCCCTGTTTTCGCTCTCCCTCTTTTCTTGAATAGTGGGGTTACATTTGCTACCTTCCAATCCGCGGGGACCGTTCTAGAATCTAGGGAATTCTGGAAGATCAAACCCAATGCATCCACTATTTCTGTAGCTACCGCTTTTAAAACCCGAGGATGTCGGCCATCACGTCCAGAGGCTTTGTCGGCTTTTAGGCCCATTAATTTCTGCAGTACTATTTTTTTACTAATAGTAATTTCTTTAAGTTCCTCATTCTCACTAGACCCTTGGTTCCCCACTATTTCCGGAATGTTTTTTGTGTCTTCCATGAAGACAGGTACAAAATATTTGTTTACTCTGTCTGCCAATTTCTTTATTCCCCATTATAATTTCTCCCATCTCTGCATGTGAAGGACCCTCGTTTACTTTCGCTAATCTCGTACTTTTTACATACCTATAAAATGCCCCTATTGAAGAAATAATATTACTGCAAATGTATTGAATGATGATCTGTGACTGATTACTAACAAATAACAGCCCCAGTATATTTAATTGGGCTAAGTTTGCACACATGCAGGCACTGATAATGTTCCAATGCTTCCTGATGAGACACTGACGTTGTATTGAAATATTTTTCATTGAGATTTACTGGGTATTTAGAGATGTTTGGAAACAAATAGTATACTCTATCAGTAGAATGGTGACTGATGTACTCATGATTTAAATGTGTTTTTTTACATTCCTTTTTTGTGACGCATTTTGTGTTCATGGAGATGACATTGTTTGTGATAGTACTGATGTAATGGCTTATTTAAACTGGATACTATTCTCAGCAGTTTTTGTGGTTTACATTTCATAATACCCTTAAAAATAAATTTCCAAACTACTAATTCCTCACATAGGATCCATTAATCTGTAGTTAATTTATAAAATTAATTATTCTCATTTTACAAAGCCTGTTCAGAAATAGTAAAATTGCCCAGGTTTCTGGCGAATACGTATGCCTGGAAAATGATGGCTAATTTGTCCCTTATGAACGAGTACTTGAACGGATTGCAAATCCTTAATGCAACAAATACCTTATGCTCGAATTAGTAGTTGAAAGGACATCAATGCTAATTTGCTGAATCCAGCAAGATTTTGGAATGCTGAATGACCTAAACTCAACCAGTGCAGCAGAAATCCTGGCTAACATCATTGGTCAAATTCCCAAAGCAGCTGCGAAATTCGGAGTTCACTGGTCTCTGAATAGATCGGAGCCTCACTTCCAAATTCTGTCATCCCTTCTTGTCCTCTTGTTTGACTTGTGCCCTTCAATAGATAGATTTCTGCTATTTTCCTTTGTTGCTCTATAGGGGGCAAAGGAAGAAAAATGTATCTTATTTCCTGCCTCTGAAATTTATCCACTCTGTCAGTGAAGCAAATTTGTGCTGGTATAGTATTCCTTCAGCACTCCGGTACCCCTTCCAAGTGGCTCTTTGTGTGTGTGCATGCCTAGATTGGGAATAACAACAGAAAACGCTGGAAAAACTCAGCAGGCCAGGCAGCATCCGTGGAGAGAGAAAGAGAGTTAACGTTTCAGGTCGATGACCTTTCATCAGACTGGGAATATTGTCAGTCCACTGGGAAGGTGGAGGGAGAAAAGTATCATAGAAAAGCCTAATTTGTTAGAACCCAATATTTACATGGGGACTTTGTAGTTAGTCATTGGATATGGTCAAGACCAAGAATCATAGCTTCTTTTGCTACACGTGCAAATACATTCAAGTGCAGTTTGCTTTAATTAAACCCCATATTGCAGCTAAAATAAGTATTGGGGAGGGGGAAGCTATGGAGATGTGAACTGTCCAAGGGAGGGCAAGAATGTACGGAGGTGATGGTGTGTACGTCTTCACCTATTGGCTCCATCAACCACGCAAAGTATAATGGAATAATTTCATAGCCAACAAGCATGTTGAATGCAAAAGAGAATGATGTGGAGATGCCGGTGTTGGACTGGGGTGGACAAATGTGAGAAGTCGCACAACACCAGGTTATAGTCCAACAGTTTTATTTGAAATCACAAGCTTTCGGAGCGCTGCTCCTTCGTCAGGTCCTTCACCTGACGAAGGAGCAGTGCTCCGAAAGCTTGTGATTTCAAATAAAACTGTTGGACTATAACCTGGTGTTGTGCGACTTCGCAAAAGAGAAGCAATTTTAAAAATAATAAATGCAGAGTAATTTTCTCCATAAGGACACATTTCTAAATTCATTTAATATTTTTTTCTGCTTTTGTGCTTTCTGCTTTTTTTTGTTTTATACTGTGTTTGTTTTTTCTTGCAACGTTGCTCGTAATTGCCACTGGATTGTAGAAGTTACAGAATTTCATAGTGCTAGGAGCTAAAAGTGATGACAGTGGGTATAGTCATTAAACCAGTTAGAACTGTGCATCTTAGTTTGAGGGAGCTGAATTATCAGCCTTGGTGACTCCAAGCAGTACTTCGATGATCACAGCCACTGATTTAGTGCATGGGATTCCAGGATTTTTACTTGTGGTTTTGAGTTCAAACTCTGCAATTCTGTCCATTGTTCCATGTAGGTTGTAAATCAACAGCCTTGTACTGATGCTAGCAACAGTCAATTTGATAATATAAATAAAGTTAATAGACCAACAAAGATATTAAAATTTAACGCAGGATTTTATCATTGGAATACAGTTTTTTTAACTGATGTTAACAGGGTTATGTCGCACGATTTGATGTATAAATTATTAGTTTATGTATTCAAAAGACCACATAAGCCAAGAACAATACATTTAGTACATTTACTGTGAACTGGGTAATTAAAATTTCACCTGTTTGATTTGCTTTATGAAGCAACATATTTTTGGCAAATGTATAAAAATATGAGACTGGAGCCATTTAAATAAAAGCTGGAAAGCGGCGTAATCCTGAAAATGAAATGCGTATAAATGAATTTGAACAGTTATTTTGTAATTAATAAATACTTTTTCACACATTCACATTCTCTCACTGTTGCTCTCTACATACGCGTGCACACACACATTGTAGTTCTGAGATGATGGGAATTCCTGACTTTGTTTTGAATGTATTACAATTTTTTTGACAGATTTGTTGACAATTGTGGTGATTTGGTGGCATTGCCGTGGAATGAACAAAGGCATCAGGATCTAGATTGGTGCGAGGAACCAAATCTAAGGTAAAATTATGCATTTTATCATTTAATTCTATAAATCTCCCTGCTGTGCTGTTAACATTATAAGCACCTTATTCTTTAAACGTGTTAAATAAATATGGGTTGTTGAGGTTTTTTTTGGGGAGGAATGGGCAGGTAGAGGGGTAGAAAGTAGTATGGAACGAACTGCTGATGAACATGAAAGCTCTGAGAGACTAACGAGGCAGGTGGGCAGGCATGTTGGCTAACGGTCAAGAGAAGGTAGTTAAGCAGCCAGCAGGGGCAGGCAGAATGGCCCAGTGGCTGGGGTGGTCCTTCAACAAGTTTAGGGGGAAGAGTGGCAATACGTCCACTAAAGAGAAGAGGCTTGCAAGCAGAGCTGTACTCGCTCAACTTGGCAATCACAGGAGTGGCGGCGGGGGGGGACACGAAAACATTTTTTTTGTGGTCCCGATTTGAGTTCAACGGACTTGACTTTACTTGCCTCTAGCGAGATATCTGCCAGTCCCTGTAAAATGCACTGCTACATTGCCACCCTGTAACAAATGTTAAATATTATAGGTAGGATAGACAAACAGCTTGAGTTCAGTTGATTGACAGTCACATAACGTTAGGTAGGATAACATTGTCCTTAGTGTCACTTACAGGCAGTAGAATGTTGAGACCACTCATCATTTTTAATATATAATAGATAGACAGGTAACACACTTTTTTGCTTAAAATATCCATATGTTTTTGTTTCGTATCCAGAGTTTTCATTAACAACCAATCTCTCCTAACATTGCCATTTTGGATTGAGATTTCTATTGTATATTTTCTGCAAGACCCGAAGTAACACACATTTGTTTAATCCTGTCAATCTGGTTCAGGGAAATTAGCATCTTTCTGGGCCTGGATGACTTTGCATTCTTTTGCAATATTTGTATTTGTTCAATTTAAATTCTTTGAATTTAAAACTCTCATCCTTGTGTTTAAAATCGTCCATGGCCTCGCCCCTCCCTATCTCCTCCAGCCCTACAATCCTCCGAAATCTCTGCCCTCCTCCAATTCTGTCCTCTTGCACATCCCCGATTTCCATCGCCCCACCATTGGTGGCCATGCCTTTAGCAACATAGACCTAAGTTCTGGGATCCCCTCCCTAAACCTCTTCACTTCTATATTTCTCTACCCCTCTCTTCTCCTTTAAGATGTGCCTGTTCAATAATATCTCAGTATGTGACGCGTGTCAAATTTTGTTAACGCTTCTGTGAAACGCCTTGGGATGTTTTACAACATTAAAGGCGCCATATAAATGCAAGTTGTTGTTTGCACTAAAATATTAATATTGCAGTCGTGAACTGGAATTACAGTAGCATTAAATGTACATTTAAACTAGTATTTCAACTAAAAGTAAAAATATATTAAATACTTCAATTCACCTTGCCTTATCTGTTTTTCTATCCCATTCAGTCACTCCTATTTTTATTTTTAACTTCAAATTTAGAATTTTTTCTACCAAATTTAACTTTTTTCCACTTTTTTTATATCGCTCACTTTGTTCTTGGCTGCCATGTCCAGTTTGTAGGTGGGAGCAGATTTAGGAACTCTGAGCTTCTTAAAGCCTTTTATTTCCCATCAATTGAAAGTCCAAATTTAGGAGATTTTTGTGCCTTTTTGATGCATATAATTGAAATGGGCTTTGCTGCTGAGTATACTCTGTATGAATCCTTGGGGTCTGGCAATGCTCAAATGAATAAACTTGATTACACTCAATTAAAAATCCTGATTTTATTATGTTGCTGGAAAAGTAAATCCTGATACTGGGAAAATACTATGGCTGAGCTTTCCAAGCTTAAAAAAAGCCTTTGGCCAAAAATAAAGCACAAAGCTGCTTTAAAAAAAAACTGATCCAGAATAAACATTTCTTCACTAGTTATCTGGTAAACCTTTTACAACAAGTGATGTTCCTTGATAATTTGTACTAACAATCCTAGCCTCAACACGGAACATATCCGTAAAAGGCATTTAGCCATGACAAGCTTCCTTTGTTGATGGATGAATAAGTTGTCTCTCACTAACTTTGTATTGTAGCCCTGTGTGTGTGATTTCTGTTCAATCTGATGAAATACATTGGGGAGACCAAACGCAGATTGGGTGACCGCTTTGCGGAACACTTCCGTTTAGTCCGTAAGAGTGTCCCCGAGCTTCCGGTCGCCTGTCACTTTAATTCTCCGCTCCACTCCCACTCTGACCTCTCAGTCCTCGGCCTCTTACACTGTTCCAATGAAGCTCAACGTAAGCTCGAGGAACAGCACCTCATCTTTCGATTAGGCACTTTACAGCCTTCTGGACTCAACATTGAGTTCATCAATTTCAGACCATAACCTCTGCCCCTATCTTTTTTCCATTTTTTTTTTCTCTCTCTCATGGCAGTTGTCGATCATTCAGCCATTTACACTTCATCTAGAGTCATCTTTTGTTTCTTAACTTGTCCCATTACCATCTCCTTTTGCCTTGTACCATCATCCCTTTTGTCTCTTAATCTCTCCTGCCTTCCACCCTATCACAGACCTTCCCTTTTGTTCTTTCCTCCCCTCCCCCCTTTCCCTGCCCCTACACTTGCTTAAAAACTTGTTCCATCTCCAACTTTTTCCAGTTCTGCCGAAGGGTCATCGAATTGAAACGTTAACTCTGTTTCTCCCTCCACAGATGCTGCCTGACCTGCTGAGTATTTCCAGCATTTTCTGTTTTTATTTGAAATGCAATGCTTGTTCCTTTCCTGCAGAATGGTCATAGATTGCAGTCCGCAAGATGTAGCTGAATTTCTTTATGAAGAACAGCCTGAAGTTTTGAAGTACAGAACTACGGAACCTTCAATTGAGTCTCTCACCCAGTGGTATCAGAAACGTGCAGAGGAGATTGAGAGTTATTCTAGGCAGGTGAGATCAGAAAAAAAGCATGTTCTACTTGTTCACTTTTATGCTGAAATAAAGTTTTACACATTGCTAAAAGTGAGAATTCTTCTCGGCAAGAAAGACATTCGCTAAGTATTTTTATTCACAACTTTTTCTCAATTCTGAGCAGCATGAAAACAAACTTCACAAACAGAATTATAAAGAATAGGTAGAAAATAGGTATCAAGAATAGGTAGATACAGATGACAGCATTCAAGATTAGAAATCAAAGAAGAAATTGTGCTGGTGCAGAAAACTCCTCTGGGAAGTTGTACTGTGGGAAATTGGACTGCGTATTTTGTCGCTGCAAATCAGTTTCAGCTCAACAGTGATGCAAAACCTAATTATAACTGCAGCTGAAGATTTGGCTTCGAAGTTTGGAATTTTCCCATTCCGTCTGGTGGACGGCCTTCACATTACTTAGTGAAGAAGCCGGAAGGCAAGTTTGCTCTTGATTAACATTGACATTTCACTGACGCTCTGATACTGGTGAGCCGAGCTCTGCCTATATGCACTTCAGTAGCATGTGAAGACTCTGCTTTTCTAAAAGCAGGTACTGCTCTCGATTGGTACTTACAGTAGAAATGGAGCAGAATTAATGGGTCCTGTGGATTTTTTTTGCTGCAGCTGCTAATTTCCTCCCCTGCTGCTTGCATTTTCACCAAAAACTGTGCTGCTTTTAGTGACCACACTGTGGCACCAGATCTTAATTTGTGGAACCTGTCAATTTTAAAATAACAAAATCACATGATGAATTTATACCTCATGCAGCAATTACTTGTTATGAGCAGCACGGCAATTTCACAAATTTTCATAAGGGAAAAAAGGAAGCAATAACTACTTTTAATTGTAAATAAAAGGAGCTGCTATTATTTTGACAACATAACATTTGTTATGTGGGAGAGCAAATGCTTGAATGGATCAATTTTGCAACAACCAGAATGAAAAATTCAATAAAAATGTTCTGTAATTTATTTTTGTGACGTAACTTTGGTTAACAGGATTCCTAACTAATGCTAAATTCAGATTTTATTTTGCTATATCTTGCCCCTTTATATGTGACTCAAGAAAGATTATTTTGGCAATCAAATTGAAATGTGATGCTGGCATGTATTATATATACTTTACAAAGTATTCAGCATAGTTGCCATCTTGTACAAAACTACTTTGGTAATATGTAACATCAAAGTGCTTATATTTATAGAAGGCAATTATTTGTTGACTTTTTTTAAACCAGTGGCAAAACTATATTGATTTACTTTGTTCACCCTCCCTCCAAAAAACTGTGATTGAAGTCCATTTATAATGTACAGCAATAAAATGTCCTGTTAGGAAAAAAATAAGTGTTGTACGATGACTTTTCCAATTACATGTAATATATAATTTCCCCCCTCCTATAAATTTTAACATCCCAATTTCAGGAAATTCATCATTACGCAAGGGAACTGCTGCCACATTGTGAATCTAGTTCTGTGTGTAGACATGGAATAATAGGAATAATAGGAATGCTACACCGAAGGCATAGAAAACAGTGGGTGTTTTTAAAAAATTAAACTACAATGCTTCAAGACCAGCACAAAAGGGTAATGAAACGTGAAGCTGCTGATGATTATTTTACCCCATCGTGGCATATGCATAATTTCATTTTAAAATATATCCAGTTCTTTGCAAAAAAAAGAAAAATGTTGTGCATGTCATACATTGATAATTCTAAATCCTTTCAGTTGTGAAAGATTATTTTTAAGCATTTGAAACGCACACCTCTAGCCTCATAATACCTTTTTAATTTTTGCAATGCTAAATTGCTGAAGTTCAGCAGAAGAATTGTCAAACTAAACAGTTTTCCTTAATTGATGGCATTCCTAGAATTAACATAACCAATTTCAATTCTGTTCTATTTTTGATTTCACTGCCAAAGGCCTCATTTTTGAGGCAGCTATTGGTCTTGCTGTATTTTTGCTTTTCAGTCAGATTGGCACAATCATTCTTTATTGCTTTTATGATGAAGAAAATGTGACCACCTAATCATTGTTTCCCTTAAAAGGAAATCTTGCCTTATATATGCTGATATCTTGATTGATTTGTCTTTTTAAGTTTGTTTCCTCTTGAGGTTCTGTTTGCGTATTCACTTCAGCTTCTTTTGATTTCTGAACTGACCAGTCTTTTTTTTTCCTCTGCCTACTATACATTGCCTATTAGTCAACCAAGCAGCACAGATCTGGAGCTAAGCAGTTCTGTAACTCAATTGTATTTTTTTTTAAAATATCTGGGCTTGAGAGGGATAAACGTTGATTTGTTTTGCCCTAATTTTAACTGTTGTTGCCCATTCATTTGTGGTGATGCTCAGAGGAAAAGAAGGGTTCAGGTGAAGTGATGGTTGAAACCTTGCTAAGTATGCTCTCCTGGCATCAATTTTTTTTTGTTGGGCAAATCAAAATAGGATAACTTGATTTTATATGATGCAAAATACCACAATACATGAACACCATGCAGCAGAAAAACTGTTGCAATGTTTAAAACATGTATGAACTAACACTTTGAATAAAGGGGGAGCACATCTGTACAATTCTATTTCTGGTGTGGAATCAATACACTGATAATGCAAGAAGCCCTTTCTGAAGATATTACTTGAGTATAAAATAATTGTAGTTCGCAATATGTGGACCTGAAAGCATTAGGTGCTCAAAATTTATGCAACTGGAATAGTATTGTGGTTAAAAACACTAAAGTAACAGTGTAACTCAAAAATAATTAGGAATACTATAGCAGTACAGTTCGAAAAATAAAGTATCACCTTTGAGTGGATTGGTATTTTTATGAACAATATATTGATATATTTACATTTTTTTCCTACAAGAAGTGTACATTTTCTTAGGAAATGGATTTATAGAAGGAAGGGTGAGATATCCAGTAGTTATCCACTCACATTTAAAGTGGTGAATTTCACTTCTTTATTCACAAATGCAGTTTTCTTTGTGTTTCAAACCTTGTGTTTTGGGAATTGAGACTAATAATGCAGTTCTAGCTTATCCACTTTGTGTTACGGATTTGAGGTTGGGTGAGTGCATCTCATCTATGATTTTGCGACATATCTTTTTGCGATTTATGTTTTGTTCGTAACATTTCAGTTTTTTTTTAAAAAAGCATAATTTATAAAGCAGCTGATCTGAATCAGACTATACTCTATTATCCACTGTTTTTCTTTAATCCTTAGTTCAGGGGTTCTCAATCTTTTTGCTTCTGAGGCCCCCCTCCCTTATTATAAAAATTCCATGGAACCCCCACCCCCCCCTGGTAACATAACAAGTATTTTTGCTGTATAAAAATTCCCTCAGCACCACTCCCACTCACCATGTTACTACTGCTGCTGCTGCTATCCCGGCACTGCAGAAAGAACTGCTCCCCACGCCCATCCCACTCCGACTTTCCCTCCATGAGCCCGAATCACCTGACCCCCCCCCCCCCCACCCTGTCTCCCTCTTTCCCCCGACTCCCTCACCGACTGTTCCCGGCACATCAGCCGGTCCCAGTTCTTTGCTTGATTGTCAGTCAAACAGGCTTTCGCCCCCCCCTCTCCTGTATTTTCATAGCTAATAAACAAAAGTGTACAATGAAAACGAAAAAAACCCACAATTTTTTTTAAGGCCCGAATGATTTTTCTCCCAAATTGCTGGCGGCAGTGTCCAGATTAATGTTTTATTCCAGGCGACTCCAGGTCAATGCTGGAGGGTTGAAATCCTCACTGGAGGCCAACACTGGGTGTGAACAATCAGGCCTGCCTGTGATGCTCTCCTTGGTAGAGCAAGACTGGTAACACTCAAGGTGTAGGCTAGCAGGTGAAGAATGAATGAGGTGAGGCACCAAAGGGCAGCCAGCACCCTTGTAACTATACTACAGTGTGATTCAGCACTCTTGCTAAATCTATCGGCTATCCGGGAGTTTCCGATACTGCGCAGAATAAGTTAAGGGTTGGACGCTTTTGACTGCGAGTCTAGATGTCAAATCGGTTGGACATGTAGGTGATCTGCCAGTTGCACTGCAACTATTCGTCCAGCAGGCCAGTCCGTCCTTGTATACAGCGGGACCTGGCGAGAGTGGAGCGCAGGATGGAGAACTCAAGCCTGGAGATCTGCGCTCAGCAACCAGCGACCGCCGTCTCGCTCCCTTCTCAGCGAGCGAGGGGCTGGCCTCAGTGGCAGCTTCAGCCATCCTCGCACAGACGTTTGGGAGGGGGGAAAACCAAGGTCCGTGTCGGGGCCAGAACCGCCAGTTTGCTCAGCTCGATCCCACCTTTACGCGACGGTGTGTTTTTCTGGGGTTTTTTAAATTTCGGAGGTTCTTTAAGGTGGACCCCCTGAAACCCTCTCGCGGACCCCTAGGGGGCTGCGGAACCCTGATTGAGAACCCCTTCCTTAGTGACCGATGACTCATAAGTTATTGTGTTTTATTATCTGACTTATTCACTTTCTTTTAGCTGAGAAGTTATTTAGTGGTTATTTTTACTGCACAATTTGCATAAAACAAATAAAAGGAGCACCATTTGGCAACTTTAATAAACTGGTGTGGTCAGAAATGTATATAGGATCTCCACAATGTATTAGAGCTGTGCTACATCTAACCCAGGAATGCATGAGAAGGGATGTTCATCTACAGCATTGTCAACCCTTCATAAAAAATTTGGAACAGAAAGATATGGGTGTCCGGGGTTTTGTGGATCTGCAGGTGCAGCATTTAACCTACAGCATGTGATTCCGAGCTTTAAAAGTGGAAACTCTGCTTGCTCACCTAGCTTTTATCTACATTTTAATGTTTTTGAATTTCTCTCTAAGTGGTAAAGACATAGCAGTAATGTCAGCCACTATCAATAAACTCATCTAAAGCATTTAATTTGTGCATTGAAGTTCATTGAACAAAATAGATTTATATTTAATTTACTCGCAAGCCATCACACATGCATACACAAACACACGAGGCTCTATAGTCCTGACTTTGGGCATTCAAAGATCTGTAACTACTATATGTAAAAGAAATTACCATTCTGCAATATTACAAGTATTGTACAGTGGAACCCATTTAGATTGATTTGAGAACAAGTCAAATCTTTCACACGTTTTGCAGATTAATTAGTTTTAAAAGTAAACTGTTTTGGGATCTGTGTTGAATGCTGTCCCCTCACTTCTGGGACCTGGATCAATATCTAACTCCACGTCATGGTGTGAAAGTCTCTCTTCTGTTTTGTTGAGTCCTGGGTGAAATGAGTTTAAGTAGTCTTAAGCGAGTTCCTGGTGTATGAGTCTGTAGCCTATAATTCCCATAATTCACAAACTGATAGTAAAATAGTAGTTTCATGGAGTTTGAAAAATGGAAGAATTGTCATTGGGGTAGTAGACATTGCTGTAGAATTGATGTTAAAATGGAGTGGTGTGGGATATAGCATTGAGTGTATCGGATAAAATAGACACATCTTGAAGGGACAGAGAAATGAAAATTAAATATTTGTCATGATCAATCCATGCCAAAACCTTTTGATCAATATTAATGTTGCTCTGTTATTTGCCTTTAGGTGGATTGTGCCTTATCTCTGGTACGTCTTGGCAAAGAAAGGAACATCCCTGGGTTAGAGGTTCTCTGTGATGATCTGATAACTCTGGAAACACTCGTATATGAGGCGGGCGCTGATCCAACTCTTTCGCTGAAGGAACTGCAACAGATGAAAGACATTGATAAACTGAGGCAATTGATGATCAATGTAGGCTGTACAAATATGATTTCAATAAGTCTTTCAGATTATTAACATTGTACTACCATTTGGAAGTTTATTTTTTGGTGTAACTGGGATACTTTTTCAAAATTAACAGGCAACGCAATTCAAAGGAAAAGTTTTTACTGACATTGATTTTTTTTTCAATACTCCTCTTTACCCCCCACATTGTTCTCATGTATAAAGCATGGATGACTAACTTGTTCCCAATTCTCTGCCAACTCCACCTTGAGCCATTGCAACAAAGTATGCAAGAGGAATTGACAGTGACTTGTTAGCTCATTTGTTCCCCCCCCGCCCTCACCAGCGTGGAAGCAAAACTTATGGAATTATGAACAAAAGCCAGTGTCTCACCATTCCATGCAGCCGCACAGTAGACTGCAGTATACATTGTGGCCTGTAATTTACGGTCAACGGCAATGTGACGACGATCGCCGCTGACCTCCAAGAAAGCTGAGGTTTCTGGACGTGTAATTGATTGTAGCGCTGTCAACGGGATTCCTAGCGTAGTGCAGCAGTGACGACATCAAGCTGTCTCAGCAACCAATCGCATTGAAGAATTCTCACAGACACCAAACCAGGAAATAAAAAGCAGCTTTTATCCTCACTTTTTAAAAATGTTAGAGAGCAAAATAAAGATTGGGGCATACACATGGGGTTACGGTAGAAGCTGAAATATCATGAACAAACTTTAAAAAAAAAAATGCATTTTAAAACAAATTGTAATTTTTATCATAATGGAGAAATTTGACATTCCACAAATATAAAAATTAGTTTTTCAAGGCCAGAATGTTTGTTTAGCAGTCAATATGCTGTTAAACCCCCAGTTACACCTATTCTAACAAGGCTTAATATTTAAGGGGTATATTAGTGCGGAAAAGCTCAAATTTTTGTCAGTTCTGATAATTTCACTGATTGCCAGCTATGTGTGTGTGGGGGGGGGGGGGGGGGTCCACAGCGCAACCTGTGTCGGCGCAGTGAATGACTGACCGCAACTTCAGGATTTCCACGTTTAGATGTGCGTGCGCTAAATCCTGAAGTTACAGTCCGTTTGAGAGGGGTAATGATGGCGAACGCTAACGGTTCGGCGTCATTACCCACCGCAAAATCTGGGCCTATATTTTCACACAATGACTTTCATAAATATGATCTTCAAAAATAATGAGATTTAGCATGATATTGTGATAAAATTCTTCTTAAGCTTCTTAAAAATGTTTAGCTTTTCCCTTCCACCAAAAAGTGTCAATATACATATTACTGTTATATAATTAATGACTTTTTCTTTTATATTCCTGTAGTCTTCTGAAGAAATGTATATAAAGAATGTGTACCAGTGGGTGGTTCCATTCCTGCACCGCTGCGAGAGTAAAAATACAGGATTTGCAGATGAGCTGCTAAAAGAGTATTTAGTAACAGAGGCAAAGGAGGATTTAAAATACCCTTTGAAGATATTTCAGCACTCTAAACCTGATGTATGTTTGATGCTACTGTTTGTTTTACTAGTGGCTTTAATAGATATTGAGGCATGTTTGATTTTTTTTAAATGTTCTCCCACTTCAGACTCAGTGTACCATTTGTAGTTCCCTGGCCAAGGGCGCTGTCAAGCAGCCAGCTCCCAGGTCTCTGCTGCAGTGTTCAAGTAATGGCTTATCCCAAAATGTTGCCTCCATCCCTTTGGGGAAAGTGACTGACAGATGCTCTTCTTTGGCACTGCTGACTTTGGGAATTGTGGAAAAGAACCCAAGACCTACTACTGTATGGTACAGCACGTTACAGAAACAGCATGCTGTGTCATTCATTTCTGGTGGGATTCCACTGAGCAATTCATAAATCATCTAAATTGAAATGTGCACATTTGTATAATCAAGTTACACTGTTCACATGCAGTTACTGAGGCAGTATGACATACTGAGACAGTGGCACATAAGGGCTGCTTACTATAGGCATTATGTTCAAACTACCAGGCTGGCAATGTTCTAAGCTTCATATCAATATATATGTAGTTTGTTACATAAGAACATAAGAAATAGGAGCAGGAATTGGCCATTTGGCCCCTCGAGCCTGCTCCGCCATTGAATAAGATCATGGCTGATCTTCTACCTCATCTCCACTATCCCCATATCCCTTGATTCCCATAATATCCAAAAATCTATCGATCTCTGTCTTGAATATACTTAATGACTGAGACTCCACAGCCCTCTGTGGTAGAGAATTCCAAAGATTCACCACCCTCTGAGTGAAGAAATTTCTCCTCATCTCAGTCCTGAATGGCCGACTCCTTATTCTGAGACTGTGACCCCTGGTTCTAGACTCCCCAGCCAGGGGAAACATCCTCCCTGCATCTACCCTGTCAAGCCCTGTAAGAATTTTTGTTCATCCTTGGGAACTGCTAGATTTTTATGTACTTGATGTTTTTGCATGTTTGCCTCCATATTGCTGATTGATTTTGTGATTTGTCTACCCAGATGTTTTAAATGTAATTTAGTAACTTGCTATTCATTTCTTTCTTGCATTATTTTGGATGTTTTTCATTTTTTTTTAAAAAGCAATAGGAATAATAACAGCATGTTTTCTCAAAATGTACAAGAAATTTGGTTCATTCCATCCCTCTGTATGTTCTTTTTAATTAGTGTCAGCAGAAAATTATTCCTGACCATCACCAGTTGATGACAGTAGCCCTAGAATGTCTCTACAAGTGTGATCGAGATGATCAGCTGTCTCTTTGTTATGATGTGCTTGAATGTTTACCACAGAGAGGTTTTGGGTAAGTATGATTCAAGCTATGAAGATTTATAAGTAGATTGATTTATGAAACAATAATTATTCTGAAAACCATTAATATATTTAAAAGCAAATAGTTGCCATTATGCTATCTTCCTGTACCTCATATTTCCTAAAATATATTTCTTTATTTTTACTTAAGATTGAGGTTCATTGGGGGGAGGTGAAACTAGATAAACACATGAGGGAGAAAGGAATAGAAGGATGTGTTAATGAAGTTAGATGAGGAAGGGTGGGAGGAGGCTCATGTGGAGCATAAACACGGGCCTGAACCTGTTGGGCCGAATGGCCTTTTTCTGTGCTGTGAATTCTATGTAATATATAAGAACATAAGACGTAGGAGCAGGAGTAGGTCATTTGGACCCTCGAGCCTGCTCCGCCATTCAATAAGATCATGGCTGATCTGATCTTGGCCTCAACTCCACTTCCCTGCCCGCTGCCTATAACCCTATGTAATTAAACTCATGTGGTCTTGCTAACATAATTTTCTTTCTAAATTTGAGTGCATTAATTTATAAAAAAATCTATGGCCTGAAATTCCTTGAAAACTTGTGCCAAAACAACGTTGTAAGTATGGCGTAATGGCGATTTTCGATGTAAAAGTTTGTGGAAGTTCAGTTGTAAGTGACTTACGCCATTTTTACACGACACCCAAATTTCCTCAATCTTTTGTGCTGCTTTCTGTGAAATCTCTGTCAAAATTGTCCATAGTCCCTCAGTACAAAAGTGCAGCTCATGTGAATTTCCTGTATTTACCTCTGTTCTAAATGGGCTGTAAATATACCTGGAACAGATGCTTTATTTATTTCTCCTCCACTGAGGCCTCCAATGTATTTTCTGTATCTTAAATGATTTGCATTATAAATTGAAAAGCTTCCACAATTGTATTTTCTTAAACATGCTGTGCTTATTGTGCATAAATGATGGTTTGATGTCTTTTGATAATTTTTATGCATAAAAAACGACTTAAAGAAGGAATATGGCCTAAGTTCAGTGCTTTCCTGCTCAATTGTTATGCTGATTTCCATTTGTTTTCTGGGCATGTTTGCATATTCGAATGAGATTCTCAGGATATTTCAGTATAACTCGCTGACGAGAAGATCAGTGTAAATTTTGCCGTAACTTGCCAGTTACACCGTTCCAGGAAATTCAGGGACGTATATATGTGCTTCTCACTCACTGGGGGTAATAGTAACCGAAAAAAACGAGTGTGTTGGGGCCGTGTGGGAAGTTAAAGTGCTAAAACTCTGTATCCCAACCAGAACCTGCCTCCAACCCGCCCACTTCTGGTTTTAATGGAGGCGGGACAGGGGACGGGGCAGCCAACCCGGTCCCAGGAGGCGGGTCATCTATTTAAATATTATAATGAGGCTGGTGTGCCTCTGCTTTAATCTCCATTTTGAATGTAACTTTAGCTGGTCGGGTTTTGCAGGCCTTGTGAAACCCGACAGCTAATGCAAGGCGAGGAGTGCTGGATCCCTTCGATAAGTTGCCTCCTGGATCCAGGGACTCTACCTAACCCACCCCTGGGATCGGAAACCTCTGAGCCCCCCCCCCCCGCCATGCTCTTCCAGCCGCCGATCTGCTCCTCTTGCCCCCGTTGTGCCCCTTCCCCCTTCTCCTCCAGCACCCTCCCACCCCTCTGGCCACTGTGCTGGTCCTGACCCTGCTCCTCTGGCCGCTGATACTCACCCGGCCCCCATGCTCCTCCGACCCCCCTCTCTTTTCCCCCCCACCTTTCCCAGTGCTGGTCCAGGCCCCCAATCCTTCTCCGACCACCCCCTGTTCTTCCGGGTTTCCCGACCGTTTCAGAGCCCCCTCACTCCCATGCCCCCCAGCCCACTTCCCCATTATAATGCAGCCCACTGTGAGGTAGATCAATGAAGCAATAAATTTAATGGATAATTGGTATCAAAACTGTACAGTCCTCTCCACAAACACTAGATTGAGAGTGTTAAACAGTGTAGTGATTATTTCTTTGCCTTAATTCATTCTGCATCCGTGATAGACTCTACATTCTTACCAGAAAATTTGTCTGTTTGAGAACGAGGCTTGCCAATTGGTTAATAGATGAAAACCTTCTGGGATATTAAGAATACTTTGAGCAAATCAGAGGGCAGATAAAATCTTCAATCTTCTGTTTTAATTGGATTTAACAGCGAAGGTAAATCTCTTTTTGGGGCTCAAAACTATCCCATCTTCCTCCTAGAGTACCATTAGATCAGAATTTTGAGGTGAGTGCAAGATGAGCAAGACCCTATAAGTTAGGTAATCGTTTTACAATGCTTTATCAATTAGAGCCCTACTTAATGACATCATCGCTTGACTTGTGAAACTAGAAATTGTCAGCGTGTTACTTGCAGGTAAAAAAAAATTATACTTTTTTCCATTTTGATTTTATTACAGTCAAGAAACAGAAGTGACAAAAGCTCTACATGATCAGGTTGACTTGTTGGAACAACATCTGAGGTAGAATTTTTTTTTCCCCTGAATTGTACTTCCTCTTGTTAACTAAGGATAAGAACTTGCTCGTGGCAAGAGATGTACTGACAGCAATAAAGTGCAATACAATATGGATATACATTTTTCTCTGTATTCTTCGGTTATAATAGTGACAGGCACTTTCTTTGTGTGTGTTTTTCACTATCCCAGCTCTCACCATCCTTTTCTAGTTTGAACAATACAGTACCATTCTGGTCTTCAGAAAGAGGTTCATGTTTGTAATGATAACCATCTGGGAAGGACAGGACCCATTAGAAGCTGGAATCAAGATCATGAGTATCTCTTGCTTCCAGAGTGACAACAGAATCCTGTCACTAGGAGGGCAGAATTTCAGCTTTTTTTTTTAAAAGGTGGAGGAATAAAGTTGTGATGAATCCAGGCAATGAGACCATCCACTCTATTCCACCATACCATGTTGTCAGCCTGTAGTAAGTCTGAAGGGATTATTACTAGTCCTAGCCCCTTTAGGGCTACCCCGGATCAGGTGTATTCCCCAGATGTTCACTTTCAACTAAAGTTTGAGGTAGCCGAATCCTAAAGATGCTTAATTGGGTCTAAAGGTCTGGACCATCTCTCCCTAAAGGAAAGGAACAACCTGAAGATGTTACCATCCTCCAGATAGCACTTTTAATAAGTTTAGCTAGACTGTAACGTTCTGGATATTATGAGGGTCCGGAAAACTCCCCCAGAATTCTGCAACTCCTCACCAAAGAGCATACAGAGATTGAGTTTGCGAGTTTGATACAGAAGTATTATGTGAGATAATTCTAAAAATATATAGATTTATTAAAGAACCGACATGTATTTTACAGTTGGTGATTCAATCGCAACATTAACAGTTCCAAAAAGAGAAAGCTTTCAATTCTATTATCAGAGGTCCTATTCTCAAATCTTAACTTCGCTACAGTTTTACAGTTCTTAGTTTATTCAGGATATCCACCAAAATCAAATACAGTACCTTGATCCCTGAGATACAAAGAGTTATAGACTTACAGAGCCTGCCTCTGAAGCCGAGAATCGCTTTGCCCCTTTACAGCAAATCTATTATTCCATTTGAGAGCTCAATATTTATACCCTTTTCCAGTGATATTCCCTTTAAGGTTTTCTGCTGATGTAAGCTAATTATCTCTAGTCATTTTTCTGCTGACTTCTGCAAATCTTACAGAATCTTCTTGCATTAAGAATCGTGTCTCTACCCTAGGTGTCCGAAGCTTACCATAAAAACGGTGTAACAGCAGGTGCATTTCATTTGATGTCATTTTTTACTAAGGCCTTCTGTTTGTGCTCTTGCAATTAGAACACCTTAACTAGGGTGATCTATGCAATTCTTAATCACCTCAGCTGGTTGCAATACAGAATTATGTCTCCTGTGTAGATGTCTTGAGCTTAACACAAAAACGGTGTGACGGCAGGTGTTTCTTTTACTTGATTTCATTTTTACGAAGGCATATGTTTCTTAATTTTATGTGCCTGTTTACGAAGTGTAACTTAGAACACCTTAACCAGGATGCACCATTGTCTTCTTTCCAAAGATTCAGATCGTCGGGAGCCTCCAACCTTCTGTTTCAATAAGGTTATTGATTCAGTGTCAACAACTATCTTATCTCAATAGCCTGTATGCTGTTACAGCTTTAGATTGTTGAGGCTTCCAGATTTCCAAACCCAGTTTGTCATGTTTTAATAAGGCCAGAATTCTTTCATAGAATGGTGTATTCTTCTGAATCGGTTATATGGCTTATTCCTTCACAAGTCATGTCTCTGGATTTCATATGGGCGTGGTGGGGGGGGCGGCGGGGGGAAGATAGACTCGAGAATGTACAACAAAAGCAAAATACTGCGGATGCTGGAAATCTGAAATAAAAGCAGAAAATGCTGGAAACACTCAGCAGGTCAACATCTGTGGAGAGAGAAACCAAGTTAACGGCCGGAATTTTCTGGGATGGCTGCGGATGCAATCGGAGGCGGGTCGGGTGGGAAAGTTGATATTTTTGGGAGCAGGTCGGGAACCCGCCGTCATCCCGCTCCCACACGCCTTTCCCTCGAGCGCGTAACTTTAGGCTGTACACCCATATGGCTGCCACATGATGCGCCAGGTTGGCACCACCCCACACCAACACCATAAAGCATCCCTACAATGACCAAGCCATTCCTTTTACACTCCCCACCATTGCTGGGGGTACCGTTATGTCTCACGATTCACTGCAACTCACTAAGCCACTTCCAAAGGTGCACACAAATCTGTCCAAGACCAGAAAATGTTGAATAAAGATTTTTATGTTTGACAGCGCATTAACAGAAACTTTACATAAGCTTTGGATAAAACACCCAAGTGGCTACCCTTGTGAATCTACCTGTGTGTCATCTTTCTCTTCCGCGTGCTTCTACGAGGTACTAGCTCTGTGACTTCAGCAGAGGTAGAGGCAGCCTGCTCACTTCCCTGCTGCCAAGGAGCTGGAGAGCACCTTGCTGCACATCAGTGGGGCCATGAGGACCCATGTCTATGCTGACATCCCTCCCAGATAGAAAACATAGAAAAATAGGAGCAGGAGTAGGCCATTCGGCCCTTTGAGCCTGCTCCGCCATTCAATATGATCAAGGCTGATCTTCTATCTCAATACCATATTCCCGCTCTCTCCCCATACCCCTTGATGCCTTTTGTGTCTAGAAATCTATCTATCTCCTTCTTAAATATATTCAGTGACTTGGCCTCCACAGCCTTCTGTGGTAGAGAATTCCACAGGTTCACCACCCTCTGAGTGAAGAAATTTCTCCTCATCTCAGTCCTAAATGTCCTACCCCATATCCTGAGACTGTGACCCCTCGTTCTAGACCCCCCAGCCAGGGGAAACACCCTCCCTGCATCCAGCCTGTCTAGCCCTTTGCTGCACTCCCTCTATGGCAAGTGTCTCCTTTCTTAGGCAAGGAGACCACACCTGCACTCAGTACTACAGGTGTGGTCTCACCAAGGCCCTGTATAACTGTAGTAAGACATCCTTGCTCCTGTACTCAAATCCTCTTGCAGTGAAGGCCAACATACCATTTGCCTTCCTAACTGCTTGCTGCACCTGCATGTTTGCTTTCAGTGACTGGTGTACAAGGACACCCAGGTCCCTTTGTACATCAACATTTCCCAATCTATCACCATTTAAGTAATACTCTGCCTTTCTGTTTTTCCGACCGAAGTGGAGAACTTCACATTTATCCACGTTCTGCATCTGCCATGTATTTGCCCACTCACTCAACTTGTCTAAATCGCCTTGAAGCCTCTTTGCATCCTCCTCACAACTCAATCCCACCCAGTTTAGTGTCGTCAGCAAACTTGGAAATATTACATTTGGTTCCTTCATCCAAATCATTGATATATATTGTGAATAGCTGGGGCCCAAGCACTGATCCCTGCGGTACTCCACTAGTCACCGCCTGCCACCCCGAAAAAGACCCATTTATTCCTACTCTCTGTTTCCTGTCTGTTAACCAATTTTCAATCCATGCCTGTATATTACCCCCAATCCCATGTGCTTTAATTTTGCACACTAACCTCTTAGTGGGACTTTATCAAAGACCTTCTGAAAATCCAAATACACCACATCCACTGGTTCTCCCTTATCAATTCTACCAGTTACATCCTCAAAAAACTCCAGTAGGTTTGTCAATCACGATTTCCCTTTCATAAATCCAAGCTCTTGCTCACTTGTGAGTTGTGAGACACCAGGTGACAACACTACTCTATCTCGCGTGGGACCCACCCAGGTGTGCATATCTGCGCTGGTGCTGGGTGCGCTCATGTCTGGTGACGCTGCGCCCTCAGAGGCTGGAGGCTCCTCTGAGGAGTCATCTTCCTCTTCCTCTTGGACAGTGGGGTGGGGGGGCTCTTGATGGACCTGTGGGACAGTAAAGAGATGAGTTAGATATATCATTATGAAGAATGGGTACAGATACCATTATGCACATGATGACCATTCACTTGCTGCTGACATCAGTTCCCATATGAGTGACTGATGTATGCCATGTAGCTGTATGATATGTAATTTTGTCACCAGGTTGCTGAGATGTTCCCCCCCCCCTCTCTCCCACCTCCAGCTGCTCGGCGACTCCAGATATTTCTAAAGCAGCCTCCTCTGCTGTTGTAAGGTTTGCAAATGATGGAGGGCCACTGCCGGTTCAACCCCTCTCCCTCCTATTTTGGGCTCTCTTTTCCTGCAAGGAGGGAAAGAAGAGAAGGTTGAGTTAGAGTGATGGAATGAGTGTAAGGAATGGATGGGTTAGATCTTTAGAGGGAGACTATAATGGAGTGGGGTGCCAAAGCCAAGTGGCCTCCTTGTGTGTTAGTTGGTATGATTGCATTAGGATGAGGGCGAGTGTGAGGGGTGGCTTGTGAGATGGGGATGTGGTAATGTAGATAGAGAGAGAGGGATGCACTATATTGGCCCCGAATTTGCAGTCCGTATGATGGTGAACTGGCAGCGTTCGCTGTCATTCCGCCTTTGAAACTGACCGCAACTTCAGGATTTGGTGCAGGCGCATGTGGAAATCCTGAAGTTGCGGTCTGTCATTGAAAACTTCGAAACAGGCTGTTCTGTGCCACCACCCCCCTGAGCCGGCAATCGGTGTAATCTCTCAAATCAGGGAAACTGACACAAACTTCAGCTCTTCCGCGGTCAGTACGCTGTTAAATTCCCCATTAAAAGTTAGACCCAAAGGGATTCGGTGTAACTGGGGTTATAACAGAATAATGACTGCTAAACAAAGGTTATGGCCCTGAAAAACTCTTTCATTTTGTGCAGTGTCAAATTTATCCATTTTAATAAAAAGTAAAAAAATGTTTTAAAAAAAGTTTGTTCATCTCTATTTCAGGTTTGCCTTTTCCCCATGTGAGCGCCCCAATCGTTGATTTGCTCGCCGTAACATTTTTTAAAAGTTAGAATTTTAAGAGCTTTACCCACTTCCTTGTTCGCTGTGTGTGAAAATTCTGCATTTTGATTGGCTGCTTCGGCAGCTTGTTGACGTGAGTCACGGCAGCTCACACTCGGGGATCCCCACTGTACTCCGTTGATTTGAATTGCGTGTCGGAAAAGCCGAACTTCTCGACACAGAGATCACGAGATCTTTGTGCGAAGCTTACTTCAGGGCCTGCGCCAAACGCCTTTGCTTCGCCGCTGACCACACATTCCGGGCCACAGTGACACTGGACAATATACATTCTTCAGCCGTATAAAACTTGAACTTTCTTCTTGAGGAAAGAACAATTGAGTCATCAGTTTGTGTCGACCTTCACATTTAGTAAGATATCACCTATAATATACCAGTGAATTTAACGGAATATACTTCCCCTTTATAGTATTCAGATGGCTTTTCCTTTTTTCCTTTTCTTCTCTATAAATACAACCTCAGCATGAAACTTCTGTATAAATATTGACATATAATTTAGTCATTATAAATACTGATATAAAAGCATTAGTCAAATATCATGACATAGGAAGTAAGAAAGTGCTTGTCATGTGTGAGGCATGTAATATATTGGCGATCTATAATTTTCAATGATGCAGAAGGAATCATGACTAAATGAAATACTTTCTGATAAAATTGGCAGAATAAAATTCTGATGAGTTAATCTCAAACAGAAAGCTCTGCAAATTCAGGTTAGCACTTGGGCATCTTTTTGAGGGTATTTGCTAGTCTATGCTTAGCCTTATGGAAGACAGAGGAAATAACTGACTTCCTATAACAATCCAGTATGCCTCCTCGGTGATCGACTGAGCCATAACACTGTTCAGCTCTGAACATCCCTGGTTCCTATCTGGGAAAATATTTCAGGGGGAAAAATGTTCGTCAAACACAAAAGCACATCCATAATACATGTTGGCTTCGAGAGCATGGTCAATCTCTTCTGAGACATTGCTGTGTACCACAGTAAATACTTATGCTGAACTCTGCCTTTGATATTAATGTTTGTCTTGGCATGAGTTCAGTTAAACCCGGCAGGGTTACTTTTGTTTAGTCCAGTTCTTCACACACTTCAACTGAGTAACTGTTTAGATAAGTATATGCAACAAATATTTGATTAGTTGTGTTTCCTTGTGCCACGCTGTTTTAAGTCTGTGTTTAAATTTTTTTTTTACGAATGGGAGCATGGTCCAGGAGCACAGTCGGCAGCCAGTGGACACGCAGCAGTAGGGAGAACGGTCTGTGGGGCAGAAGTGGGAGCAGGACAGGCCGGCTGAGACAGAGATTGGGGGAGGGGGATGTGGAATGGCAGCCAAAGTGGGTGTGGTGTGCCGGTAGAGGGCTAAGATGGGAGTAGGCGGCTGAATAAATTGCTGGTGGAAGAACGATCAGCCCACAGAGCAGTTGATGGGGCAAAAGACGGAGCAATGCAGACTTGCTGAGACTGCAGTGGATTGTGGGAAAAATGGCAGCAGAAGCGGGAGTGGCCCTGTTGGGCCTGCAGCAATGTTCACTTCAATTTCTTTTGGGTGCGTGGCCCCTTCAAAATATCGCGCGTGCCCGGTTCTTCCTATTTAAAAGCCGGTGAGCTGGAAGAGCAGTCGTGCTTAGTCCAACATCCCTGCTTTTTGTCCGTAACCCTGTAAGTTGCTCATCCTCAAGCACCTGTCCGACTCCCTTTTAAAATTATTTGTGGAATCAGCTTCCACCCCCTGTAGAGGTCGAGTGTTCCAGATCCCCACGACTCTGAGTGAAAACATTTCTCCTCCTCTCCCCTCGAGATCTTTTGCCAATGATTTTGAATCTGTGACCTCTGGTTATTGACCCACTCGCCAGAGGGATTAATTTTTCTCTATCTACACTATCACAACCCCTCATCATCTTGAAAACCTCTATTAGGTCACCTCTTAACCTTCTCTGTTCCAAGGAGAACAGTCCGAACTTTTCCAACCTCTCCCCATAACTGCTGGTAAACCTCCTCTGTACCCTTTCTAAGGCCTTTACATCTTTCCAGAAGTGTGAGGCCCAGAATTGTCAACAATACTCCAGCTGAGGCCTAACCAGTGATTTATAAAGTTCCAACAGAATCTATTTGCTTTTATATTTTATGCCTCTATTTATAAACCCAAGTAACCCATATCCTTTTTTAACTACCTTATCAACTTGCCCTGCCACCTTTAAGGATTTGTGTATATGGACACCAAGGTCTCTCTGCTCATCTACACTCTTCAAAATCGTGTCATTTATAGTATATTGTTGCTTCCCTTTTAATTTTTTTAAAGCTTTGGAACTATTTCAATTTGCACAATTAGCACACACGTACAATGGACACAAGACAAAGCTTGAACTTTACATGTTACAGGCAATTACAGTGCTGACATTTTATGACTACTTCCCTTGAAAGGAAGTTTTATTTATTGATTGGTGGCTGTACAGCCGTATGTTTTGTGTTAATGGAATTGAAAGTCTGTCAAAAATAGTTCCAGCAATAGCAATGCACCTTTTCATGTCATTCCCCTTGTACCTTTGCTGTACACACAACTTCCCAAGTACAGAAACTCATCCACCGTTTCCATCTCCTTGTCATCAATGTTCAGTTTCTCCTTTCATTTTTTATATGCTTCACCTCTTATTTCTTGCAAAATCTTGGCCTTTCACACTGAAGTAAGCCCCTACACCTTTCTCTTATCACCCACCTCCTAAGCTAGGATAGTGGCAACCAAGTAGCCAGCAAGAATCTTAAAGCACTTCAGCAGCAATTTTCCACACACCTGAGATTTTGCTGTTTTACTGCTTACTCTACCTCCTACATCACTTCTGTCCTGCCAACTGGATCAGCCCTACATTTAGCTCCTTCACTATGTGTAGGAACCCTGTTGAAAATAGGTATCCTGTTGGTTTGTTTCCATTCCGTTGTGAACTCCCCTATTGATCGACTCCCTCGTGATGACTGTCAGCACTTTGTAGATTTTATCCCTTAGTATCCTAGGGTATGTGCTGTCCATCCATGGGCATGCATTGTTATATTAGGACCATCAAACAAGCAATATCAAAAGAATTGTAATTGTAGAGCCTCTTATGATGAGTGTAATGCTACTCGTGTCTTCCTGAGTGAATACTTCTAGCAAGTGATTATTTACTATGTCAACGAATTTGAGTTCACCCTCAAGCTACTAATTGATCACCAATTGAAAATAATAGTATTGTTATTACACTATTGATGTATTTGGGGCAGTGTATGATTTTGCTACACTCTCTATGGCCATTTTTAAGTGGAGCTGTGTTCTAATGTATGAATTATCAACATAAAATGTTCTTTATCACTAATGGGAGATTAGCTTTTGGCTGCCTTCTATAAATATACATAGCCCATGTTTGTCCTTCTCTGCAGTAAGATTTTATACAATATTTCCTCTAAGTGACATAATTTCATTTTAAACAAAAGAACATTATACTGTGGCATGTTTGTTTTCTGTACATCTTCAAATTGTTGCATAAATTTTTTGAAAAGTAATTACAAATACTGTTCTGCTATAAAGATTTTAAACATCTGCTGTTAAGTTGTGTGTCTGATGTATGATTGTAGAGTGTTTAATTGTAAAATCCTTGCAACATTAGTGATAGATTGATGTTAACCGATTAACATGATTACATAGACAAATAATGATGAAAATCAATTATGAATAAATGTATAATATAGCCGTATTGTTCTCTATCGACCTACCTGTGGTTCACCTGTTGCATCACCTGTCTGTGATCCACTCACTGCTTGGCCCCTCTCTGTTCCCAGATTCCACACTACAGGAACCCCTCGTCCACCCATCCCAAACGCGCGTATCCTGGCCCCTCTCCTCACCGAGCCTCTCTCCTTTCCTGCTGCTCACATTGCCCCTTTCAAATTCTTCATCCTGCTTGCTCCTTTGTCTCTGCTCTGTGGTCCATGAGTAACACCACAAGAGAAAGCTACATTTTAAGTTGTGAGTTATTTTTACTGATTAATTGTAATTATTTACTTTAGTGTGGCAGAAATTTTGGAAAAGCATGGTCTAAAGAAACCACTCTCATTCGTAAAGAGCACACAGTCAAGCCCAGAGGAGGCACGTCTGCTTATGGTGCGGCTAACCAGACACGTTGGGCGCAAGTGAGTATACGTCGAATTACAACCTAGTAATGTAATTCAGAGATAATCGTTTCAACAAGCATTTGTCCTCCTTTTATCTTCACCAAGTTAACTGATGGATTAGAAGCCAATATTCTGGTGAAGACATAAGCTTGTAATATGGAAACTTTCCTCGACTATATTCGTAATACTTCTGTCACTTTCTCTTTACTTGATACCCGAATAAAGCAGTCGGGTGATGGGGACAACTAAGCAAATCTCAAATTTTCCATAAAGAAACACTCATGAAAGTAGTGAGAGGGAGAAAACCATGAAACACAAAATTGACCAACTAGTGACAATCCTCCTTTGAAGGGAACGGTGCAAGGTCACCTTGGCATTGAGGAGGCTCCAAAATGACCTGGCTGGAAGATTATAATCAATCCAACTCTCTGTGGCATACTCTGTAATCCTATAACTGAGACAGTTAGGTCCACAGTACTCCACAGTGTTGTTGAATAACCAGCTAGCCTGACTCATTAACTAGCCTTGAGGAATAGATCTGTGGGAGTTGGGATTTTTCCCACTTACTCCAGATAACCCTGCAAACCATGCCTAACTGATTGGAGAGTCACTTCAAAATTTACCAGTTCTCTGTGCTGGTAAACTGCATACCTTTAGATGATTAAGCTCCTTTGCGCACTTGGAGGTCCTTAAGCCTTGGCTCTTGGCCAAGCTGTGTCTGCACTTGGGTAAGTGGGCTATGTCCTTATAGGGCGAGAGTGTGCTCTCTAACTGGCAAACAGAACCTCTACCCATGTAGATTTATAGGTCTGGAAAGACAGGGGTGATCTATGAGTGGGACTTTGGTGCTTGATACAATTTGGGCAGCGGAGTTTTGGATGAGTTGAAATTTATGGAGGCTGGAGGATGGGAGACAGCCAGGAGAACATTGGAATAGTTGAGCCTGGTGGTGAGAAAAGCACAAATGAGTGTTTCAACAGCAGATGGGCTGAGGTAGGGGTCGGGTGGGGATGTTGCGTAAGTGGAAGTAGGCGGGTTTTGTGATGGAGGGGTTATGGGGTTGAGGTCAAATAGGATGCCAAGGCTGTAAAAAGTCTGGCTTAACCCGAGATAGTGGCCAGGGAGGGGGATGGATCGGTGGCAAGGGTACGAAGTTCATGCGGGAGACTGAAGACGATGGCTTGGTCCTCCAAATGTTTTACTGAAGGAAATTACAGCTCATCCAAGACTGGGTGTTGAGCCAGCAGTCTGACAACACACAGGCAGTGGTGAGGTGGTGGAGAGGTACATGTGGAAGCTGACTCCACGTCTTCAGATAACATTGCCAAGGGACATCATGTAGACGAGGAAAAGGTGAGGGATTCCAGAAGTAACAGTGGGAGGAGAAGCCAATGCCAAAGATGCTCTGGCTACAATTGGATAGGTAAGAGTGGAACTAAGTGAGAGTTATCCCACGGATAACAAAGCTCAGTGCCCTTCTGTGTCACACGGTCACTGGAATATTACAGTTCACTATAATACGAGGGGTAAGTGACAATTTTCCATTTGAGCTGAAGTCAGTCTGACTTTGACAACCTTGTGCCCAAGATAGCCACAAAGAGGAGAGAATGGGGCCAGTGATCCTTTCTGCATGTGATCAGTAATTAACCTTCTAAAATAAAGAATATTATAACTTTAGACTCTCTTGCATTATGCACCCAGGAACCCACCTGTACGTGAGAGTGAGTGGAGAGGCTTACTGCAAGACCTGTTGGAAATGCAACGCACGGTCTACAAGTGCCTGGACTTCAATATCTGCTATGAGGTAAAGCACTCCAGTAGGTACTTGCCCAGTCAGAATCTGGAAATGACTGGGACCTTTTCAAAAGTTATGCTTATTTTAAAACATTCTGAGGGTGAAGAGAAGTTTAGCTACAAAGCTTTATGATTGAGTGACCTGAATTTAAATCCCAATCTGAATCGGTACTTGCGCTTTGCAGACAGGATCTTCCGCTTCCATTCCACCTGATTTCTGGTGTATCTGGGGCAGGTGGGATGGAAAATCAGGCGGGATGCTGTTCTCGTGACTTCCCCCATCACACGTTCCCACTTTAGGGATTTTACTTTGTTTATTTGTATGTGGGGATTAAATAAGTAACAACAATCATGTATATTTTCATCATTCTTTTAAATGTTACTCAATTTCCATTTCCCTTTTGAACATTAGAACTTAGCTTTTGTTTTGTGTTTGTTTCTTTTCTCTGCACCAATTCACATTATGTTGCTGCGTCCTTCAGAAGAAGTGGTGATACCAGAACATTGCTTTTTGGTCAGTGAGATTTTAAGGAGGACCATATGGCCACATGGCAACTATTTGGTGCCGGATTCTTTAATGGTATCTTTTTAGATAGCAACCTATTCATTAATGTATCCAAATTCAATTGCATTAAAATAATTAGCTGGCTGAGTAAAGCAATATCATGAACCTCAGTGACCTGGTATTCCTCATTCTTGTGCTCCACCAATCTTCCCTCGGTAAATCAGCTGTGGCTCAGTGGGTAACACACTTGCCTCTGAGTCAGAAGGTTGTGGGTTCAAGTTCCACTCCAGGGACTTGAGCACATAAATCCAGGCTGACACTCCAGTGCAGTGCTGAGGGAGCGCTGCACTGTCGGAGGTGCCGTCTTTCGGATGAGACGTTAAACCGAGGCCCCGTCTGCGCTCTCAGATGGATGTAAAAGATCCCATGGCCACTATTTTGAAGAGCAGGGGAGTTCTCCCCGGTGTCCTGGCCAATATTTATCCCTTAACCAACATAACAAAAACAGATTATCTGGTCATTATCACATTGCTGTTTGTGGGAGCTTGCTGTGCGCAAATTGGCTGCCGCGTTTCCCACATTACAACAGTGACTCCACTTCAAAAGTACTTCATTGGCTGTAAAGTGCTTTGAGATGTCCGGTGGTCATGAAAGGCGCTATCGAAATGCAAGTCTTTCTTTTTCATGGCTGTCTCCTGGAAGTCACATTTGTGTGTGTTTGTATGTATGGGCAATAAGTCGGTTTCACTGCAGCTTTTTTGGGTTTTTTTTAAACTAAGGTGTGAATGTAAAGAGGCCCTCTGTACATTGTTGGCTGGGAGAAATCATCAGAATTAAAATTCCTAGGAAAAAAATGTTTTATGATTTCTATAGTTTTAAATGATACGTTCATTTGTATGTGGACAATTGTTTCCATTCAAAGAATGGAGATCGTCATGCTGAAGGTAAGTAAACTAACCTGCATTTACACAGCATTATATTATATAACGTTATATCCCTATTACCTGAAGGATGACAGTTTTTTGGGGGGGAAAAAGTGTTCATTGATCAAACAAATATGTACAAAATATGGTCTGGAAACATTCTGTGCAGTAGAAAGTCATGTTGCAATTCAGAAGGCACTTTTGAGGTACACAGTTTCAAGTAGTGTTGGCACTAATTCGTTTGGTTTCTATGCAAAACATTTAACTTGAGAGGGTGCAGCAATTACATTTAAAGTCTACCATTTCAGGTAGTGTTGATACTAATGCATTGGTTCCCTTGGAAACATTCAACTGGAAAAGATGCTACATTTACAATGAAAAAGAAAAGGCTTAAAATAATGATTGAGAAAGACACAATGAAAACAAAGACCAAAATAATAGATTGGAAAAAAGCTAATTTTGAGGGAATGAGAATGGAACTCGGGAAGATAACTGGAAAAAAAAATTGACAAACAAAGAGAGAGAACAGCAGTGGGAAATATTTAAAAAGGTGATCAATAGAGTTCAGGAGAAATATATTCCGCTAAAAAACCAAGAACAACTTGCCAATAATGAATAAAGAGATAAGGGCAAAATTGAAACTAAAGAAAAAGGCATACATTCAGTACATAGACAATAGAGGAGAGGATGACAAAAGGGAATACGAAGAGGTTAGGTAAAAAGGAAGAAAAAAATAGGCAAGCAAAGAGGAATGGCAAAATTAAATTATCAAGGAATATAAAAAGAAATAGTAAAGTATTCGACAGGCACATAAATAACAAAAGGAAAATAAGGATAGGGATCGGGCCACTAAGGAATACACAAGATAAACTCTCGGGTAATGACAGCAAAATGGCAGAAATGTTGAATAGTTACTTTGCTTCAGTATTTACCAGGGAGACTATCTGGGTGGACATGTAGAAGAAGAGATCACAAAATCTATCAAGACATTTAAGATAGAAAGGAGGAAGATGATTGCTAAACTCGTTAAATTCAGAGAAGATAAAACCCCATGTCCAGATAGATTACATCCACGCATACTAAAAGAAGCTTGGGAAGAGATAGTAGAGGCACTATTATATATTTCTAAGAATTCATTCAAAAATGGTACAGTCCCAGAAGACTGACGGACAGCTAATGTGATTCCTATATTTAAAAAGGGAGATACAAGTCCAGGGAACTATAGATCAGTTAACTTAATGTCGGTGGTAGGAAAGATAATGGAATCTTTACTCAAAGATGTAATAGAAAAACCTCTAGAAATCAAAAATATAATAAAGAATAGTCAGCACGGATTTCAAAAGAGAAGATCATGCTTAACCAACCTTACTGAATTCTTTGAAGAAGTAACAAAGAGTAGACAAGGGTAATGTAGTAGACGTAATATATTCGGATTTTCAGAAGGCCTTTGATAAGGTACTATAGTAGACTCATGAATAAGGCCAGAGCGTGTGGAGTCAGGGGACAAGTAGTAGAATGGATAGCAAGCTGGTTACAAAACAGAAAAGAGAGAGTAGGGGTTAAAGGTAGTTACTCATACTAGCAAAGAGGTGTTCCACAAGGATCGGTGCTGAAACTACTGCTGTGCACCATTTAGATTTAACGATTTTGATTCAGGAATCAGAAGTACAATTTCAAAATTCGCGGATGATACCAAATTGGGGGGTATAGTTAATACTGAGAGGACTGCGACAAAATACAAGATGTTAATAAACTTGCAGAATGGGCATGTAAATGGCAAATTAATTTCAATATAGGTAAGTGTGAGGTGGTGCATTTTGGCCGGAGGAGTAAGGAGGCCACATACTCCTTGGAAAATGAGACTCTAAATGGAGTGGAGGAGCAAAGGGATCTCGGGGTACGCATTCACAAATCACTAAAAGTAGCAACGCAAGTTAACAAGGCCATAATAAAATGCAACCAAAGCGCTGAGATTCATTTCTAGTGGAATAGAATTGAAAAGCAGGGAAGTTATGTTGAACTGGTATAGAACCTTGGTTAGGCCATATTTAGAGTACTGTGTATCTATCGTTCTGGTCTTCATATTACAAAAAGGTTAAAGAGGCACTGGAGAGGGTGCAAAAAAGATTTACAAAGATGATACTAGACTGAGGGGTTCACCTAACTATCAGGAAAGACTGAACAAGCTTGGGCTCTTTTTAGAAAAGAGAAGGTTGAGGGCTGACCTAGTAGAGGTCTCTAAAATTATGAAGGGGTTTGATGGGGTAGGCAGAGAGAAGATGTTTCCACTTGTGGGGGAGACCAAAACTAGGGGTCCTAAATGTAAAATAGTCACTAATAAATCCAATAAACTATTCAGGAAAAACTTCTTTACAACAACAACTTGTATTTCTATAGCACCTTTAACGTAGTAAAACGTCACAAGGCGCTTCACGGGTATTATGAGGCAAAAAAATTCACACCGAGCCACATAAGGAGAAATTGGGGCAGGTGACCAAAAGCTTGGTCAAAGAGGTAGGTTTTAAGGAGCGTCTTAAAGGAGGAAAGAGAGATAGAGAGGCGGAGAGGTTTAGGGAGGGAATTCCAGAGTTTAGTGCCTAGGGACGGCCACCAATGGTTGAGTGATTAAAATCAGGGATGCTCGGGGGCAGAATTAGAGGAGCGCAGATATCTCGGCGGGGGGATGCTGGAGGAGATTAGAGAAAGGGAGGGGTGAAGCCATGGAGGGATTTGATAAGATTAAGAATTTTAAACTCGAGGCGTTGTTTAACCGGGAGCCAATGTAGGACAGCGAGCAGAGGGGTGATGGGTGAACGGGACTTGGTGCAAGTTAGGACTCGGGCAGCCGAGTTTTGGATGACTTCAAGTTTACGTAGGGTAGAATGTGGGATATGTGGTTGGAAGCTCATTTCAGGGTCGATTATGACACCAAGGGTGCGAACAGTCTGGTTCAGCCTCAGACAGATGCTGGGGAGAAGAATGGAGTCGGTGGCTGGGGAGCGATGTTTGTGGTGGGGACCGAAGACACTGGCTTCGGTCTTCCCAATGTTTACCCAGAGAGTGGTTAGAATGTGGAACTCGCTACCACAAAGAGCAGTTGAGGCAATTAGCATAGATGCACTTAAAGGGGAAGCTAGATAAGCACATGAGGGAGAAAGGAATATGGGGTTAGATGAAGTAGGGTGGTAAGAAGCTCTTGTGGAGCATAAACGCCGGCATAGACCAGTTGTCCTGTTTCGGTGCTGTGAATTCTATGTTCGACAAAAATGACTTGCAAAAGTCTATAGAAGTCTCAACATGCCCTGGGACCATGCAGTTAAAGAGAAACCGAGTCACAGTCACATCTTTAGGTTAATTAATGGTCCACCTTTATGGAATAAAATTATTAAAGTAAATCTGTTTCTTTCCTCACTTCCCTGGCTCCAATAATTGGAGTTCAGTGCAGCAACACTAGTGTCAACCAAAAATAAGTAAAACTCCGAGAACTCCATCTTCAGATGTGTCACAAATATTAATCTCATTCTCAAAATTCTATCAGGAAATGCATCAGGAAAGCTTGTAGACTGCCAGGTCCAGATATATTAAAAGGAATAAAATGTAACGAGTCACAAGATAAATAGGACAAAGTAAAACTCAATGTTTCACTGCTCTTGTAGATGGCATCACCAGAAATAACGCAAATTGCTGAGGTAAATTATTTAGATAACAGCAATAGGCACGGCTGTTTTCGTTAGGTGATTTGAAAGAGGTGTTTAAAATTATGAAGGCATGGAACAGGGTAGATAAAAACAGACAAGAAATTATAAAGGGATGGAACAGGGTAGATAAAAACAGACAAGAAATTATAAAGGGATGGAACAGGGTAGATAAAAACAGACTGTTTCCAATGGCTGAGAGGTCGAGAATAAGGAGGGGGTGAGGGTAGCGGGAAGGAGTGGTTTTCTTTACAGTGTGGCAGACAGAGCATTAATCTTTGGTTCCGTGTAGGAGCTGGGAGAGACCGACCTCGGTATTGGACTGGGGGAGGTTTTCATCTGCGGCCAGAACTGCATCTCAGTCAGGGAGGAGGGGAAAGGCCCAGGGGCGAAAGAGAGGCATGAGATAGCTCATCTTCTGGGGGAAGGAGCATGTAAATCCCTTCAGTTAGGGGTGTGTGTTAGAATTGCTGATCAGTGACGGGGTAGAGAAAGGCAGTTGGAAGTGATACTTGATGGGGCGGAGGGGGCGTCGAGTTGTTTCTTAACATGGAGGATGTGGAGATACCCAATATGCTTCTCAAAGTAGGGGGGAGAGAACAGTTCCTTGTCACAGGTGGTAGATCTCAGAAGGGAGGTGTGGTGTTATGAATAGCAGTTTTTTTGGAACACGCACCTGGGAGTTTTTCCCCAGTGCTTCACGATCACAGTAGTGTTTTTGAAGTTCAGTGGACTTTGTGTTGGGGCCATTAAATGCAGTTTCAATTCTGAAGGTTCTTCCTACTGCCATTTGCCGCCTTAACTGAAAAATTGTCTTCAGGGATATTAGGGGTCTAAATTATTTGGTGGTTAGATAAAATTTTAAGCTGACTGGAAGGTTTCAGAGAACATTTAGCAAAGAATCCTTGAAAATGATAACGGTAATTGCCACTTCCAAATGTATGGAGTGGGGTGTGAGAGTTCAACTGCCTGTCACGTACAGTTAAGGGGAACTCCGCTTTTCTTAGTAAGTCACATAACGTGAGACTCACAGCGCTATCTACAGGCACAATTTGAATAGAATGCTGTTGCCACTCACCCATTTTTAATAAATAAAATAGATAATTTTGGTCACACTATCCAAAAGAAATTGAAGGCTCCGGGTGCATTGTTGAAAATATTTACTATTAGTAACATACGGAGATTAACCCTAATGCCAACTTCTTTACACTGCAACCGTATTTTTTTATATATATCATCAAGGATAGTCAGCACGGATTTGTTAAGGGAAGGTCGTGTCTGACAAACTTGATTGAATTTTTTGAGGAGGTAACAAGGAGGGTAGATGAGGGTAGTGCGTTTGATGTAGTGTATATGGACTTTAGCAAGGCTTTTGATAAGGTTCCACATGGCAGACTGGTCACGAAGTTAAAATCCAGGGCAAAGTGTCAAGTTGGATTCAAAACTGGCTCGGAGACAGGAAGCAGAGGGTAATGGTTGATGGGTGTTTTTGTGACTGGAAGGCTGTTTCCAGTGGGGTTCTGCAGGGCTCAGTACTAAATTCCTTGCTTTTTGTGGTATATAACGATCTTGACTTGAATATAGGGGGTATGATTAAGAAGTTTGCAGATGATACTAAAATCGGCTGTGTGGTTGATACTGAAGAAGGAAGCTGTAGACTGCAGGAAGATATCAATAAATTGGTCAGGTGGGCAGAACAGTGGCAAATGGAATTCAATCCGGAGAAGTGTGAGGTAATGCATTTGGGGAGGGCTGACAAGGAAAGGGAATACACATTAAATGGTAGGACACTGAGTAGTGTAGAGGAACAAAGGGACCTTGGAGTGCACGTCCACAGATCCCTGAAGGTAGCAGGCCAAGTAGATGAGATGGTTAAGAAGGCACACCGAATGCTTGCCTTTATTAGCCATGGCATAGAATACAAGAGCAGGGGGGTTATGCTTCAACTGTATAAAACACCAGTTAGGCCTCAGCTAGAGTACTGCGTGTAGTTCTGGTCACCACATTACAGGAAGGATATGATTGCACTAGAGAGGGTAGAGAGGAGATTTACAAGGATGTTGCCGGGAGTAGAGAATCTTAGCTATGAGGAAAGACTGGATAGGCTGGGTCTGTTTTCCTTGGAACAGAGGAGGCTGAGGGGAGACATTATTGAGGTGTATAAAGTTATGAGGGGCCTAGATAAAGTGGATAGAAAGGGTCTATTTCCCTTAGCAGAGGGGTCAAAAACCAGGGGGCACCGATTTAAAATAATTGGGGGAAGGTTTAGAGGGGATTTGAGGGGAAATTTCTTCACCAAGAGGGTTGTGGGGGTCTGGAACTCGCTGCCTGAAAGGGTGGTAGAGGCAGGAACCCTAACCACATTTAAAAAGTACTTGGATGCGCACTTGGGACGCTCTAACCTGCAGGGCTACGGACCAAGAGCTGGGAAGTGGGATTAGGCTGGATAGCTCTTTGTTGGCCGGCGCGGACACGATGGGCCGAAATGGCCTCCTTCCGTGCTGTAACTTTCTATGATTCTATGATATTCTTAAGCCTTAGTCTCACTGATAAAATGATCTAAATGGGTACTTGCAGGTTTTAAGGTTAAGTGTTAGTATATGTTGCTGTGGTAAAATGTTTTCAATCACTGCGTCTTGGAACCAGAACCCTTAACGTGACTAGACGTTTCAATTTTTAGATATTCACCGAGAGCCTGCTGTGTTCTAGTCGTTTGGAGAATATCCGCTTAGCTGGGCAAATGATGCACTGCAGTAGTGTATCCGTCGACCCACCAGTGAGTGCTGCTTCCAGAAACAAGGTGCAGTGCAAGGTCAACTCTGAGAAAAGCATCAAATTGGTTCTTGCTGCTGCCAGAGAGTATTTTGACTCATCGGCCACCTTGACTGATAACTGCATGGATTTGGCCAGGTAATCTATGAATTCATTTTATGTATGTATGTATGTTTGGCTTTAATACTTGAGTTTTTTTTCCAAAAAAATGTCTATCTATTAAGATTATGACTGATGTAGCACCACAAGAGTTACTAATAGTATAGAACGTGCAGGGGTCAAATTAAAAAGAAAATTAGGAATGCAAAGAGATGGCATGAAAAAATATTGGCAAGTAAAATCAAGAAAACCCAAAGATTTTTATAAATACATAAAGAGCAAGAGGATAACTAAAGTAAGAGTAGGGCCTGTTACAGAGACCAAAAAGGTAACCTGTGTGTGGAGGCGGAAGACGTGGGTATAGCCCTTAATGAATACTTTGCATCTATCTTCACAAAAGCGAGGAAAGATGCAGACATCGTAGTTAAGGAGAAGTGTGAAATATTAGATGAGATAAACATAGTGAGAGAGGAACTATTAAGGGGTTTAGCATCTTTGAAAGTAGATAAATCACCAGGCCCGGATGAAATGTATCGCAGGCTGTTAAGAGAAGCAAGGAAGGAAATAGCAGAGGCTCTGACCATCATTTTCCAATCCTTTCTGGCTACAGGTGTGGTGCCGGACGACTGGAGGACTACTAACGTTGTACCGTTGTTTAAAAAATGAGAAAGGGATAGACCGAGTAATTACAGGCCAGTCAGCCTAACCTCAGTGGTGGGCAAATTATTGGAAAAAATTCTGAGGGACAGTATTAATCGTCATTTAGAAAGGCACGGATTGATTAGGGACAGTCAGCATGGATTTGTTAAGGGACGTCTTGTCTGACTAACTTGATTGAATTTTTTGAGGAGGTAACAAGGAGGGTCGATGAGGGTAGCGCTTTTGATGTAGTCTACATGGATTTTAGCAAGGTCTTTGACAAGGTCCCACATGGCAGATTGGTCAGAAAAGTAAAAGCCCACGGGATCTAAAGGAAAGTGGCAAGTTAGATCCAAAATTGGCTCAGTGGCAGGAAGCAAAGGGTAATGGTTGACGGGTGTTTTTGTGACTGGAAAGCTGTTTCCAGTGGGGTTCTGCAGGGCTCAGTACTAGGTCCCTTGCTTTTTGTGGTATATATCAATGATTTAGACTTCAATGTAGGGGGCATGATTAAGAAGTTTGCAGATGATAGTAAGGAAGAAAGCTGTAGACTGCAGGAAGATATCAATGGACTGGTCAGGTGGGCAGAAAAGTGACATGGAATTCAATCCAGAGAAGTGTGAGGTAATGCATTTGGGGAGGGCTAACAAGGCAAGGGCATACACAATAAATGGTAGGATACTGAGAAGTGTAAAGGAACAAAGGGACCTTGGAGTGCATGTCCACAGATCCTTGAAGGTAGCAGGACAGGTAGATAAGGTGGTTAAGAAGGCATGCGGGATACTTTCCTTTTATTAGCCGAGGCATAGAATATAAGAGCAGGGAGGTTATGCTTGAACTGTATAAAACACAAGTTAGGCCACAGCTAGAGTACTCTGTACAGTTCTGGTCACCACATTACAGGAAAGATGTGATTTCACTAGAGAGGGTACAAAGGAGATTCATGAGGATGTTGCCAGGACTGGAGAATTTCAGCTATGAGGAAAGATTGGATAGGCTGGGGTTGTTTTCTTTGGAACAGAGGAGACTGAGGGGAGACTTGATTGAGGTGTATAAAATTATGAGGGGCCTAAATAGACTGGATAGGAAGGACTGATTTCCCTCGGCCGAGAGGTCAATAACCAGGGGGCATAGATTTAAAGTAATTGGTAGAAGGATTAGAGGGGAGTTGAGAACTTCTTTCACCCAGAGGGTGGTGGGGGTCTGGAACTCACTGCCTGAAAGGGTGGTAGCGGCAGGAACCCTCATCACATTTAAAAAGTACTTGGATGTGTACTTGAAGTGCTGTAACCTACAGGGCTACGGACCAAGAGCTGGAGAGTGGGATTAGGCTGGATAGCTCTCTTTCGACCGGACATACACGATGGGTTGAATGGCCTCCTTCTGTGCCGTAAATTTCTATAAAGTTAATACCAGACATGATGCTGGTGATGCAAAAGCTGCTACTGCAATTGAAGTTCAATATTCTGTACTGGTCCAATAATGATCAACATGAAATACCAGTCATAAAATCTCCACCTTCTGCTTCCCCTGCTGAACACTCCCAGACAGGGTTGTTGCATGGAAGATCGTGCCTCATGTACATAAGTTCAAATGCAATGGAGCATGCAATAAGTCAAACGTATTCAAACTTTTAGTCTTGGAGGTTCACTTAGTTGCATTTGGTAGAATTCCAAGGGCTGCATGTAAACAATAATTCAAAACACCGCTACTAAATTAAAAACTAATTTTGACTAATGAAATCTACATTAAAGCACCCCTCCCCGAGCTAAATTACAGATATAATTAGAATTTTCCATTCATGAAAGCGCAGTGCAAAACACTTGGTCTGTGAAGTTCCAACAGGTAAACACAGCAGAGTAGGAGATACAACTGCGAATGAAGATGGCTGCCTCTGTCTTCATGGACTGGATAGCAGGGGCCTGCATGTTGCACAAAGGCAGTAAAGCCAGAGTTTTGGAATCCTAGTATTGTTATCCCTGACTTGCCCATTGCCACCCTGATCTAATGCACTTTTTTTTTCTGTGCTCCCAATAATTAAAGGGGTTAGATTCAAGCGACGTTAATGATTGTTTCACTTGCCGATGGTTCTACTTTGTATTGCGATCTAATAGTATCCTTCTTTCCATCCACCCCCTGAGAATTCTGTTTTAAATAAAGCTAGTGACATTAGTTACTACAAAGTTTTAAAATGGAATAAAATGCACACATGGAATGAGCTTTTGGGTAGGGGTGTGCTGGAGGGGTGGCATCACAGTTCTTGGCTAAACATGGGGCAAATCCAAGATCTTCTGGAGCTTGGTGGAAAAATTTACTGTTCAGTCTGGATAGTTGCTATCTCTTCCGTGGCGGGGTGGTAGGGTTCAAGAAGCAACTCTAGGGACACAAGGGATCGGCTGCTTAACACTGTGGAGGAATATAGAAGCTAGATTTATGAAGCTGTTAAGTTAGCTTTTTTCTGTATAACCTTTTATTCTGCACTACCACCCTGTGAATTTGCAATGATGCTGAGTTTAAGAGTGAAAATGCAGTTACAATGCTGGGCTCTCAGCTAATGTTATGTGACAGTTTTTTTTACCATTATAAATGCCAGTCATAGCACCACCTACAGGGGTAACTGGTACTGCAGGTAAATGGTGACACTTTTTTAAAAATGGTTTTTCTATTGACAAAGCCTGATGTAGGAGTTTACAACGTAATTTGAGATGGAATGTTGTGAAATACTCAAGGAAAGTGGTACACTTTGTTACTGGACTGGTATTTCAGAGGCTTGGACTAATAATCCAGAGAATGTGAGTTTGAATCTCTACATGGCAGTTTGAGATTTTGAATTCAGTTTAAAAATCGGGAAATAAAAAGTTATCAGTAAAAGTGACCTGAGAATTAATTAAAAAAAACTCTTACAACATATTGTGTAATCAGTATAAGTTTATTTTCTTTCTCTTTTTCTTTATTTCTCACACACACACGGACATACCCTCTGTCGCTCTCACTGTCTCTTTTTGCTTCTCTCTCAGCAGAGAGAGAGAGGGAGAGAATCATTTGGCAATCTTAAATTCCACTGATACACCCTGAGAAATTATTCACACTTAGCATGCTCCAGCTACAGGTCCTGCTTCAGCTGACAGACTCACCACCTTGGAGGAAAAGTATCAAATTCAAGCTCAAAGTACAAGGTCTTAAAGTAGAAACTTTAATGAAGGTATCAAAAAAAATTCAGTTGGTATATTTAGTCATATTGGGAAATATGTAATTTTTTGATTAAAAAAAACACTTTAAAACTTTATTTTGGACATTAGAAAAAAGTGGCAGAATTTTGTATTTGCATAAGCATTTTGAATAATTAATCAATAAAAAGTAGCAATAAAAGTTAACATACAGCTTTCCCATTGATAAAATGTTTACTTTGGGTTTTTGCACTGTGACATGTTGATATACAGGTGTTCCAATGCAAAAGTGTGACACAGGAAGAAAGGTTCATGTGTACTGGTGGTGCATGCTTTATACAACACTTTTAATATATAAATTTTACACAAGAGCATTGCACACAGTAGCAGTCAGTGTATTATATATTAAAATCTCACTGACTGCTTCTTTCCCACTGGTTAAATCTGCGCCCCGGTTTTGGAGTTTGTATTCCACTGTGTTAATTTGCTCTGTGTAAGGCTCTCCTGCACTTTCTTCATTGTTTTATTATTTTTCTCTTTGTATCCAAGCTTTGTCGCACTCTTTTTCTCTGTTGTTGTGCAGTTCTTTCTCCCTCTATCTCATCTCTCTTCGATATAACTCAAACATCTATGGCTCTCTGAAATCTTTGTTTACTGATGTATTTAATTTTCCTGTCTTACCTTTTGTTAAAGTACAGAGTGCACAGCAAGATGGCAACCAATATGTATTGGGTCAATAGTGGGTAATTTGATCGGGTGGGCACAGGTTGTCTGGAAGTTGGTGCAACCTGGACAGGTGAGAAAGAAGCTGGGGCATTGTAGGTTTGGAAGAAGCCAGGTGGGGAAAATGAACACTGGGCTGGGGTTTGGGAGCAGAGCTGGCTTGCCCGAGGCCTGGTAACCCTGTTGGAATGGGGCCGAGCATCACTCAAAGTTGAAGTATGCCAGGAATAGAGTAGGGTGGGTTTAGAATGTGTCATCTATTGTGGAAAAGCTGGAAGTGGACAACACTAAGAGGGGGGTGGTCTGCAGTTTGGCACCACTGAGCTATGAGTTCAAGTGTGGCAGCATAGAGTTGGGTGATTTAGCAACACAGAGAAGATGAAGTCCACAAGCAATTGGGGAGACTGGGGTCTTATATCACTTGGTGCTGTTGCAAAAACCGGCTTGCTGGTATGTTTTTTTTCCTGTCTCTTTCTCACAGTTCGATAAGGCAATTATTTTTGCCATGGCTTCCTTATCTCTCCTTGTCCTTTGAAAGTACAGCAAATCTTGCCTGACCTTGTAGCTTTACCAAGGCTAACACAGCAGTTAGTCTTCAGCAGTCTTAAGCAATTGTAATATCCATGAAAGCTTTCGAACTTGATCAAACTTCCCAACATGCCTTCGGATTTCGGTCAAGAATAACAGTTCTGTATTTTATCCTTTTGTAATTAATACTTTCAATCAAATTCTGCTCCTTCAGCAAGCAACACGGTGGCATAGTGGTTAGCACTGTTACCTCACAGCGCCAGGGACCCGGGTTCGAATCTGGCCTCGGGTGACTATCTGTGTGGAGTTTGCACATTCTCCCCGTGTCTGCGTGGGTTTCCTCCGGGTGCTCCGGTTTCCTCCCACAGTCCAAAGATGTGCGGGTTAGGTTGATTTGGCTATGATAAATTGACCCTTCGTGTTAGGGGGATTAAATACGTGGGGTTACGGGGATAGGGTGGGTGCTGGCTCGATGGGCCGAAATGGCCTCTATCTGCACTGTGGGGATTCTGTGATTCTGTGTAATCTAGATTTCTAGCTCATCCTTTTAGTTTTCCATGAAAACTGATACTAAAAGTCCATATTGAAAAGCCCCCATGTACCTGTAGCAGAACCAAATGTGCTTTTAACTTTATCTACATTAATTTCAGACTCGTGCTTGCATCTGTTGAAGAAGCTATCAGTCTTCTTAACGATGTTTGAGCTAGCAAAATCCACTATGCTATGCAGGTTGTCACCAAAGTGATTCATGGCACAGAAACTTACTTCAGCAGCTACACCCTCTGTCTCAAAGACCTCATTGTGCTGCTGATGAAGGTCTGTTTGCTTATTTCATGACTGAACTGATGCAACCATTTCTCATTGCCAATTGTCATTAGCGTTATGAATAAAAACAGCCATGTTTCTTTTCCCATTCTTCAGCAGTTTCCTCTGAATTCTCTCTAATGATCCAATTATGGAACCTACTCTCCCCGACGATCAGTAATGCTTGGTAAATTATTCATGTTCAAGACGAGCAATAACCTCATTGAAGAAGTTTCTCATTTTTTCCTTGTTGTGGGCAACAAGACTAAACTGAAGGTTAGCAGCAGTGCCCAGTTTACAAAGATTTGGATTTACAAAAATAGTATTTCATTCTCATAATTTTTTGAGATTTGCCAAATAATAACAGATTGCTGCTAAGGCTTTGGTCTATTGATTCATGGTCACAAACTTCAGTAAGAGTGGCCAGAGAATATCCTTCATCTTCACTATAGCTGTGATATCAGGCATTTCTTTACATATTGTATTTAAATCTTCATGAATAACATTTAAATCATGACTGTGTGGTCCTTGAATCAGTGAGGAAAGTACATGGTTGGATGATGAATTCCACTGTTCCCTTTCCTTCCTCTAGATCAAGGTAATGCATTGGCTGGGTAGTATCATCTTCACAATATTGATGTCCACAAGCAGCAGTTTTATGGCGGCCACTATCTGAGCCTCCTTTGTACATGTGAAGAAGTAGAGTTGATGAGATGCTTCAGCGCAGTTCGAGTTCTTGTTTTGATTCGTTGATTCTTGTTCTCCAACTTGTGTAGAAGGAATTTGATCAATGAGTCTGCATAAGCTCAATTCAGGACTCTGAAGCAGCAGAGTGTTTCATTGTGGTTCTTTGCAGCAAGCTTGTTATTAAAATCCACTGCAGCTCAATCTGTCAGTGTAGGTTGTTAGCAGAGTATTAATTTGTCTTTCAGCCATCAACTTCTTATATTCATGGACCCTTCCAATGCAACGCACATACCATGCATGATGTATAGAAACAGAATTGTTGAATTAACTTGAGCAGCTCCTCCTAGTTTCTCTAGGCACCAGAGGAAAACACATATTTTACAGGAGTAGTTAAGCTTTTGTTAGCTCATCACATAGAGGAAAATAAATATTTTTCCAAACTGCTATAATTAATTTTCTTGCATTGTGATCTTTCCCATTGTTTCATCAACTATTGGAGTTACCTACATAGAATATACAGCACAGAAACAGGCCATTCAGCCCAACCAGCGTTTATGCTGTACTCAAACCTCCTCCCATCCTTCCTCATCTAACTCTATCATCATAACCCTCTATTCCCTTCTCCCTCATGTTGGTCTAGCTTCCTCTTAAATGCATCTATACTATTTGCCTCAACCACTCCCTGTGGTAGTGAGTTCCACATTCTCACCACTCTCTGGGTAAAGAAGTTTCTTTTGAATTCCCTATTGGATTTCTTGGTGACTATCTTATATTGATGGCCTCTAGTTATGCTCTTCCCCACAAGTGGAAACATTCTCTCTGTATCCACTGTATCCAAACCTTGCATAATTTTAAAGACCTCTTAGGTCACCCCTCAGCCGTTTTTTCAAGAGAAAAGAGACCCAGCCTGTTCATCCTTTCCTGATATGTATACCCTCGCATTTTTGATATCATCCTTGTAAATCGTTTTTGCACCCTATCCAGTGCCTCTGTATCCTTTTTATAATATGGCGACCAAAACTGTACACAGTACTCCAAGTGTGGTCTAACCAAGGTTCGATACGTTCAGCATAACTTCTCTACTTTTCAATTCTATCCCTCTAGAAATAAACCCTAGTGCTCGGTTTGCCTTTTTTATGGCCTTATTGACCTGCGTCGCAACTTTTAGTGATTTGTGTATTTGTACTCCTAGATCCCTTTGCTCTTCTAACCCATTTAGATTCTTATTTTCCAAGTAATATGTGACCTCCTTATTTTTCTTAACAAAATGTGATACCTCAAAATTATCTGTTAAGATTCATTTGCCAGTTAAATGCCCATTCTGCAAGTTTATTAATGTTGTCTTGTAATTTGTTGCAGTCCTCCTCAGTGTTGACTATCCTTCCCAATTTGGTGTCGTCCGCAAATTTAAAAATTGTGTTTTTGATTCCAAAGTCTAAACAGTTAAACTAAATTGTGAACAACGGTGGTCCCAGCACTGATCCTTGTGGGACCCACTTCCTACATTCTGCTGCTCTGAATAGCTACCCTTTAACCCTTCTCTCTGCTTTCTGTCTTGCATCCAGCTAGCTATCCATTCTGCTACTTGTCCTCTGACTCCACATGTTCTGACCTTATTCGTTAGTCTATTATGTGGTACCTTATCGAAGGCCTTTTGGAAGTCTCAATATATTACATCTACTGCATTAGCCTTGTCTACTCTCTCTGTTACCTCTGCAAAGAATTCATTGAGGTTGGTCAAGCAAGATGTACCCTTTTGAAATCCATGTTGACTATTTGTTATATTTCTTCTACTAACCTTCTTCAGAAGTTTCAAGCAGACTATCTTCTCTTCTATAATCCAGATCAAACTCACTAATTTGAAAAGGAACCAGTTAATATATACCTATGAAACAGTTATTGAAACTATTTGAATTTCAATAACTTAAGTTTAAAAAAAGCTGCCAACCAATTGCACAAATAACACAGCATGTTTGTATTTGAATTGAGTGATTTAGCTCTTCACTCAAGAAAAATGCCCATTGACCAACAGAGTAATCGTCATATAATGTAGAGTTAAAATAAACCATGGTTTTTGTGAGTGAAGCTCGTCTTCAACCCTTTATCTACTGTAACAGAATTAGAAAAGCCAACACCAACCTAAATATTAGATAGAAATGCTTAATTTTTGTCACAAACACTTTCTCCAATGCTTTAACATCCTTTTGTAGTATGGAGATCAGAACTGCACACAGCACTCGAAGTGTCTTCTCAACAAAGTTTCTGTATAAATTTAACATTGCTTCTTGCTTTTACATTCTATTCCGCTAGAAATGAATTTGTATTTTGTTTGCACTCCTTATGACCTTATCAACTTGTGTTACTACTTTTAGTGATTTATGTGTCTGTGTTTACAGATCTTTTTGATCCTCTACCTCATTTATTTCTTGCCTTCCAAAGAATAGGGGGCCTCCTTATTTCTCTTACCAAAATGAACTACCTCATAGTTCGCTATATTATATTTAATTTGCCATTTACCTGCCCACGCCGCAAGCCTGTTTATGTCTTCCTGTATTTTGGTGCAGTCCCCCACATTATTAGCTATACCCCACAATTTGGTATCATCTGTGAATTTTAACACTGTACCTCCAATTTCTGAGTCTTATTAATTATTCACAAGGATATTATCAGCTGATTATTAAGATGTTGCAACTATCTGGAATAGAAAAGACTAAGAGGAGATCTGCTAAAGGTCTTTAAAGTTATGAAGGGGTACATTAAGATGGATGTCGAGAAACTGTTTTCACTTGTTGATGAGTCCAGAACAAGGATATAAATGTAAGATAGCCACTAACCGGTCAAATAAAGAATTTAGGAGGAATTTCTCTGCACAGAGTGATGAAAATGTGGAACTCACTGTCACATGGAGTGGTTGAAGCATAGTATTGATACATTTAAGGGGAGGCTTGATGCATACATGAGGGAGAAGGGGATAGAGGGATATGGGGGCAGAATGGGAAGAGGTAATTTGAGTGGGAGAGGCTTGTGCGGAGTATAAATACCGCCTTACCAGTTGGGCTGAATGGCCTGTTTCTTTGCTGTAGATTATAGAATCATAGGATAGTACAGCACAGGAGGAGGTCATTCGGCCCATCGAGTCTGCGCCGGCTCTTTTGAAGAACAATCCAGTTAGTCCCACTCCCCCGCTCTCTCCCCATATACCTACAATTTTTTCTCCTTCAAATATTTATCCAATTCTCTTTTGAAGGCTACTATTGAATCTGTATCCACCACCCTATCAGGCAGTGCATTCCAAATCCTACTCACTCGTTGCGTAAAAAGTTTTTCCTCATGTCGCCTCTGGTTCTTTTGCCAGTCACCTTAAATCTGTGCCCTCTCGTTAGCAACCCTTCAGCCGTTGGGGAAACAGTTTCTCTTTATTTAATCTATCTAAATTCTTCATGATTTTAAACACCTTTATCAAGTCTCCTCTTAGCCGCCTTTGCTCTAAGCCATTCCAGTACCTTCTCTTTATCTATTTTTATCTCATCCAGTACCCCAGCAACCTCCTCGTTTACCATAGCTTTGGCAAAGTCCTCTTCCTTGGTAGACACCGATGCAATGTACAAACCTTTGGCAAGCACCAGCACCGAACCTGTGCTGTGGCAAAGCACCAAAGTGATTGCCCTTCCCTCCACATGTGGTGGATGCTCCAGTAGTGCAATTTTATGAGTATCGCTAAATTTCTTTTGTTGAAGACCCAACTAATGTCTTCTTCATGGATGGGATTGATTGTGAGTAGCCTGGGGTCTGGAGTATTTTCGTGCTGTTTACCTGTTAATGTGGCCAATCCCTCTTGCACAACTGTTCTAATTAGGCCAACCAGTTGGTTGTAAAGTGCTGAGATCATACACATTGCAATTTTAACCACTACATTTGACTACAAGTCAACTACTGGCTTTAAAAAAATTTTTTTTAAATGTGTGTGGTGCCTAGTATCTGACATACTAGATGCAAGACCTTGTTATATGCTGTTTCAAGGTGGGGGAGGGGTGCACATCTGCACTGAAAAATTTGGAAGTCTTCCCCAGAGATCGTGTAGTGTTCAACTGCTTCCTAAAAAGTAATTTTCTTAATCAACTGGAGGTAAATAAATTTGTTCACTCATGTTCCGTTTTTATGCAATGCTCTGCATAAATAAATTTCATTGCCCAGCTGTTTAGACTGTGTCTTTTTTTTATCACAAAGTGCCGAGAAATATATAAAACTTTAATCTTATTTGCATTTTTCCATCATTACTCAATATCCCTGCAACAGTACCCAGCAACCCCCTCCCTTGCACCAGTGTAAACTCTGACTCACTGTCACGGAAGCGAAACTGATAAGTAATGCAGAGTGAAAAATAGTTGTTTTAAACAATAAATAAACTTTCCCATTCACAAAATTCATCTAATTTTCTATCTGGACAGCTCTTAATTCTATTCAAGTTTTCATTTTTCAAGCTCAAGAAGAAAGGTGAGCCGACAATTTAGATTTAACTGCTTTGCAAAGAGGGTGGTGACGATGTGGATCAGACTGGCTAAGGTGAACAGTGGAGGGGGCTATTGTCGCCAAATTCGAGAGGGAGCTGGATACTTTTCGGTGAAGTCAGTGAATGAGAGATGTAAGAAGTGCAGCTAAATAGCCTTTCCCAGTCCTGCACACTGCTCTGTTTCATTGATGGATATTCATTTGATGAACTTTGCATATGGCATATAATCTCACATCTCCACAGCACCTATTGCTGGAATATATGATCTTTAATATTCTGTACAACCTTGTGTAAATCTCCCACCTCCAATCTTTTCCTGATCTGAACCTAGGATATTATGTGATTCAAAAAGGGTGCCAAATTTTAAATAATCAAATGTAAACATGCACAGTATCAACAAATTCAGTACTTTTCAGTGGAACTATTCCAGCAAGTCGGTTTGTTCAGGAGAGGAAAGAAGAGGTGGGGTGGAGGAAAAGAAAATCGACTAAAAAGAAATTCTAAAATATGCTTTGGGGCCAACATATGACATTAGTGATTAATTTAGTATTTGTACTAAGGGCCAACTCTTTTGATTCTATTCCCACCCCCATACCTGTGTCTGCTGTGGCTCAGTGGGTAGCACCGTCGCCTCTGAGTCAGGTTGTGTGTTCAAGTCCCACTCCAGGAACTCGAGCACAAAATTCTAGGCTGATACTCCAGTGCAGTGCTGAGCGAGTGCTGCACTGTCGGAGATGCCTTCTTTCAGATGAGACGTTAAACCGAGGCCCCATCTGCTCTCAGGTGAAAGATCCCATGGCACTAGTTCTCCCCGGTGCCCTGGCCAATATTTATCCCTCAATCAACATTATAAAAACAGATTATCTGGTGATTATCACGTTGCTGTTTGTGGGAGCTTGCTTTATGCAAATAGGCTGCCGCGTTTCCTACATTACAACAGTGACTACACTCCAAAAATACTTCATTGGCTGTAAAGCGCTTTGAGACGTCCGGTGGTTGCGAAAGACGCTATAGAAATGCAAGTCTTTATTTTCTTTTTTTAATGAACATAATAGGAGCAGGGGTCGGCCATTTGGCCCTTCGAGCCTGCTCCGCCATTAAATAAGATCATGGCTGATCTTCTACCTCATCTCCACTTTCCTGCACTATCCCCATATCCTTTGATTCCCTTAATATTTAAAAATCTATCTATCTCTATCTTGAATATACTCAACGACTGAGCCTCCACAGCCCTCTGGGGTAGAGAATTCCAAAGATTCACCACCCTCTGAGTGAAGAAATTCCTCCTCATCTCAGTCCTAAATGGCTGACCCCTTATTCTGAGACTGTGACCCCTGGTTCTAGACTCCCCAGCCAGGGGAAACATCCTCCCTGCACCTACCCTGTCAAGCCCTGTAAGAATTTTGTATGTTTCAATGAGATCACCTCTCATTTTTCTAAACTCTGGCGAATATAGGCCGAGTCTACTCAATCTCTCCTCCTAGGACAATCTCCCCCCCCATGTAAATTCCTTGAAATACATGCATTGCTGTCTCCAGTAACCTTAAATTATTTAACATTCACAGTACATTGAAACATTACTGACTTTACAGTACATACTATTCTTGTCTCATAAAGAAGTTAAGGATTGTTTTCTGCCTCTCCTGTGTCTGCATCTTGGCAACATTTCTGCTGCAGGTTTTCTTGTTTCCTCCAGTGTGGAACTATTTCCAAAATTTTAACTGCAAAATGTTGCCATTTTCTATATTTTTTCACCATTAGGAAAATGTAGGTTCTGCTATATGGATATTAGAGCATTATTTAGGTGTCACTAAATAAATCAGAAATGACATAGAATTACATGCTGTTCCTGCTACAGGAAAGACGGTTAGCAAAAGCAAAATTAGTTTACTGATTCACTGACAAGTTGAGTATTATTGGTATGTGGAGGATAACTAATGAAATAGATGGTTATGGCAGTCTGTCTTGATTTTTACTGTCCTTCACCTACCAGATTCTGTCTTACCATTCTTGCTTATACCCTTTAATGGGAATGTGTGCTTCAATTCTCATGAATCCTTTATGCTAGTAGATCTTATAGCCTCACTATAGTTGCACGAATGAAGTTAGTTACTTTGATGATAAACTAATGGAATTACCCAAAACTAATACTCCTTTTCTGCCAATTCGGCCATTTTGCCAATTTCTATTTACACCCAAATTTCCTGCCAATCCCATTAACATACGCTGGAACCCATGTTCCCTGTAAGCTGTGCTTTGTTCTGTGTGGCCTGTTTATTTTAGTGCGTGGTCCCTTTTAAGTTTTCGCTCATGTGCCCTATTTACAATAGTGAAGCCGGTGAGCGGCCTGTGCGGGTCTTTTCCCGTTGCTGCGTGACCGCGCAGCTTAGAGGGAACATTGGCTGGAACATAAAATGGGTACAAACCAGCGGAGATCCGCATAAACAATTGGTTCAGGGGAAAGCAGTAAACTCGGCATGTATACTTTTTAAGTATGAAAATTAAAGTTTCAAGCCATTTGACTATCATTCATGCACATTAGAGACAGTATGTTTAAGAACATGCAATCATAGAAGCTTTTGAATTTTTAATGTGACTTATAGTGATGCCATAAAAATGCTTTCAAAGAAACAGAAATTACAGTGAGGATAAATTAAAAAAAATGTAAATAAAACACCAGAAAAATTACATTGTTTCCTGCTGCACCTAAAATTCTCGACTTAATTTTACACCCGTTTTGAACCAACATAATTGCAGGAACTTTGCATGTACAGCTCCTGAGCCTGGGGGTGGAGCCATAATAATAAGCCGAGGTATGTTCGAGCGCATGGATCGTTAGATGAGAGTAAAAGAGCGAGGGAATTCATGCGGAGCATAATTACAGACATAACACTCTTGGCGCCCGAGTTTCCTCGATCTTTTACGCCAGGTATTTGCTTTACACCCAGATTACACCTGTATTTGGCTGCAAATTTACAGGAAATTCAGAAATTCCACCCCTTGATAGTTAAAATGAAGCCAAAATTGCACCACATTGTTCCTGTTATCTATATGACTACTTATACAAACTTGCATGATTTATGGCAGTATTGGTACTTTGCAATGTTTGAGATCGTGCTACCAAGGGTGAAAGTACCAGCTTTGATCGAAATTTGTATTTATCTACATCTTAGCAAGTACACATGAATGGGTTGGAAGTCTGGGTAAAATGGTCCAAACCACAGGGGCAGTTTTGATATGAAAGTTAATTAGAAATATTTCTGTTTTTAATACTTATTTAGAATCCATTGCAGTAATAATTAGGAGCAAGAAAATCACACTTGTAGCTGGTTCTGCACTGAACGGCTTTACACAACTAAAGCTTTAGTTCACTGTATACTCTTGGAGAAGTCATAATTAAATTGTGCCATTAAAGTGATTGATAGTAAAGGAAATTGAGTGTGTCGCCTTGTCTGCATGGTTGTGATTCACCTACCATCTGGCATTCCTTATTGTCTTATTAGGTGCTGCTTACAGCTCATCACAGACTGCTCCCCTGTCATTCAAGAAGAGCTGGACCTCATCAGTGCTCTCAGTCTGTTAGAGGACTTCAACATGAGGATCTTGCCTATGCAAGGTACAAGAGCTTGTTTCTGCGTAATTGGTGCTATGCCTAAGACACAGCAGGTAAAAGAAAACAAATGTAGCACAGAAGAAAGTGAGGGGAAATGATAGAGGCCAAGTGGAAGTGGTGGGGGAAGAGTGCTGGGCAGTGGTAGTGCTAGTAGGAGGTAAGAGGGAATGGGGAGGGGTAAGCACGGACACATCGGGTGAGTGGGAGTGAGTAGACAGAGCGGAGTAAAAGAGAATGTACTTCTTCCTTAATTTCCCTCCCCAGAAAATTTACAAAAAGGTTTCTTCAGCACTAAACTATGAAAGCCTCTGTTATTTAAAGCTCAAACAGCGCTGACACTGTAATAGTGATATAGATAACAGAGGCTTCCATAGTCCAGTCATGAGGTAATCTTTTAGGGTATCACATCCCACACTTCTCCACTAGCAACACGTTTTAAACTGTTTAAGCAATTTTTGCGCTTTAACTGTGATAAATTTAGGCCTGTGAAGTGTAGGAGCCAAAGTTCAGGATAGGAGGAAGGGACTGGGGGGAGGATGGCACAGCAGGAAGGAGAATAGGCCACCTCGGGGATCGCAGGCCCTAATTCAGGTTGTTGGTGCTATGAAGCGCAGAGCCAGCTGCTTTGGTGGTGGCGTTTGGAAGACTCTGGGAGGTAAGTATAATACATAGGTAAGTTTTTGTGCATTACGAGCAGACATGGTGGCAAAGTGTTACAGGAAATAAGTATGACACTTACAGGAAGTGTGCACTATGTGCAAGACTTTTGATATATTATAGATATATAATTTATAGTATATTTAAAAAAAATCGGTGGCCTTTCAGTCTACAAAACATTACTTCCTGGTGTTATGTTTTGTCAACTTTTTCCCATATAAATTTCGATGTCCACATATATAATGGTAACTGCCTATGCAAACTTGTCACACCACAATTACATCCTCTTGCTAAGTGGTGGCACTGTAGTGCCTCCTTTTTGCATCTCCTAGCTCTGCTCAAATTGCTGTAAGTTTTGCTATTTAACGGCAAACAATATAAAATCAAAGTATTATATTAAAAATAAGGACAGAATGAATGACTGTAAAATAAATGCTGAATTATGTCTGCGTGTCCTGGTCCAATTATCCCCCAACCTCAACCCCACTTCACCTGAAGACTACATTTAGCCTTGTTTTCAATGCCATGGAACATTGACTAGTATGTTAAAATACAACAAATATTGTGCTTATCTGCTTTATTTTATTTGTGTTCAAATTTACCATAGTTAATAAATAATGCACGACAAATGCTTTTTACACTTTAAACATGGAACCCAGTTTGGCCTATTATGTGCTCATTTCTATTCGATGAGTTCCTTTAGGAACCAAAAATGCAATTTAAACTTGGATTAAATTTTCTAAGGAGAAGCTGTGCTCAACAAACATATACCCGATGAATGCCAATACAGTAATTGTGTTGATTTATGCGATTTGTATCCAAGTATGGACGCAAAGTGTTGAATAAACTTTTTCTTCCTTCTCTTTGCTATAACTGATTCATAATATAATAAAGTAACAGTTGGGACTACCTTCAGCAGCATTGCCTTTTAAATCAAATCAGTATGTTGTACTGCATCCCACTAGCAATTCAAATAAAACACAGTAATTCAAACTGCAGACTTTAACACGAGGGAAAAGCAAAAGAGTGAAACCTAATTTTGCTTAAAGCATCTGAATAATAGAGAAGTGACGAGCACAGCTCCTCTTTCTTCTTTTAGAATATTGAGTAGTATCTGAATCTTAAATATTACAACAGCCACTTGAACTGTTTTCAGAAGCAGGAATATCTAAACACAACGCTACAGTAATTCAAAGACAATTCACACAATCTAAACCTGCTGATGAGGTTCACCATCAGTATAATAAGACATAATATACTAAGACGTAGGAGCAGGAGTAGGTCATTTGGCCCCTCGAGCCTGCTCCGCCATTCAATAAGATCATGGCTGATCTGATCTTGGCCTCAACTCCACTTCTCTGCCTGCTCCCCATAACCCTCGACTCCCTTATCGTTCAAAAATCTGTCTATCTCCACCTTAAATATATTCAATGACCCAACCTCCACTGCTCTCTGGGGAAGAGAATTCCAAAGATTCACGACCCTCTGAGAGAAGAAATTTCTCCTAATTTCCGTCTGTATCTGCCAGTATCCCAATTAGTACAAGGTTTAAAGGGAGGGAAAGGCAAAACTGGTCTGCAACAAATGCTCTGGTATTGACTTTAGTTGATGTCTAAATGCAGGGTGAAACCTCAATCGCTTCACAATTGAGACTGTTAGGTAATCACTATGGACAGATGGTACTCCGATTCCAACATGTAGAAATAAACCATAATTTGTAACCCGTATTGATATCAAGATTCATCCATAGATCAGTTCTGTTATCAAGAAAGGCATAAAAGCATTTTTGTTGCACGTGGCTTAATTTCAGCCCTGGTTTGCATGTTAAAAGTATGAAAAGGATTTGTAGTGCATGGTTTAACTTTTGTTTTATTTTTAACTGTTTCTAAGTTTTGATTTTTCACATCATACAGTCTGAGGAATAGAATTATTGGTAACGGGATTTATCCTTCAAAGATGAAATGCTAATACATGCATTTATTTCAATTTCATGAGTTTTATGTTGATATACGTGGAATAATTCCCTTTTATTTTCAATTTTCTCTCCTCTTTGGTTAGGAAAATGTACTTGCTTTAAATCATAAAGCAACAGTTATTCTACCAAAGTTTTTGATATCACAGTGGTTCATGATGAGAGCTCAATGAATGGTTGACTGTTGATTTTTCTTGCATGAGAAACCATTAGAAATCTTAAGCAAAACCTTCCATGTACTTTATAAATGCTGCTACATGCCTTTGTCAGCATAATTAACCAGCTGTTACAGAACAGTGCCCAGACCAATTAATGAATGCACAGTGTAATCTTTCATACAGTTTGTGCTAAAAGACATTATGGCAGCCATTGGTGCAAGAGAATTAAAAATAAGGCAACTGGTTTGAATATGGGAACAACTTCAGGGCATGATGATAAATTGATTCAGAGATTTCCAATTTATCAAAGCTGTTCATGCTTCAAGAGTAGTGTCTTAGGACCGCCTTTATGCTTCTCCTTGTGGATTTATTGCCTGCAAATTTAAATTTGGAGGGGAAAAAAGACCAAATATGAAACATTAACAGTTTAGGAAATCTGAGTTCAGTAGCAGAATAGTTTCACAACCCCGTGGTCCATGCAGATGTCTTCCAGATTATTTGATGCTGAACATTGTGATGATTGAACTGAACGATGGTTGTGATCAAGGAAATACCAACTTTGGCGATGGAACATTTTGTGCTAGTTCTTTCAAGCTAATTTAATTTCTAAAGTATTTGTCTGGAAATGGCCTATCCTTTCATTGTTATGATTAGACATACAAATTTGACTATTGTGTGCAGCTATGTATTCATACTACTAGTGATATTTCTCATGTCAAGTCTATTTTCTCCCTAAAAGAAATAGGGGGAGAAATTCGGTATCGCCCCGTTTGGGGCGCAATTATCAGCCGGGCGCAAAGTTTAGCGCCTGGCACTAATTATCGCCTCCGACTGCAAGCTTGGCTTCTATCGCCCCTGGAGGTGATTTGAGCACTAAATCAGGTGCTACACACCTCTCAAGGCGCTAACGCCAAGGAGTGAGGCGCTACCTCAGAGCGCTGGCGAAGCTCATGTGATGTCAGTTAGCAATGGAACACAGACACACTGGCTCCGGCCAGTTCTTAAAGGGGAGGGTCGACCTTGCTTTCCAGCCACACCCTGCTTATTGCAGCCTTGAATCTTGGCCTGGAGAGACCTGTACATCAATTCTGCTGGAAAGAACAATGAAGAGGCCCAGGGAAAGAGCTCAGAGTGCAGCCCCCATAGTCTCTTCTAAATTGATGCAAGGAAGGTCAAATCAAAATGAACCTGCAAAGTGCTGCTCAGTACCCAAAACTCCTTCACACAGCGTTGAATCTCTCCAGAAGTGTCTCTCTCAGAATGCATGGTGCAAAAATGTCGCCGAAAAAAAGGCAGGAAGCGGTCGCCTTTAAATAGTGCTCTCCCAGTCCCTTCTCGACTGCAAAACATTCCCCTCTACCTGTCGTTGCTAGTGGCAGGCGGAAAGGCAGGGGGCGCCACTCAATATCCGGTCCGGGGCGTTGCACGCTCGACTGACGTCGCGATCTGCGGGTGCAGGAGATCGTGGCGGTAGTGTTTAGCGCCGCCGCAAAATGTCTGGTCAGTTTCAAGAGTGGCGCAAACATTGCCACACTCGGGCGCTAGTTGCTTTGCCCCCCCCCCATTAGCGCCCTCTTCGGGCGCTAACGGGAGGCGCTAATCAACCGAATTTTTCCCCCATCGAGCCTTGTCCACAAGATTCCCTTCAATTTAACACTGATGAGGTAATTAGCTGCTATTTGATAGACGTGTTCAAAATTATGAAGGGTTTTGATAGAGTAAATAAGGACAAACTGTTTCCAGGGGCAGGAGGGTTGGTAACCAGAGGACACAGATTTAAGGTAATTGGCAAAAGAACCAGAGGCAACATGAGGAAAACATTTTTTTTACACAGCGAGTTGTTATGATCTGGAATGCGCGCACTGCCTGAAAGGGTGGTAGAAGCAGATTCAATAATAGCTTTCAAAAGGGAATTAGATAATCACTTGAAAGGAAACATTTGCACGGCAGGGGAATTGGGACTAATTGGATGGCCCTACCAAAGAGCTGGCACAGGCACAGTGGGCCGAATGGCCTCTTTCTGAGCCGTATCAGTCTATGATTCTACGATTATAACTAAATGTAGAGTCGCATCAGCAGATATGGAAGGCCCTACTGCTTGTTCACCAGTCCCCACAGCTCATAGGATGAATGGGGCTGAAAGCCTTTCAGGAATATATGGTAAACTGAGGTATAAAGAAAATAACTATAGAAATTTAATTTCAGTAATATATATTCTCCATAACAGCTTAATTTATTGAACAGGTTTGTCAACAGTTATGGTGGGCACAGATTGCTATGGTATTAGACACTCTTATGATTGTTCATTGCAGTAAGCTTTCCTCTTGTTTTGATTTTGGAAATGTAATAACTTAATATAAAGAAGTGGCATTTTTGCTTCCTTCTGTATAGTACGTATGTGCTCAGACCGACTCCGACTCATTAAAGAGTGCATTACTCCGTGCTCGACAGCCTACAAACAGTCAAAAAAGCTCCTGGGGCTTGCAGATTTGCTGAGAGTAGCAGGTAAGTGCTTGTTCTTGGTGATCTGTTGTATCAGATTAGATTACGTTTCAATGGTTTTATAAAGGTATAAATGATTATGGACAGAAACCTGTTTACTTGGTTCTCAGTGTATCTCTGACTAGTTGTTGCGATTTTTTTTTTTAAATGATGAAAATGAAATAAGAATTATCTATAGATAAGTCACTCGGTTTTATATCTCAATGAAACTTTTATTTCAAACTTTATTTTTTAAATAGTATTTTCCCTAAATGTCAGGGAATAATCATATTCTGCTCATGGTTGAGAGAAATATAACACTTCTAGTAAGTTGCTTTCCTGCTTGAAAATTCTGATATGAAGAGAAAACAGGACGTTTTGTACTGGAATTTATTTACAAAAGTTGTTGTTTTTGTTAAATCAGCTTTTTTTATAATATCAGCATGTAATATAATGTCACAGCTTATTTTGGTTTGCAAATGTGTCCATATTTATATCTGACTATTATGCTAATCTTGTCATTTTAAAGTATGAGATCATCTCCAACAGATGTTTTGGTTGATTATTCATTTTAAAGCAGGTTACTTGCAGTTAGGAAAATTTAAGTGTTGGCTGATCTATGCTATTTTGTCTTTATTTTTCAAATATAAACAGGACAGGATAAGGCACAGCGGAAAGGACAGGTATTGGTTCTCCTGGCTGAGCAGGCCCTTCAGTGCCAAGATTATAAAGCTGCCAGTATCCATTGCCAAGAACTTATGTCTGCAGGTGACTTTTCTATTTTGATTGCACTGGTTTTGTATTCATACAATCATAGAAGTTTACGGCACAGAATGAGGCCATTTGGCCCATCGTGTCTGTGCCGGCTGAAAAAGAGCCATCCAGCCTAATCCCACTTTCCAGCTCTTGGTCCGAGCCTTGTAGGTTACTGCTTCAAGTGCACATCCAAGTACTTTTTCAATGCGATGAGGGTTTCTGCCTCTACCACCCTTTCAGGCAGTGAGTTCCAGACCCCCACCACCCTCTGGGTGAAAACATTTCTCCTCAACTCCCCTCTAAACCTCCGACCAATTACTTTATATCTATGGCCTCTGGTTATTGACCTCTCTGCTAAGGGAAATAGGTCCTTCCTATCCACTCTATTTAGGCCCCTCATAATTTTATACACCTCAATTAGGTCTCCCCTCAGCCTCCTCTCTTCCAAAGAAAACAACCCCAGCCTATCCAATCTTTCCTCATAGCTAAAATTCTCCAGTCCAGGTAACATCCTCATAAATCTCCTCTGCACCCTCTCTAGTGCAATCACATCTTTCCTGTAATGTGGTGACCAGAACTGTACTCAGTACTCTAGCTGAGGCCTAACTAGTGTTTTATACAGTTCAAGCATAACCTCCCTGCTCTTATATTCTATGCCTCGGCTAATAAAGGCAAGTATCCCGTATGCCTTCTTAACCACCTTATCTACCTGTACTGCTGCCTTCAGGGATCTGTGGACATGCACTCCAAGGTCCCTCTGGTCTTCTGCACTTCTCAGTGTCCTACCATTTATAGTGTATTCCCTTGTCTTGTTTGCCCTCCCCAAATGCATAACCTCACATTTCTCTGGATAGAATTCCATTTGCCACTTTTCTGCTCACTTAACCAGTCCATGATTATCTTCCTGCAGTCTACAGCTTTCTTCCTCTCTATCAGCCACATGGCCAATTTTTGTTTTGTGCTTAAATAGGAGGATTAGGTGTCTTCGTGTCCTTTTTCTGATCTCAATATTCAATCCTACAACAAATTCTTAACATAAATTCACAATTACTCATAATACTCTTTGTTCGAGTGCACTTGAGAACAGGGAACGTCATTAACTAAATCTGTTTAAACTTTACTGAACTTAAGCGGAAAGAGATAGTCTAGCAGAATTTGAGCAATGCAAACTTCTTTTGGTTTCCATTTTTCATAAGAACATAAGAAATAGGAGCAGGAGTAGGCCATTCGGCCCTTTGAGCCTGCTCCGCCATTCAATGAGATCATGGCTGATCTTCTACCTCAACGCCACATTCCTACACTATCCCCATATCCCTTGATTCCCTTACTATCCAAAAATCTATCGATCTCTTGTCTTGAATATACTCAATGACGGAGCATACACAGCCCTCTGGGGTAGAGAATTCCAAAGATTCACAACCCTTTGCGTGAAGAAATTTCTGCTCATCTCAGTCCTAAATGGCCGACCCTTTAATCTGAAACTGTGACCCCTAGTTCTAGACTCCCCAGCCAGGGGAAACATCCTCCCAGCATCTACCTTATCAAGCCCTGTAAGAATTTTATGTTTCAATTGGATCACCACTCATTCTTCTAAAGTCTAGGGAATATAGGCCTAGTCTACTCAACCTTTCCTCATAGGACAATCCCCCCATCCCAGGAATCAGTCTGGTGAATCTTCGTTGCACTCCCTCTATGGTAAGTATATCCTTTCTTTGGTAAGGAGACCAGAACTGTACGCAGTACTCCACGCCCTATATAATTGCAGTAAGACTTCTTTACTCATACTCCTTTGCTTTTCTTCCTTTGCCTAGTCTGCCTGTATTGTAATATGAGAGCTGCAATGAGGTTGTAAATAAGAGCATTAAGTCACCACTTCACACCAGAACTCAGTGAAGAACTACAACTCCCAGCGATCCTATGAGTAGTTGGATGTGCATAGATACCAATAAAATAGCTGCGCATGGACCGATGTGCAAATACAATTCTCAGCATGTCTTGTGCTAACAGGTGGCAGAATCAATTGCACACTCCCAGCAGAATGCCTTTAAGCAATGATTTCTTAACATCTGCTGCATAAATAAATGTAATTGAAAATTATTTATTACAAGACATTTTCGTGTTTGGTCACTCAAAAATCTCAATCTACGTGTTGGAAAGTTTAAAATTTGTTTATGAACCAAGTACAGTTTTGAACAATAATATATCTGTCAGAAGACTCCCCTCTATTCTCAAATCCAAGTCATTTATATATAGAACGAGAATATGTGGCCCCAGCACCACGTGTCACTCCCTGTCAATCCAGCAATGTCCTTCTTGTTCACTCTACCTCCTAGCTCGCAACCAGTTTGCTATCAATGCCACAAGATTACTGCCAATTCCATGTGCCTTAATTTTAGCTAATTATCACTGGTGTGAAATGTTCGCAATTGTCTTCTGAAAATCCTTCTCTCTATACACCTCAGCGATGCTATCAAAGAACTCTATTGGTTGTCTTCTCTTACCCAAAGGCTAGATGTGAGAATTGAACATTACATGAAATGGAGCCATCTCTTTCTCAATTCCTATGAAATGAGAATTGGTACAAATCCAAACGAGGATACCTTTTTCTAATTGCACCTACATATTTTTCAAAATCTTTACTGGGTCACATTTCCTCACCAAAAAATAAAACTGTGGACCAGCATGGAAAAGTTTTATTGGTGGTTAAAATAAAATGGCCATCCATGCAGCAGCTCGGTCACAAGGTGAGTTGATAAGTTGAAACAGATTGCTTTTAAAGAGGCTACACAGTGTGTAAGTTACCTTTCATTGTCAAGTACCGTGCCGAATGTTAGATAACTGGAAACCTAATGAAGTGGGTCAAGGAGACCTCCTGTTGCTACAATGAAGCGGTATTTAATCTCAGTCATCTGGCAATGGATTATACAAGCTGGATGGTGCTAAAACTATCCCATTAAATGAACAAACCTGTTGGGTACCTGGAGGCCTAACCAAGCTTCTTCAGCTGCTAGATAAGAGAGAATTATGCTCGCCAGATGTTTCAAAAAGCAAACTGATGCAGAATCATGTAGTCACTATTCCCATCCAGTATCCATAAGTAATTCCATACTTAATAAACATGAACAGTTTGCGTTTAGTAGTGCATCCATCACGTTGAATGTTAGCCTAAATTTCAGCAGATCCATGTTGCAGCATTTTTTGTTGGATTGGAGCAAGTTCAGTGCCACCGACAGCAATATATTTGGATGTTTTCCTCATCGGCACGTGACTTGCCTACCTTCCGAAACAAAAGTTTGGAATTTCTTCTGTGGGTTGTTTCCCAGAATTCTAGGGATTGCTGTAAATGTAAGTGGCAGGAATAATAAATATCAATTGCAAGTCCTGGAAAAGGGCTGAAACAAGAGGTATTGTTCATGGATTTTAGGCTCAATCAGCTCTGTCCTTTGCTTGGACCTCACACACGATGCTCTACAGTAATACTTCAGAATTTTTTTTAAATATTAACTTTTCATCCTTACATTTATTTAATATCTTTCTCCTTACAAAGGAATTTTTATTTTCTGATTGTTTATATTCATCCCAAATGTGTTTTTAAATCGCCTTTTTCTGTTTTTCCTAATTTTCTTCTATCTCCATTTCTGTTCATTTGCAAAATCTTTTTGTTTTCCTTTGTATGAACATGCATACAAACATATGTAAAGGACTGAAAAAGACCGCCTGGGTCTATGAGCCTGTCCGATACAGACCTGGTGTAGCTGAACACACCCTTGACCTGCCTCCTCTGACTGGTAACCCAGTCTCTTGGGAGAGGCACAAACACAGTGCTTACTGTAACCCTTCAGGTTTTAATTAAAAAAAAGTACATTGCATTTTGTTTTGGACTTCTGTTACTTTTTAAAAACAATCCATTTTTACTTAGCATCTTTTTTTCTCACTTTTCTGCAATACTTAGATCTCCTTTTAAAATGTCTTCCCCATACTTCTGTTTTGAAGCATACCGAAAAGATTGACCGTTCTTCTTCCTCCAGTAACCACCATATTGTTTAAGGAGGAATTGTGTTGGGTTCCGTTTACATGGGTACGGTAGCATAGTGGTTATGTTACTGGACCAGTAATCCAAAGGCCTGGACTAATGATCCGGAGACATGAGTTCAAATCCCACCACGGCAGCTGGGGAATTTAAATTCAATTAATTAATTAAATCTGGAATAAAAAACTAGTATCAGTAATGGTAACCATGAAACTATCGGATTGTCGTAAAAACCCATCTGGTTCACTAATGTCCTTTAGGGAAGGAAATCTGCCGTCCTTACCTGGCCTATTTGTGACTCCACAGCAATGTGGTTGACTCTTGACTGCCCTCTGAAATGGCCTAGCAAGTCATTCAGTTGTACCAAACTGCTACAAAGAAGTATACAAAGAAAAAAATTGGACGGACAAACTCGGCACCGGACATGACAAAGGCATACCAAGCCCAGTCGACTCTGCAAAGTCCTCCTCACTAACATCTCTGGACCTCTGCCAAAATTGGGAGAGCTGGCCCACAGACTAGTCAAGCAACAGCCTCACATAGTCATACTCACAGAATCATATCTTTCAGCCAACGTCCCAAACTCCTTCATCACCATCCCTGGGTATGTCCTGTCCCACCAGCAGGACAGACCCACCAGGGGTGGCAGCACAGTGGTATACACTCGGGAGGGAGTGGCCCTGAGAGTCCTCACCATTGACTCCGGACCCCATGAAGTCTCAAGGCATCAGGTCAAATATGGGCAAGGAAACCTTCTGTTGATTACCACCTACCGCCCTCCCTCAGCTGCTGAATCAGTACTCCTCCATGTTGAACACTGCAGAAGCAATGAGGGTAGCAAGGGCACAGAATGTACTCTGGGTGGGGGAATTAATTGTCCATCACCAAGAGTGGCTCGGTAGCACCACTACTGACCGAGCTGGCTGAGTACTGAAGGACATAGCTGCCAGACTGGGCTTGCGGCAGGTAGTGAGAGAACCAACACGAGGGAAAAGCCTACTTGACCTCGTCCTCACCAATCTACCTGTTGCAGATGCATCTGTCCATGACAGTATTGGTAGCAGTGACCACCACACAGTCCTTGTGGAGACGAAGTCTCGTCTTCACACTGAGGACACCCTCCATCTTGTTATGTGGCACTACCACCGTGCTAAACGGGATAGATTGAGAACAGATCTAGCAGCGCAAAACTGGGCATCCATGAGGCGCTGTGGCCCACCAGCAGCAGCAGAATTGTATTCCACCACAATCTGTAACCTCATGGCCCAACATATCCCTCACTCTACCATTACCATCAAGCCAGGGGACCAACCCTGGTTCATTGAAGAGTGTAGAAGAGCATGCCGGGAGCAGCACCAGGCATACCTAAAACTGAGGTGTCAACCTGGTGAAACTACAACACAACTAAAAACATTCCAAACAGCGGAAACAGCATGCTATAGACAGCTAAGCGACCCAAAACCAACGGATCAGATCAAAGCTCTGCAGTCCTGCCGCAGCCAGTCGTGAATGGTGATGGACAATTAAACAGCTAACGGGAGGAAGAGGTTCCATGAACATCCCCATCCTCAATAATGGCGGAGCCCAGAACATGAGTGCAAAGGACAAGGCTGAAGCTTTTGCAACCATCTTCATCTAGAAGTGCTGAGTGGATGACCCATCTCTGCCTTCTTCTGAGCTCCCCACCATAACAAGCCAGTTTTCAGCAAATTCGATTCACTCCACATGATGATAAATGGCTGAGCGCACTAGATACAGCAAAGTCTATGGACACTGACAACATCCCGGCTGTCATGCTGAAGCCTTGTGCTCCAGAACTAGCCGCGTACAGCTACAACACTGGCATCTACCAACAATGTGGAACATACAAAATGCAGGACAAATCCAATGCAGCCAATTACCACCCCATCAGTCTACTCTCAACCATCAGCAAAGTGATGGAAGGTATCATCGACAGTGCTATCGAGCGGCACTTACTCACCAATAACCTGCTCACCGATGCTCAGTTTGGGTTCCACCAGAACCACTCGGCTCCAGACCTCATTATAGCCTTGGTCCAAACATGAACAAAAGAGCTGAATGCCATAGGTGATAGGAAAGTGACTGTCCTTGACATCAAACAGTATTTGACCGAGTGTGGCATCAAGGAGCCCTAGTAAAATTGAAGTCGATGGGAATCAGAGGGGAAACTCTCCACTGGCTGGAGTCCAAAGGAAGATGGTTGCAGTTGTTAGAGGTCGATCATCACAGCCCCAGGACATCACTGCAGGAGTTCCTCAGGGCAGTGTCCCAGGCCCAACCATCCTCAGCTGCTTCATCAATGACCTTCCCTCCATTGTAAGTGGGATGTTCGCTGATGATTGCACAGTATTCAGTTCCATTCGCAACTCCTCAGATAATGAAGCAGTCCATGCCAGCGTGCAGCAAGACCTGGACGACATTCGGGCTTGGGCTGATAAGTGGCAATTAATATTTGCGTGACACAAGTGCCAGGCAATGACTATCTCCATCAAGAGAGTCTAACCACCACCCCTTGACATTCAACAGCATTACCATCACCAAATCTCCCACCATCAACATCCTGGGGGGTCACCATTGACCAGAAACTTAACTGGGCCAGGCACATAAATACTGTGGCTACAAGAGCAGGTCAGAGGCTGGGTATTCTGCGGCGAGTGTCTCACCTCCTGACTCCCCAAAGCCTTTCCACCATCTACAAGACAATTCAGGAGTGCAATGGAGTGCTCTCCACTTGCCTGGATGAGTGCAGCTCCAACAACACTCTAAAAGCTCAACACCATCCAGGACAAAGCAGCCTGCTTGATTGGCACCCCATCCACCACCTTAAACATTCACTCCCTCCACCACCGGCACAGTGTGTACCATCTACAAGATGCACTGCAGCAACTCGCCAAGCCTTCTTCGTCAGCACCTCCCAAACCCACGACCTCAACCACCTAGAAGGACAAGGGCAGCAGGCGCACACGAGCACCATCACCTCCAGGTTCCCCTCCAAGTCACACACAATCCTGACTTGGAAGTATATCGCCGTTCCTTCATCGTCGCTGGGTCAAAATCCTGGAACTCCCTCCCGAACAGCACTGTGGGCGTACCTTCACCACACGGACTGCAGCGGTTCAAGAAAGCAGCTCATCACCACCTTCTTGAGGGCAATTAGGGATGGGCAATAAATGCTGGCCTTGCCAGTGACGCCTACATCCTATGAACGAATTAAAAAAAAAAAATAATGTATAAAGTGACAAAATGGCAACAGGCACTGTGTACCTTTTGTTAAAAAAATAACTAGAACATTGTCCCTGAAATTGCAGTGTGTATGACGGCATACTCTGAGTGCGCCATTGTGTTCCCTTTGAAATCCACAGCAAGTTCGGGATTTGCGAAATCCGGATCTTGCGGCCCGTCAGTTTACGCGTTGACAGGCCATCCGCGCGGGCCACGAAAAAGCAATCGCTGGCGCCGAGTTGGGCTATTTGCCCACCGACTAGCCAGCAGTTGCACACGGAAGTCTTACGGTTGATGCAAGCAGGCACAGGGCTTGTTTGCATCAGCATAAGGGGATATCTAAGCCATTAATTAAACATTTTCATATGCTAAATTATGCACAGATACTGTATGAAATGAGCGTGCTATTATTGGCTCGGATTACAGTTTTAATGTATAACATTATAAAAAATTAAATTTTTAGTGAGGTTGGTGGAATGAAGGTAATTACGAATAAATTCCAATTCTGTGAATTGTATAATTATTGGATTTTGGGATTCCATTACATCTCATTAGGGGATTCCCTTCACAAGTTATTAAAGTTGAATTCTGCTTTGTGATTGGAGGACCAGGCCCACGTGATCCCAGGTATGTTTCCGCACCGCCCGCGTCCCTGGGATCCGTGGGCCGTTCCGTTGTCCTCCGCCTCCAGGCCTGAATCCGCAGGTTTTCGCAGCCTCGCCGCTAGCAGTTAGGTTAATAATTTTTCCGCAGGTCGGAGGTGTACTTCGGAGGTACGCCTCTGACCGCAATTTCTAGCCCATCAGTTTTGCATTTCTGCCCTGTAATGAGCTGAAGTTAGAATTATGCAATGCCAACACAGGTGATGACCTATCTTTAATTAATAGCATTAACAGATGGATGTTTATTTTTCTCCCAAAGGTTACAGTGCTGGTTGGCAGGTGTGCAGCAAACTGGGGCAGTCAGACGGCTATCATGACCTGACCACTCGACAGGAATTAATGGCCTTTGCTCGCACTTACTGCCCTCCCAATGTTATCCAGTCTCTTCTGGCTGTCAGCAGCTCACTTCAGACGCAGGTATGAGTGAATAAGCTTTATACTAATGATGGTCGAGGAACTTCGAAGGACGTTAACTCTTGAATTTAAACACTTTTTTCACCTAGTGCTGTCCGTCCCGTTGCGTAAATTATTTGATATTCTAATGAGAAATAAAAAACCCTGATGCAGCCTTCAAAAAATTCAAGGCTCTAGTTATACTTTGTTGATGGAGGGACGATAGATTTCAAAGCTCGATTGTAGACTGTGACAGATGTCGTCCATCATGATGTTTAATAACATGGCTGCTGTTGATTCTGGCTTAGGTTATTCTGAGCTGTTATAAGTACTCAACTACTTTCCCTCCCCGCCCCCCACAACCGCACCAAGTTCATTATTTGTAACTTATGGTCTTTTGGCTCACTCTGTTTCAATTAAACAACCCTTATTAAGAAAGAGAAAGTATAGCTGGCACAATCAACAAAAAAAATCAAAGAATTTATCTAGATGTTTTGCTAGTCCTTAATTCACTAAAGTTCAGAGTCATGTCACTGAGGGTCATTGACAATAATTATTGCTGTTGGGAGTACGTTGAATTTTTGAGCTCAAATGAAATGTAAAATGTGTTCATGGGCTCGACCAATAATTCATGTTTTTTAATGATGCTATTTGATTTCAAAATAGTACACAAAAACTGATCACCTCTAAATGAAATAACATACATGCTAATTCAGATAATAAAATCACAAACAATAAAACAATTTTCATTAAAAGTATTTTTGTCAGAGCATTGGAAATGATTCACACATTGCTGACCAGGGCAAGCAACCGTGTATCTCCTTAGCCAACCAGGTTGAAGCATTGTTAATGAACAGCACAGGATCTGAACTGGGAAATGTAAGTTAGAATGGTGAATTCAATGTCAAATCAGGTACAGTAAACAAAATAAAGAGAGGGAAAGAAAGATCGGATTAAGAGAGAGAGAAAAAAGGGACAGAAAGAAAAAGCGAAAAAAAATTAAAACTCCAACAACAACTAAAAGCTGAAGTAATGAGATTCCACACTTGTAAAAGTTAATTTTCTGTGCCAGAGAGATTGTTTGGTAGTAATTAAGAACATAATAAATAGGAGCAGGAATAGGCCACTTGGCCCCTCGAGCCTGCTCCGCCATTCAATAAGATCATGGCTGATCTTGGGCTCAAAGCCACTTCCCTGCCCGCTCCCCATAACCCTTCACTCCCTTATCTTGTAAAAAATCTGTCTATCTCCACCATAAATGTATTTAATGACCCAGCCTCCACGGCTCTCTGGGGCAGAGAATTCCACAAATTTACGACCCTCTGAGAGAAGAAATTCCTCCTCATCTCAGTTCTAAAAGGGCGACCCTTTATTCTGAAACTGTGCCCCCGAGTTCTAGATTCCCCCACGAGCGGAAACACCCTCTCTGCATCTACCTGTCGAGCCCCCTCAGTATCTTATATGTTTCAATAAGATCACCTCTCATTCTTCTAAATTCCAATGAGTATAGGCCCAGCCTGCTCAACCTTTCCTCATAAGTCAACCCCCTCATCTCAGGAATCAACCGTGTGAATCGTCTCTGAACTGCCTCCAATGCAAGTATATCCTTCCTTAAATAAGGATTTTTAATTCCTTAAATTAAGACTTATCACTCAGTTAAAAAAGCACTTAGACTGAAATGGATAGGCCCTAACTTTCTGTGGTAGGCTTAGTTTGTATCTATCATGCAGTAAGGAGCTTCACAGCGTTCAATGTATTTGAATGTTGAGTCAGACAGCGAGATGCCAGTTTCAGGAAACTAACAGCAGAGTGGCGCATCTTGGACAGCAACTTTCGCATTTAACCACACATCTGCCTTTACATGAAGTTGATCTGCACATAAATAATGGTGAGCGCCATAAGCCTGACTGTTATTTTGACAGTAAATTCTGGCCCTATATCCTTTTTCCAAGGTATGAAGTCGGTTTTCAATTCAGGCTCACGACCTAGAAAAATCAGACAATGCAACACCATATTTTGAATTAAGCTTTGAATCAACATGTTTGAATTAATGTTGAATGTAGCACTTTCAAGTTGTACTATTTGTTTGCTCCATTTATCAAGCTGTTGGACAATAACAATTAACTTACTCCTGCTATGTGATATTTTTCGGTGACTCATCTCGCGATAGGAAGTTTTCATTAGAATAAGAGTGGTTTCTCTACATTCATAAAACGTTAATACATTTTATGCTGGAAAAGATCCTTGTGCCTCTCTGTATTTGTAGTTAGTGGTTTGTTGGAAGCAATCTATGATAAAATTGCATGGTGCTAAATCACTGCTTTTTATTTTGCTCATTTTATTGCAGATTTTGTATCAAGCTGTGAATTATCAGATTCAACCATCAGAGAGCAGCGAGTCTATGAATTCTACAGGCCATGCTCAGCAGGTCAGAATTGGCATGACTTAAAACAGCATGGCTCTCACCACCTTTCTGAAATACAATTTCACCTTCCCATCTCATGCACTATTATTGTCTCATAGCCTTTCAGAGAGATGTGAATAATGAAATGCAACATTTTTGTTTCTCTTTTGAATAATTAGATTTTCAATGAGTCATCATGCAAGTGGCCTGAATTTTTTTTTTAACATTAAGGTCTGCAAATATGACAATTACCCACATCTTAAATCTATCAAACTGAAATATATTTCAGCTTTTAACATTCATTGAGACTGGATGATGTGTTGTGGTCATGTCACTATTTTTGATGATTTAAAAATTTTTTAATTTATAACCTGGTAACGAGAAGGAACGAATAAGTTCAAGGAAGTGTGCAAACTGAAGCCCCTGGTCAAGGGCAGATAAAGTAAGACGAGATGGGTATTTCTGACTTTTGCTTGATGGCCATTAGGAGGATTGGGGAAAAAGTTGCACAACTTTTTACCATCTTACACTGTTGCCAGTAGATTTACAGTGAATAATGGTTTGAATCTCACCATTATAATGCCAATTCAGCTTAAAAATTGGCTTTTTTCTTTTCTGAATGCAGTAGCTTCATTATGAGCCTTTTAAAATCATTAATCTTTCTGTTCTTTGATTTGAACTTTTAGACTGAATCAAAAGCTGCAACTAGTTCGTCTACTGATCTTCTACAACGAACAACTGCTAAGACCATGAAAGTTCTCAGTAATACTTCCATAACGACTAAGGCAGTGCTGCATGCTGTCAGTGATGCGCAGTGGTGGAAGAAGTCTCTCAGTTATCTGCGACCTTTACATGTAAGCCTTTTTAATGTTGGCTAAAGAGAAAGGAATTAGATACTCTGAGATCTATCATTTTAAAATATATTTTTTCTTTAGGACCAAGGATCAGAGGCTACATTAAAAGGTGTGGCTGGTCTAAATGGAGATTTGGAAAAGCAAGGCTGTCATCCTTTCTATGAGTTCCTCATTGATGACCCCTTCATTGACAAAGTAAGTTGAGCAATACAGTTGAAATCTAGGATTTGCATTAAATGAGTCTTTGAAAGGAGTTCTCATCAGCTGAAGCAGTCACCCCAATCAACAGTAGTGGGCGTTGCCCTTTACACTTTAAGATTGGCAAGGTTACACCTTAGACAGCAGCTGAGCACCAAATTGTAGCAGTAGACTATCTGTTGTGCACTGGTCAATTGAGGATAGTAGATTAATTGAGTGATTTAATCTGTGGCTTCTTTCCTAGATTGAGTGGCCTATTAATTTATTCCTTGTAATTATGTGTAGGATATAATGTTGATTGCACTGTCTGAAATATTTAATACAGTAGCTTCATATGAGGGTATATAATGTTTTTCATAGCTTACAAATTCATTATAAATCACAGTTGGAAAAGATGTTTTAACTGTTGAAAGAAAGCGCTGCACCAGGCTGTCGTGGAGGCTGCATTAGTCGGGTCATTTATAATGGGCCAGAATGTGCTGGACAGGACATTAAATGTCTTTAAGTTTCAGATGCTGATTGACCTGTTGCAAAGAAGGGAGGGAAAAAGAGTGGCAGGGCTATAGTAATAGGGGATTCGATTGTAAGGGGAATAGATAGGGGTTTCTGTGGTCGCGACCGAGACTCCAGGATGGTATGTTGCCTCCCTGGTGCAAGGGTCAAGGATGTCTCGGCGCGGGTGCAGAACATTCTGGAGGGGGAGGGGGAACAGCCAGTTGTCGTGATACATGTTGGTACCAACGACGTAGCTAAAAAAAGGGAAGAGGTCCTACAAGTAGAATTTAGGGAGTTAGGAGCCAAGCTAAAAAGTAGGACCTCGAAGGTAGTAATCTCTGGATTACTACCAGTGCCACGTGCTAGTAAGAGTACAGAGAACAGGATAGTTAGGCTAAATACGTGGCTTGAGCAGTGGTGTATGAGGGAGGGTTTTAAATTTTTGAGGCATTGGAACCAGTTTTGTGGTAGGTGTGACCTATACAAAAGGGACGGTCTACACCTGTGCAAAGATGGAACTGATGTTCTCGGGGTAATTTTTGATAAAGCAGTTCGGGAGCATTTAAACTAGTATGGCAGGGGGCTAGAAACCTATGTAGTGAAATAGAGGAAAGTGAAAGGCAGACAGAAATAAATGGTAAAAGGGTGAGGAACAAAAAACAAAGGGCCAAACTAATTCATAAAAAATGTGAGCATAAAAAAAGCCTGAGGGTTTTATACCTTAATGCGAGAAGCATCAGGAACAAGGTAGATGAATTAGCTGTGGAAATAGAGGTTAATAATTATGATCTAATTGGGATTACGGAAACATGGTTGCAGGGTGAGCAGGGCTGGGAGCTTAACATACAGGGGTATTCAGTATTTAGGAAGGATCGACAAAAAAGAAAGGGAGGAGGGGTAGCATTGCTGGTAAAAGAGGGGATAAATGCAATTGAAAGGAAGGATATTAACTCAGTTAATACAGAATCTATATGGGTGGAGCTAAGAAATAGCGAGGGGCGAAAAACATTAATAGGAGTGGTATATAGGCCTCCAAATAGTAAAATAGAGGTTGGGGAGGGCATCACGAGGGAAATTAGAGCAGCGTGCAATAAGAGCACAGCTGTCATCATAGGTGACTTTAACTTAAATATAGATTGGAATAGCCTAATCAGTAAAAATAATGAGGAGGAGGAATTCCTTGAGTGTTTAAGGGATGGTTATCTGGATCAATATGTCGAGGAACCAACTCGGGAACAGGCTATATTGGACTGGGTACTGTGCAATGAGAAGGGACTAATTAGTAATCTTGTTGTACGGGGACCCTTGGGTCAGAGCGATCATAACTTGATCGATTTCTCACTCGAAATGGAGAGCGAAGAAATTGACTCAGATACTAAGGTCCTGAATTTAAACAAGGGGAATTATGATGCCATTAGACGGGAACTGAGTAGGTCTGATTGGACAACGTTCCTGGGAGGACTGGAGGTAGATAAACAATGGCAAGCATTTAAAGATAGAATGACAAAATTGCAAAAATTGTTTATACCAATCTGGCATAAAAGGAAATCTAAAAAGGTGACACAACCGTGGATAACAGGGGAAATTAGAGACAGCATAAAATCCAAAGATAGGGCGTATAAAATAGCCAAAAAAAGCGCCAGAGCGGAAGATTGGGAACAGTTTAAGATAGAGCAAAGGAGGACAAAGGGCTTAATCAAGAGGGGCAAAATAGCTTACGAAAGCAAGCTGGCGGAAAATATAAAAACTAACTCCAAAAGCTTTTATAAGTATATCAAGAGGAAAAGACTGGTGAAAACCAAAGTTGGTCCATTGCAGTCAGATACAGGGGAATATATAACGGGAAATAAGGAAATGGCAGACCAACTAAATGCATACTTTGGGTCAGTCTTTACGAAGGAAGACACAAAAAACCTCCCTGGGATATCGGGAAAAATAGGGACATTGGCAAAGGAGGAACTGACGCAAATCAATATCTCTAAGGATATGGTGTTAAGGACGCTAAAGGGATTGAAGGCGGACAAATCCCCAGGGCCTGATAACATGCATCCTAGGGTACTGAAGGAGGTGGCCCTAGAGATAGCGGATGCACTAAGTATGATTTTTCAGAATTCATTAGACTCGGGAACGGTGCCCATGGATTGGAGGGTAGCTAACGTTACCCCACTATTCAAAAAGGGGGGTAGGGAAAAAGCAGGTAATTACAGACCTGTAAGCCTTACATCAGTTGTGGGCAAAATGCTGGAGTCCATCATTAAGGATGAAATAGCGGAGCACTTAGCAAATGGGGACAGGATAGGACAGAGTCAACATGGATTTACAAAGGGTAAATCGTGCTTGACGAATCTATTGGAATTTTTTGAGGGAGTAACTGGTAAAATAGATGGGGGAGAGCCAGTAGATGTGGTGTACCTGGACTTCCAAAAGGCCTTCGACAAGGTCCCACATAAAAGATTAGCATGGAAAATTGAAGCTCATGGGATAAAGGGGAAAGTATTGACGTGGATAGAGAACTGGCTGTCAGATAGAAAACAGAGAGTTGGAATAAACGGCTCATTTTCTGAATGGCAGGCAGTAACAAGTGGGGTACCACAGGGATCTGTCCTGGGTCCCCAGCTGTTCACAATTTACATTAATGACCTGGATCAGGGAGTCGGATGCAGCATTTCCAAATTTGCAGACGACACTAAACTAGGAGGGGGGGTGGGCTCAGAGGAGGAGACCAGGAAGCTCCAGAGCGATTTGGACAGACTGGGTGATTGGGCGGATAAATGGCAGATGCACTATAATGTGGACAAGTGCGAAGTTATCCACCTTGGGTGCAGGAACGGGAGGGCAAATTATTATTTAAATGGCAATAAATTGGGAGAGGGGGAAGTACAGAGAGACCTGGGTGTTCTTGTACACCAGTCACTGAAGGCGAGCATGCAGGTGCAACAGGCGGTCAAGAAGGCAAACGGTATGCTGGCCTTCATAGCAAAAGGGTTGGAATACAGGAACAGGGATACCTTGCTGCAGCTGTACAGGGCACTGGTGAGACCACACCTCGAGTACTGTGTACAGTTTTGGTTGCCTCATCTGAGGAAAGATATTCTTGCCATGGAGGGGGTGCAGCGGCGATTCACCAGGCTGATACCAGGAATGGCGGGATTGACCTATGAGGAGAGACTATGTAGTTTAGGGATGTACACACTGGAGTTTAGAAGATTGAGAGGGGACCTCATAGAAGTGTATAAAATTCTGACAGGTCTAGACAGACTAGATGCAGAAGGAATGTTTCCCTTGGTGGGTGAGAACAGAACTAGAGGACATAATTTAAGGATAAGGGCTAAACCATTTAGGACAGAAATGAGGGGGAATTTCTTCACTCAGAGGGTGGTGAACCTGTGGAACTCATTGCCACAGAGGGCAGTGTACGCCAGCTCATTAAATATATTTAAGAGGGAATTAGATATATTTCTACAGGCAAAAGGGGTTAAGGGTTACGGAGAGAAGGCGGGGACGGGATACTGAATTGGAGGATCAGCCATGATCTCATTAAATGGCGGAGCAGGCTCGAAGGGCCGGATGGCCTACTCCTGCTCCTATCTTCTATGTATCTATGTATCTATGACCTGCTGTGTATTTCTAGAATCTTCTGTTTTTAATTGGACTTTCAGTATTCAGGCTTACTTTTCTATTTACCTAAACAGATTGTAAGACATTTTGTGGACTGTGTGTGTGTGTGTGTGTGTGTGGCTGTAGGAGCGGGGTAGAAAAGAGATCAATTTCTTTGAATGTTTTATTGGCCCAGAATTTGCAGGGAAGATAATGGGGAGTTGACGGTTCTGCTCTAGCCAACATTTGAACTGACTCTGCTAACTGGTGTATCCCTGTACAGGTGTCAGGCTCACAGTAGGAGCCGCCAGGTTCAGACCAGGTGTACTGTGCACGCGTCCACTCTGGCACATCAGTCATCTGGAATTTCAAAGTCTTGTTCATTCTCAGATTTTCCACACTGCTACAGGGAAAGTTGTTGTATCTTATTGTCTACTACGGTAACAAACAGCTTGGGATCCATTTTCAGTTCCTATGTCGAGACAAGATCTAGGTTGTTCGATGGTGCCTGAACCATAGGTTGATGCTCTTGACCCAACATCTAGCCAGCATAGGCAATACAGCAGCGATGCTCTCAGTCACCCCCACTGATTGTCAATCAGCGCTATTTAATTTGGCTGTCTGATCCAGTGGGTTCTTAGCATACAAATACATTTTCTGCCAAAAGTAGATTCCCATTATCATTTGAGATAAAAAAATTGTGATTTCTTCAAAAATCAAGATTGGATAATCACTTCTACATGTGTCTACGCATAGAGCTCTGGACTTTTATACGGATTACACTAAATTACTTTGTCAGACGTGATACCTATTCATTACACGTGGTCCCAAAGCTCACTGAACGCTCATATCTAAACAAAGATTTGGGAGATTGGTAGTAGAGTGCATTATCCATTGTTGCCGCCTCTCTGCCAAGAAGCCCAGTGGCTCAGTAAAGGGTTATCCTATGCATTCCATCGGGCATCTTTGGAAACAAGTGGTCATTGATAGTATATTTAAAGCTGACACAGAGTGGCCTCGATACACTTATCAAACACTACATCTTGGACTTGGCAATTGTGGATGGTGGCACTTCTCATAGATATATCCTGGCAACCAAGATGCACCTCCTTCTGGACCTAGGTACTACTTAGTAGTATCCAGCAGTATGCAAAGAATGCTGAATGAAAAAGTGAGAAAGGTTGTCTTCGTTCTTCAACAGGAGGCACTCTCCACACACTGTGCTCACCAAGCCATCCTCTTGAGCCTTGCAGAGGGCTCGGATAGGAAAGTTTTGTAAGGTTCTAAATATTTTTTTCTTTCCTGCAGAGTGAAGTAAGCTACACTAGTTACCAGTACAGTGCTCTGGAGAACTTTGCAGAAGTCTTACTGAGAGCTGGGAAATTGACTGAAACCCAAAGTGAAGGGGAAAATCTTTTTCCTGCCACAGAAGGTAAAATCACCCTCAACACCACATGCTGCAAACGGTACCAGGTTTTACACCGCATTCAGTTTGGGAACTTTTGTTTACTTGTGCCACAAAAGCATGAAATCCACTAAAAGCAATAGAAATCACATTCAAATATATTCTTTTAATGTATTATTATACATGTATATGGCAATGTAAGCAATACATAGTGAAAAATCACGCAGTGGAAATGTGCAGACGCAAGATCAAAAAAAGTTTCTTTATCCTGCTGTAGAACGCAGGTTATTAGCTATGTCGAGAGTGTGAATGGTGCTTTAATAGGGTCACCGTAATTCTTTGAAACTTATATGAAAGAGGTCCATCCTAACTTTACATCTGTTGCTATTGAAAGTTTGTACTTTTGAAAAATAAATCAAATTAATTGTAGCTGGCAATTGTTTAGCCTATCAACTTTGGCGAAAGCACTGTATAATTAATAACATGGTGACAAAAGTTTGTTAAAGAACCATTTTCCCTGTGATTTTTGTTTCCATCCCATTGATGGCAGAATATTCTGTGGTATATGGAAGATAATATATGAAGTATGAGGAGCACCTTACTAAGACAGTTGATCTATCTTACTTATTTCCTAACACATCATTAAAATCTTCTTAGGCAGTCCCTCGGAACCGAGGATGACTTGTTTCCACACTAAAAAATGAGTTCTCAGGTGACTGATGAGTCCAATGCGGGACCTACAGTCTCTGTCACAGGTGGGGCAGACGGTGGTTGAAGGGGTGGGTGGGTGGGGTGCTTGGATTGACGTGTGCTCCTTGCGCTGCCTGCGCTTGGCTTCTGCTTGCTCCCAGCGAAGAGACTCTAGGTGTTCGGCGCCTTCCCGGATGCTTCTCCTCCACTTTGTGCGGCCTTGGGCCAGGGATTCCCAGGTGTCGGTGGGGATGTTGCACTTTTTCAAGGAGGCTTTCAGGGTGTCCTTGAAGCGTTTCCTCTGCCCACCTGGGGCTCTCTTGCCGTGTCGGAGCTCCATCTCACCCTCAGTAAGCTCCCCGCTGGAGTGGAGCTAATCTACAGAACAAACGGGAAACTGTTCAACCTCCGTCGCCTCCAGTCCAGATCCAAGGTCGTCTCATCCTCTGTCATCGAATTACAGTATGCAGACGACGCTTGCGTCTGCGCACACTCTGAGGTCGAACTCCAAACCATCGTCAACACCTTCACCGAAGCGCACAAGAGTATGGGCCATACACTAAATATCCGTAAGACAATGGTCCTCTACCAACCTGCCCCCGCCACACAGTACTGCCCCCCGATTATCAAAATCATTAAAATAGGGTTATGGCAATGCCAGTGTCTGTGTTTTATATTTAAAAGGGCCTGCGTGGTCTGGATTTCTGTGTGTGTGTGTGTGTGTGTGCTCTGCATTGTCTATCCTGTGTGTGTGCGCTCTGCATTGACTATCCTGTGTGTGTGCGCTCTGCATTGACTATCCTGTGTGTGTGCGCTCTGCATTGTCTATCCTGTGTTTGTGTGTGTGTGCGCGCTCTGCATTGTCTATCCTGTGTTTGTGTGTGTGTGCGCGCTCTGCATTGTCTATCCTGTGTGTGTGTGTGCGCGCGCTCTGCATTGTCTATCCTGTGTGTGTGTGTGCGCGCTCTGCATTGTCTATCCTGTGTGTGTGTGTGTGTGCGCGCGCTCTGCATTGTCTATCCTGTGTGTGTGTGTGTGCGCGCTCTGCATTGTCTATCCTGTGTGTGTGTGTGTGTGTGTGTGCGCTCTGCATTGTCTATCCTGTGAGTGCGCGCTCTGCATTGTCTATCCTGTGTTTGTGTGTGTGCGCTCTGCATTGTCTATCCTGTGTGTGTGTGTGCGCGCTCTGCATTGTCTATCCTGTGTGTGTGCACGCTCTGCATTGTCTATCCTGTGTGTGTGTGTGCGCGCGCTCTGCATTGTCTATCCTGTGTGTGTGTGTGTGCGCGCTCTGCATTGTCTCTCCTGTGTGTGTGTGTGTGCGCTCTGCATTGTCTATCCTGTGTGTGTGTGTGTGTGTGTGTGTGTGTGTGTGTGTGCTCTGCATTGTCTATCGTGTGTGTGTGTGTGTGTGCGCGCGCTCTGCATTGTCTATCCTGTGTGTGTGTGCGCGCGCGCGCTCTGCATTGTCTATCCAGTGTGTGTGTGTGTTCTGCATTGTCTATCCAGTGTGTGTGTGTGCTCTGCATTGTCTATCCAGTGTGTGTGCGCTCTGCATTGTCTATCCAGTGTGTGTGTGCGCTCTGCATTGTCTATCCAGTGTGTGTGTGCGCTCTGCATTGTCTATCCAGTGTGTGTGCGCTCTGCATTGTCTATCCTGTGTGTGTGTGTGCGCGCTCTGCATTGTCTATCCTGTGTAGACAATTCAGTATTTAGGAAGGATCGACAAAAAAGAAAGGGAGGAGGGGTAGCATTGCTGGTAAAAGAAGGGATAAATGCAATTGAAAGGAAGGATATTAACTCAGTTAATACAGAATCTATATGGGTGGAGCTAAGAAATAGCGAGGGGCGAAAAACATTAATAGGAGTGGTATATAGGCCTCCAAATAGTAAAATAGAGGTTGGGGAGGGCATCACGAGGGAAATTAGAGAAGCGTGCAATAAGAGCACAGCTGTCATCATAGGTGACTTTAACTTACATATAGATTGGAATAGCCTAATCAGTAAAAATAATGAGGAGGAGGAATTCCTTGAGTGTTTAAGGGATGGTTATCTGGATCAATATGTCGAGGAACCAACTCGGGAACAGGCTATATTGGACTGGGTACTGTGCAATGAGAAGGGACTAATTAGTAATCTTGTTGTACGGGGACCCTTGGGTCAGAGCGATCATAACATGATCGATTTCTCACTCGAAATGGAGAGCGAAGAAATTGACTCAGATACTAAGGTCCTGAATTTAAACAAGGGGAATTATGATGCCATTAGACGGGAACTGAGTAGGTCTGATTGGACAACGTTCCTGGGAGGACTGGAGGTAGATAAACAATGGCAAGCATTTAAAGATAGAATGACAAAATTGCAAAAATTGTTTATACCAATCTGGCATAAAAGGAAATCTAAAAAGGTGACTCAACCGTGGATAACAGGGGAAATTAGAGACAGCATAAAATCCAAAGATAGGGCGTATAAAATAGCCAAAAAAAGCGCCAGAGCGGAAGATTGGGAACAGTTTAAGATAGAGCAAAGGAGGACAAAGGGCTTAATCAAGAGGGGCAAAATAGCTTACGAAAGCAAGCTGGCGGAAAATATAAAAACTAACTCCAAAAGCTTTTATAAGTATATCAAGAGGAAAAGACTGGTGAAAACCAAAGTTGGCCCATTGCAGTCAGATACGGGGGAATATATAACGGGAAATAAAGAAATGGCAGACCAACTAAATGCATACTTTGGGTCAGTCTTTACGAAGGAAGACACAAAAAACCTCCCTGGGATATCGGGAAAAATAGGGACATTTGCAAAGGAGGAACTGACGCAAGTCAATATCTCTAAGGATATGGTGTTAAGGAAGCTAAAGGGATTGAAGGCGGACAAATCCCCAGGGCCTGATAACATGCATCCTAGGGTGCTGAAGGAGGTGGCCCTAGAGATAGCGGATGCACTAAGTATGATTTTTCAGAATTCATTAGACTCGGGAACAGTGCCCATGGATTGGAGGGTAGCTAACGTTACCCCACTATTCAAAAAGGGGGGTAGGGAAAAAGCAGGTAATTACAGACCTGTAAGCCTTACATCA